>VXAY01002920.1:471987-491052 GCA_013399855.1 Oxyruncus cristatus
GGGAGATTGATAATGAACAATTTATCCTCTGAGCTAACAGTTAATTAATTCTGAAAATATCTGTCAGGCTAATGGAAGGGGGGGTTAGCTGTGCCACTGAGCACAATTAGTAAAATAATAATAACAAAAAAGGGGGGGTGGAAAAATGAAGAAAAAAAGATTTTTTTAAGGTGTTGCTATCTTCTTAGAGACCAGGCCCTTGGCTTCCCAATGTCATTCTCAACACAATTTTTTTTTTTTTCTTCTCTCCCTTCGTCTCTTTTCAGAAATTGTTCTCATGAATGATTTATATATGTCTAGTTATCTGGAGTGATTTCTATGGACCCGGGCGCATTGCTGCATAATTGTTAATTTTAATGCCATAATAGCTTCAGATGGAGGGAGAGATTAGGCGTTTATTGCACAATTAAATGAAACATACTTGAGAATCACAAAAGGTTCCGTAATTATTTCAGACCATTAATAAAATGGGCATTAAATTATATGGGACACAAAAGGGAAAGGAAATAGATTTTCATTACAGCAATAGAAGCCGAGAGTAGTAATAGATCCTTGTTGAATTCTCTTTCTCTCTCTCTCTCTCTGAAATTAATTGTTGCCCGGCTTATTTCAAAGCAAAATAAAAGAGAAATAAAGTGTGTTAAAGAACCTCTGATGAAAGGGCTTTGTTTGATAAGGACAATAGCCAGTGATACACTCTGGGAAAAAGAAAAAAAAAGAAGGGGGGAAAAAAAATGCAGAAGAAAGATTTGATTTTGGCTTCCTGCCCTCAGTCCTGGCGGCGGGACGGGGGCTGCGTGTGGACACGCGAGGGCCTCTCCGCCCCTGCCAACACCACGGGGCTCCCGTGGATGGCAGGGAGAAGGGGGGACGTGGAAAGTTCCCCTGTCCATTGTTAAGTGCCCCCAGCAGTGGGGCCGGGGGTGGGTCTGGCCCCAGGGCAGGAGCTGAGGGGAACTGGCACAAATGGCAGGGATGCTCCTGCCGAGGCGCCGCCTTCGGCCCTTTCCAGGTAAGGCCCTGAGTGGGGGCTTTGCCTTGTGTGGAAGAGCCAGGGAGTACCACGGGGAAGGAAGGTGCAGCTGGAGGCTCCCAGGTGTTCACTCTGCAGCACAGCCTGGAGAGTTTGTTGAGCCCAGGGGGGACAACTCGAGGGGCTGGCGCAGGAAGAACTCCTGGCAAAGACAGCCCTGAGCAGCCTGGACCTGAATGCCACCAAAACCTCAGCTCCTGGCCTGGGAAGGTCCCACGACAGGACCCAGCTGCAAAATAGGTCACAAAAGCCCAGATACCAGCACAGCCCTCCTTATAAACTGTGATCCTTATCCAACAGTAATGATCCCAATGACAAAACAAGAGGACGTGAGCAATGTCTAATCCCCTCCTTCAGACGGGGGACATCCCAAAAATCCAGTGCTGATGAGGGGCAGAGGAGTCAGAACCCACTGGGGCAAGTTGCAGGGTTACACTCAGGATATCTGGAAGTAATAGTTGGAGCCTCCTGGCAGTTACAGAAATCCCTGGATCTGGGTGATTGAGGCACTGTGGAAAACCTTACGCTCCTTTCAGGCTCCTCAACATGCCCTTGATGCTTGTGGGGTTTGTACTGATCTGAGTGACCAGGAGCACAATTAGGAGTGAAAGAGGTCAAAAAAGGGTCTCTGGAGCTAATGGTGAGGTCACCACACCTACAGCGTGACTTCACTGTCCTTAAACTCCTCTGAGAAACCAAAATGAAAAAATAATTCAAAAGCATCGCTCGGATTGGTCCATGAAAGGTGCAAGGCCAGTTCCCCTGCACAGGTCTCTCCAGGGGCTGCAGAGGCGTCCAAGAAGATCCCTTCACTACAGAAGATTATGTTAAAAAGGGAAAGCAGAAAGAAAACATAAAAAAATTAAAGCCTTGGCAAAGCAAAGTTTAAGAAAAATAATAAAATACCATGTCTGAGGAAATCAGAACCAGATCCTGCATGTTCCCTGCTGGAATGTGCCAAGCAGGCAGCCAGGGAAGCTGTGGATCCCCCTTTGCCGAGGTGCAGGAATTGCAGAGGGATCGGAAACAAGGAGCACCCGAAGTCAGGATAAACAAACCTGGCAGGGAGGGTGTGTGTTCCCGGAGCACAACCGCTCGTGGGAGTTCAGCCCAGCTGACGCACATCCCACGCACGGCCGCTATTTTTAGGCTCCAGGCTCCAGAGCTGTGCTCCGGGTCTGCCCCCATTCCCACTGGCACCGGGAGAAGCGGTGCCTGCTTGGACAGGGAAGGCTGGCTGTGGATGTGGGCACTGGGAAGTTGGCGGCAGAGCTTCTCCTGGGAAAATCAGGTTTTTAGCAGCAGGTGTGTTGGGAGCGGGGCTGAGCTCCTGCCTCCTTCAGGAGGAAGGGGGAGAGACACTGAGGAGATAAAAGGGACACCTTTGTGCAGCCGGATCTGGGGGTTTTCTGGGAAAACCAGAGCAGCAGGAAGGTGTTTCTGGGTGGTGCCGTCCCTGGGACGCCAGCAGGCTGTGCTGCAAAGAGCTGGGACAAGGGCCAGTGTCCCACAAACCCTCCCAGCCTCCTGTCCCAGGAGACCAGCGGCACCATGCTGAGCTCCTGGAGCTTTGGTGATGGGATTAGGCCCGCAGAAGGGACCAAAGGAAAAGGAGTTTGACACGGAGAGACTTAGGGAGAAATTGGAAAAAAATAAATGTTTAGCAAAAAAAAATAAAAAGAGGGACTGACTGGTCGTCCACGGGGGGAGGAGCAAATCGGAGACTAAGCAGAAAAAAANNGTGCGGGGGGGAAACAAGTAGAGTATAAAAAAAAAAAAAAAAAAAAAAAAAAAAAAAAAAAAAAAAAAAAAAAAAAGAAGTAAAATCGCTGTAGATGGCAATAAAGAGGCTTTGGGCTGCGGCGCCAGTGCCCTCTCCTGGGCAGAGCGAGCGGTGCTCCGGCCCGGGGGGAGAGATGCGCCCCGGGGAGGGAGCGATGGACACGGGGAGGGAGCGATGGACACGGCAAAGGGAGCGATGGTCACGGGAAAGAAAGCCATGGACACGGGGAGGGAGCCATGGACACCGGGAAGGGAGCGATGGACACCGGCGGGCGAGTGATGCTCCCTAGGTGGGAGTGATGCTCCTGGGGTGGAAGGGATGCGCCCCGGGGAAAGGAATAATGAGCCCCGGGGAAGGGAGTGGTGCTCCCAGGAGTGGAGTGATGCTCCCAGGGATGAAATGATGCTCCCAGGGATGAAATGATGCTCCCTAGGGTGGGATTGATGGTCTAAGGCGGGGAGTGGTGCTCCCTAGGTGGGAGTGATGCTCCCGGAGTGGGAGGGATACACTCCGGGGTGAGAGTGATGCTCCCCAGGGAAAGGAGTGATGCTCCCTGATGGGTGAGTGATGCTCCTGGGGAAGGGAGTGGTGCTCCCAGGAGTGGAGTGATGCTCCCAGGGATGAAATGATGCTCCCTAGGGTGAGGGTGATGCTCCTTGTGGTGGGGGTGATGCTCCCCAGGGAAAGGAGTGATGCTCCCTGGTGGGTGAGTGATGCTCCTGGGGAAGGGAGTGGTGCTCCCAGGGATCCAGAGAGGTAATGATGCTCCCTAGGGTGAGAGTGATGCTCCTTGTGGTGGGGGTGATGCTCCCCAGGGATAGGAGTGATGCTCCTTGGTGGGTTAGCAATGCTCCCAGAGTGGGATTGGTGCTCCCAGGGATGGAGTGATGGTCCCCAGAGTGGGAGTGATGCTCCGAGGAATGGAGTGATGTTCCCTGATGTGGGAGTGATGATCCTGGGGAAGGGAGTGGTGCTCCTAGAGTGGGAATGATGCTTCCCAGGGTGGGAGTGATGTTCCCCAGGGAAAGGAGTGGTGTTCCCTGGTGGGTGAGTGGAGCTCCTGGGCAGGGAGTGGAGCCCTGGGTGTGGGGCAGAGCCACCTGAGCAGGTACGTGGTGCAGCCCTACATGAAACCCTACACTGATTGGGTACCACACCAAATAAGCACAAGGATACTTAAAGGGAAAAATAAGAAGCTAAAGGGAGAGTTGGTGAGGAAAAGCAGGGAGGGGGGAGAAAGTCTTAGGGAGATGAAAGAAGGTCGGCATCAGAGGAAAATAAACAAGAAGATAAAATAAAACATGAACAATACGAAGTATTAAAGAGTTGCTAAAAAGGACAAGAAAAGCAGCCAAGTGCAGCAGGAGATCAGCTGTGTCACCCAGCTGGAAATTAGCACCAAGAGGACTCAAGGCACAGGGCGAGTTTGATTTTAATACAAAGAAAGTTCTGCTTTTTCCAGGCCAGCTCTTGGAGGGCCAACTCACAGCACAGGGCAAGGACCTGTCTGCTCCCCACCAAGGACAGTCTTCGTGGAGTAGGCATCACAGGGGGAGAGGAGCAATGCCTTGTCCTCTGTCATCATCTCCTGCTGGCACAAGGACAGAGGAGTTCCCAGTTTGTGCCACTCCGGACTCATCCGTGTCCACTGGTGTCACACGAGAGCTCATGGCAAAGCACCTCTTGTAGGTCTGAAGAGGAACATGTGAAACTAGGGGCTCCAGCTGTGGGCAGCTCTGGAAATGTTGCTGTTGCATTTTAAGGAGGCAAAGAGCAGAAGAAGGAGGTGAAATCCAGAAACGAGGAGCAGTGGGACAAAACAGAGCAGGAGGAGGCAGCTGATCTTGCTGGCCACCTAGATGTTGGACTGAAAAGCAAAGCTGAGAGTAAGGAACAAAAAATTGTCACCCCACTGTGCTTGGAGCTGGGGAAGGAGGGGGCTCAGGACCAGCAGCAGCTGGGACTTGAGCAAGAGGAGCAGGGAAGGGGCAGCTCCGAGAACACTCCAGAGCAGGAGGCCCTTGGAGAAGACACCAGAGGCGTCACGGCGCAAGGAAGATCCTTCTAAATGCAACCTTAGTGCACAGCCTTAGTCTGTCTTTGGCTGCAGGCAGATCAGCCAAGGTTCTGGGTGCCGCAGAGCGGTCTGCACCAGCAGGTTTAAGTTTGGATGAGCAGGGAGGAAGCAGGAGGGAAGTTTGAATCTCATTGTGCTTTAAACTGAGACAGATTCATCAAGGTCACGCTGCGGGCACAAACAGGAGATATGTTGGCATTGGATATCATCCCATGGGATAGACTCCCAGCCTAGTGCTTTCTCCAAGGAAAACTCACAAGGTGGCACCAGCAGTGAACTGGTCCAGAACTCCAGCTCTCCTGGCCACGTTTTCCCGGCCAGCCCGGTCCAGCCCGGCCGGGGGCTGGAAGCAGAGCCGAGGCTGCCTCTCTCCAAGGGGCTGTGGCTCCCGACAAGCCCTGCACAGATAACGTGCTTGGCACCACGAGCGCCGAAGGGAGGCGGGAGCGGCGGCGAGTGCAGCGATGCATCCTCGGGTCTCCCGGGCCCCCAGGCAACTCCGCGCTAATCGCCCGCTTCCCCAGATTAGCACCGGGAAAGCCACGGCTTGGCAGTTCCACCTGCCCTGGAGGAAAGCCCGGCGTTCTCGGAAAATTCAGGAATTCCTGTATTTGCTTGCACGGCCCAGGAAAACGTCTAGTCCTCTGCTCCCTGTGTCCCCCTCCTACAGCGTTTTGATGGTCACTGTGGAAAACGGTCGCCTTGTCCTGGTGGCCACAGACCTCTCCCGAAGCCACCACCCATAAGACCCGCTGTGGTGCCCTCTGAGCACTCCAGGTTTGAATCGGGGCTGTGTGAAACGGGAGCGATCCACTCCCTTTCATTAGCAGAGATTTAACCAACTCCCGGAGTGTCATTTCGAGCACCAAAACGACGTTGACCCCGGTAATGCCTCGCAGAAACCGCTTTTATCTAATCAAAAATATGCAGCCAGCACCGGGGGCTTTAGGGAGTGTGTTCATCACACAGAAATAGGGGAAACTGTGTGAAAAATAATAAATAAATCGGCATGAACCTCGTGGTTGAAAGGGGAGGCTGTTTCGTTTCCAGCTGGAGTCAGCAGTGCTTGAACACAGAGGTCGACAAGGGAAAGAAAAACAAAAACAACCAAAAAACAAAAGGCAACTGGTGAAGCCGGTGAGGCTGGATTAGTTTCCGAGATGGGGGTCAGAGAGGGGAGAGCTTTTAGCAGTGATTTGCACTCTCCGAACGAGAGCTTTAGGATTTCGCTCCACTTCAAAGAAGAGATGCCCAGCCCGGCCAAGCCCCTCCTCGTGAGGATCCGTGTGAGCGCCGCTCCGCACAGGGAGAAGGGGGCTCACACCTCCCCTCCTCCTGGGCCGCGGGGAATTTGCTGGGGGGATTTCAAAGCACGGTGCAAAGATGGAGCTGCCCGGCTCCACTGAGAGCAGCCGCGAACGGCCACGGTTCCAGGCACAGCTTCCCAGGCTCATTCCCGCCTCTCCAAAGGCCCTGCTGGTGGCTGTCGAGTCCGTGCCAGGGCTTCAGGAAGGACACGTGTCCCCTGAGACTGTTGCACAGCTCTGCCACTGGACACAAGCAGAGGAGTTCAGTGATGGGCAGCCCCCAGCCCTGCAGTGTGGGGTTTTGTGGCTGCCCCAACCCTGGAAGTGTCCAAGGCCAGGTTGGACGGGGCTTGGAGCAACCTGGGAGAGTGGAAGGTGTCCCTGCCCAGGGCAGGGGGTGGAACTAGAGGATCTTTAAGTCCCTTCCAGCCCAAACCATTCCATGATTCTGTGATTCCCTCATATCTGCATCTTCTCTTTGGGCTCTCACAGCCGAGTCCCGACCTCGTGCACCTTCCTCAGGTTTATTCGTGAGGACTTTTCAACTCTGCCCATCTACCAGCACAGCCCAAAGTGTTTCTGGCGCCTCCCCGTAACTCGACACACGGATCCTCCCCTCGAGGCTCCGCAGTTTCCCAGCTGTTCGCCCGTCCCAGGCGGTTTGGATTGGCAGCTCCAGCCGCCGCCACTGTCGGGAGCGAGCACCTCCTTTCACTCCAGTGGCACTGAGCTATTTGGAGCGGCCGGGACCTGCCCGCGCCTTCCCCGCCTTTCCCGGGCACCGTTGGAAGTGTTTTCCAAAGGTGATCTGTCCCGTCAGCTCCAGCCGTGACAGTGGAATTGCTGCGTTGTCACACCGAGATATCGGACACGTCCTTCTGCAGCCCCCCCGTTGCTTCCAGAGCCCCCCCAGCAGCCCCTGCCTCCACCACTGCCCCCCATCTCCTCCCCACCCACAGCCCACAGCCAAAATACCTCTTAAACCGGTTCCCAGAGAGCCGAGCAGGGCGTTAGAACTCCCCTTTAAACAGATCCTGCCTTTCCCCCCACCTTTATTTTAGCTGCAGTGCTAAAATGTTGTGGGTCCAGCAGGACTCTGCGGTTTAGAGCTTTTATTTTCCCAAAAAGTAGGTGAAAGTAGAAAAATGCTGCCATGCCCACTATGTCCCCTGCATTTCACCCTCATCTGAGTTTATAGCTGTTTCCTCTTCCTTCTCTCCTTCTCTTGAGGAGTGATTTATTGCAGGTTTCAAAAAGGGGAATATTGGTAAAACCATTGGTTTTTTTTTTTTTACAGAAAATTTCCAGGGGGGAAACATTCCTGATTTGCAAGGGAAAGAGAAAATGCATTTGCATCCTTGAAAAATTTCTGCACTGGAATAAAAAGCCCTTCCAAGGGAACAGGGCTCAAAACATGAATACTTTGCAACTGCGACTCAAAAATGGGAATGGGGAGGATCTTTGCAAGCAGTTTCCGTAGGATCATGGAATGGTTTGGGTTGGAAGGGACCTTAAAGATCACCTGGCGAAGATCACCTTTATGCACTCTTGTCTTACAAATCAGGCAATGTTTTCAGAGAAAAAAAATACTAAAAAAAAGCAAAACACCCAGGTTGAAATTTGAGTGCTGGTCCAGGGCTACAGAGATAAACCCTGGGTTTGGGGGAGGAGGACAAATGTGTCGAAAGCCACCGTGCCCAGCTGTGTGTGACCAAAGAGCCTTTGGGCAGGAGCCACCGGGGTGGGCTGGCAGGAGAAGCCTTCCAGAGGCCTTTCATGGCAAACAGGCTCTGCCTGGCCTTTCCAGACCTGGAGATGGCAGGGCTGCTTCCAGGTAGGAGCAGTCCACACCTGGAGATGTACCAGGAGGCTGCATTCCCACCCCACTTTATCCCTGGACCGTTTGGTGCTGAGATCGTGCTGAGGATCAGGAGCAAAGCCCTCTGACCCCAGCACCAGACACATACCTGCCAGATAACAAATACAGGCACGGCATGAGTCACAGAGAGAGCCTTTGGGCTGCAATTAAATACACAACCAGGACTGATTAATTGGGAAAGAATCCTTCTTCGTAAACGGAAGAAAACACGGCGCTCACCGCACGTGTCGGGGCAACGATGGGGCTCAGCAGATCCAGCACTGCCAAACTGCCTTCCCTCAGGACTCAAGCACACCTTTAACCTTGGGCAAAAACGTGTGCTGGGATGCTCCCAAAGCCGAGAGAAGCCACCCAAGAAGGAAGATTCTCTCCTCCTGTTCTTTGGAGTTGGTTTTAGGGATGAGCCGCTGAAGAGCAGCGCAGGCATAGGAATAAAACTGCAATCTTCACTTTATCTGAGGGAGTTTCTGCTCCAGCAGAAATTGTTGCCATCCCACGGGAGGAAAACTGCGGTGTTAACATGGGGATAATGGCAAAGAAAAGGGCTAAACTTCTTATTTCCTCTGCTTTGATTCATTTTGGAGGCTCTCTCCTCCTGTGTTGCTGGCTGACGGCAGCGCCGAGATGCTGAAGTCGGTTAATTGTTATGGATCCCTGGGGCGTTATTCCAAGGATGTGAAAGCACCGAAGGGAGCAATAATCACCTGTGGTTCTGCTGAGAGTGTTAATCCTAGAAAATCTGTGAAACACTTCAGTTTGGGGAGCACGTGGAACCAGCGTACTCATCTGCAGCGAACCTCCAACATGGCAAGGGGTGGGATGGAGTCCTTCGGGCTGAGATGGGGCTCAGCCTCTTGAAAGTGCTCAGCTGGGATTTAGGGACTCCAGTGGCTGGAGAGATGGATGATGTGGGAAGAGAGAAAGAAAAAGGAGCCCCCGGCTGAGGACTCATGATACAGTTACTTGTGTCACTGCAGCTGGAAGGGAGGCACTGAGCCCACTGATGCAAAGTTGTCTTTATCCTGGTCAAACTGGCACACCACAACTCCTTTGGTCTGGAAATGTGATGCCTCCTCCTGGACAGGTCTACCAGAGCAGAAGCTGTGTAGACCAGACTCCCAAACTAAAACCAGCACCAAGAAGGGCTGGGAGGGAGAGGATGTCACAGTTTGGGTCACAGACCACCACCTCTGATAGGTCTGAGAGATCACCTCGTGATCCCAAACCATTGGATCACAGCAGAGTTGGGGGCTCCAAAAGGAAATGAAGATGTTTCAGGCTTATGCCCTGGGCTATGTTTGGATGGATGGATCTCATGGCATCACATAGTTCTTCCCAGGGGAGGGTGGTGATCAGGGGAGTTCTCTGCTGCCCCAGGGAGGGAGAGAAGTCAGTCCTGTGTACAAAGTACTCCTCCCTCCTCACCCTGCAAATGTGCAGCTGTTGATTAAATCCCATTTCAGAGGCAGAGTTATAAGGCTCCTCCAGCTCTCCCCGGCAGAGACCCCTCTGTTCCCTGTGTTTGCATTCTCACATCAGCCTCTGCCCACTGAATAACAGCAGTAATTGGATGTGTTTAAATCCTGCTGCTCGTTATTGTTTGGCCAGTAATCAGATAAGTCTCCTGTCCCTTCAACCTGACCAGCATGTGCAGCAGAGGAAGGCTGGACACAGCTCCTCCTTCTTCTCCTCCTCTGTCCCCTCCTCCTCCTCCTCCTCCTCCTCCCCTTCCACCTGTGCCCCCTCACCTCTCCTCTCTGCCCAAGCTGGGTGTGCAAATTGTATTCCAGTCATAACAAGCTTCCTCTCCCTCCGTGGCCAGTGGAACACTGGAATTACATCGGGGCAACGCTGTTTGTTGGGGTGGGAATTGCCTACAGAGGCAAAGGGCTGGAGCAGAGGGGATGGGGCTGATCCACTGCTCCGCTTTAGATCTTCAGCATCTGGGATTGAGGCAGACACTGGAACAGGAGGGAATGAAACGCTGTCCATACATCTTCCCAGGAATGTTCTGGCTGGCAGGCTGAGGACATACTGCCTTGGTGTGTTGACTCTTGGAGATGGATGGGCAGCACTGGTTGGCCCTCGTGGAAGCTCAGATGTCGGATGCACACGTGGATACCAATGCTCTTGGATATGACTGCAGGTCAGAGTCTCCTCAGTGAGGACAACCGTCCCCAAAGCAGGGATGGACCTTGTTGGAGCAGCCACATCTCCAGGAGAAGCAGGGCAGACCCTGAGATGAGCTCAGCTGGGCAGAGCTTGGTGCTGGTAACACCAAGGTTTGATCCCTGTGTGAGCCGTTCACTTCAGAGTTGGACTTGAGGGTCCTTGTGGGTCCCTTCCAACTCAGAATACCCCGTGATTCTTCAGGTTAAAGTCCTACCTGGTGAAGCAGTTTTGTGCTGAGCATCTTCATGGTCTTCCCTCTTTGCTCCTATCACTTCTTAAAAAAAAAAAAAAAAAAGGAGGAGGGGAAACCCCATCTTTGCTCCCATCACTCCTTAAAATGAAAAGGGAGGAAAAAGCCCCATCTTTGCTCCCATCACTCACTAAAAAGAAAGGGGAAAAAAAATCCCCATCACCAATCCAGGCCCAGAAGTAGCAGCAAAAGATCTGAATCACCATTCGGATGTACAGACTGGACCAAAAAAGAGCCTTTGCCAAGAGCCCATTGGCCACAGGACTTTGCACGAGCCACGTGAGCTGTGCCACGTCTCTTCGTCATGACTAATAGACACACTTGCAGAAATCAGAATCTATTTCCAAGTGATTCATGAGTGTGTAGGAAAAGGAGGGGGGGGAAACAACAGACTAAATACACCTGGTAATTTATGTGCTATGAATAATTTGAACAGCCCCAAGTGACGGAGATATGTCAGTTATTTATCCTGGGGGGGAAGTTCGCAGGTGCTGCAGACTGGGTGTGCTCCAGAGCAGGCCCTTCCTTTAACGTTCTCCTCCCCCATCCCGGTGTGAACCTCTCTGGCCGTATTTGGAACGAGATGTAAGACGCGCTTCATCCCAGCCTCTCATTGATTGCCGCTCCTGGAATCTCCTGCCGGCTAAATTGCTCCCCGCAGAATCCCTGACTGCAGGGAGAGGAAAGGGTTACAGAGCGCGCCTTCCTTTTTGGGCCCGGTGGGTGGAAATAGCGTCGGCGCTCGTCTCCAAGCCTCGTAAAGAACAAGCAGCTGCTGGAGCGGTGGGTGCCTTGTAAATCAGCGCAGTAAATAAATAATGAAGCTCCTCATCGCTCGCTCGGCTCGGCTCGCACGAGGGTTGGGATCGACTCCGGCTCCGCGGGACCGGCTCCAGGAGCGGCTCCCGGGCAGGAGACGTCGCTGTGCTCTGCCCTGGGGCAGCTGCTTTGCCCTCACGTGGCTTCCGAGGAGCCTTTCCTGCAGTTTTGGGCCGGGGTTGTTGAGTTTTCCCTTGGGGCATTTTCTGGAGCTCGGCCCTGCTGGGTCAGGCTGGTTTGAAAGCCATTGGAGAGTGTCCGAAGGAGGGACTGAAGGGGGGGAAGGGCCTTGATTTGGAGCCGTGTGAGGACACTGAGGGCACTTGGGGGGTTCAGCTGGAGCAGAGGAGACTGAGGGGAGACCTCAGTGCAGTTCCAACTGCCTGGGCAGGGGCAGAGGAGGGGCAGGGACTGAGCTCTGCTCCGGGGGGACCAGGGACAGCACCCAGGGAAGGGCTGGAGCTGTGTCAGGGCAGGCTCAGGTTGGATCTCAGGACAAGGTTCTTCCCCCAGAGGGGGGTTGGCACTGACCAGGCTCCCCAGGGCAGTGGGCACAGCCCCAAGGCTGCCAGAGCTCCAGGAGGGTTGGGATGATCCTCTGGGGCACAGGGGGGGACTCTTGGGAATGGACCTGTGCAGGGCTGATGATCCTTGTGGGTCCAACTCAGATATTCTGTGAGAATCACCAGCACGAGCAGCAGCTCCTCCGTATCTCACCTTTAGTGTCACCAGATTGTAACTGTAGGGTTTTATCTTCTGGCACCACCAGACTGAGATGCATTTCATTATTTTTGGTGTTAAAATTCTGAGAGTTTTTTTCCCCCATCAAATATCTTTGTATTTGTTTCCAGAAACAAATGATTAGCATTAGTATTCATTAATATTCGTGTTAACAATTGATAAAGGGCCCACTACTGTAGTATCTGTGCATAGCACACAAAATTCAATTAAAAATATAATAATTTCCTCAAGCCATGATCATATAATCTGCACCATCCTCCAAAGTTAGTTCCTGAGACTTCCCCCCAAGTTTGCTCTGGAGGGATCTGTTTGCCAGGGAAGAGGGGCCCTGAGTCGGGGATGCCACAGTCCAGGCTGGGGAGGGCAGGAGAGGGAATGTCCAGGAAGACCTTTAGGGAGCTGCAGACCAGTGCAGCTCTGCTCCCATCCATCGTGTCAGTCCTGCAGCGGGGCTGGTGCATCTTAGGCTGCATCCCCCACCAAGGTGGATCTCCAAGAAGCTCGAAGGATTTGGGTTTTCTCTATCCAAATGCTTTGCTGCCTCCATCCCTCTCATTTTCTGGAGTCCAGCAGGATGTTTCCCTCTCTCCTGGCTCTGCAGACTTGTTTCACAGCTCCATCCTGGGAGGGTGCTGGAGACCATTGCATGGCTAGAGACCACAGCCCTGCTGCTTCCCCTTGAGGGATGGAATCTGCAGTCCTGGAGAGGATGCTGGGGGGGTCTCTCCTTTACTACTGGGGACACATCACTGGGTCCCCACCAGAATATGGTCTCTGAGGTGGCACTGGACTCAGCCCAGAGCAAACAACCAGTCTATACAAAGTGTGTGTGCAATGTGTGGGCACCTTCCCTGCTCAGGGACCGGTGACCTTACTCTGTTCTGCTGAGTCTCTGAGGACCTTTCCCAGGCTGGGGATGAGCCAGTGAACAGGTTTGCCTCCAAGATGCCACCCCAAACATCTGGCAAGCAATAAAAGGCATCTCAGAGGCATCTGGGCTCCCATAAAACAGCATTTGTCTTTTCAAACTGCAGGGGTGGGCACTGGCCTTGTGGTTTTCCTAAAGCTGCTTCACTCAGGGAGGTCAGTGATGGGGTTGAATTTTCCATAAACAACAGAACTGTTTGGCTGTTCAGACCTGGTTTCACCAGTGCAGTCCAAAGCTGTGTTTTCCAGACAGTCTTGGCTCTGCTAAGCAGCATCTCAATATTTGATTTGCACAGAGTGAGGGAGGGTCTCAGCTTTGAGGCTGGGGAGCACCTCTAACTACTGGTTGTCTCTTACTACCATGGAATGGAGGAGAGCATGGAGCATCTCTTGCCTGCTGGAACATCCCTTACAACTGTGATCCATCTCCAGCAATCCAGGACCCAAACAATGCATTCAAAACCTCCCTCTGTGCTCTGGAGGTTGTCCAGTTTATTTTGGACCGCTTGACAGATGACTTCTCCAGGGTTATAGCAGCCAACACTTAACAATTGGCACTCCTGGAGTCCCGCCTTTCTCCTGGGAATGTGTCATGGGGAAGAAATGGCCTTCAGTGCTTACAAGATCCCAACCTGCCCCTGGAGCTTCACGCTGAGGTGCTGAGGACAGTTGTGTGAGTAGTGAGAAGAGACCTGGAGTCCTTCCAGGAAGATAAATTGGCAGCTGATCAGATCTTTGGTGTGTCTCAGGTGTTGCCTTCTCAGAGGCTTTGTGTTTCTGCCACATCAGGGTATGTGAGAAGAGCAGGGGAGAAACTATCCTGGCTCTCACATGGTTTGGTTCCTTCTGGCGGGAAGTTTACCTGTGCTGTGGGCCTGGCTGTGTTTGCGGGTGCAGATCTTTCACATTGACCAAAGAAGCCAGTTTTGACAGAAAAATCTCCCTCCCCCTTGTCTGTATGTGTGATGCTGACAGATCCAAAATAAACAGAGTGGACATGAATTGAACAACCCTTCACTACAATAACAGATGCTCCTGAAGCTCCAGCACCGGCGCCCTCGGGGACTCCGGTGGCGCTACCTCTGAACACCATTTGTCTCACTCAGATATCCTGATGCAAAATGTGGCACCTGGGGACAAGACATGGCTTTGCAAGAACCCCCAGCCTATGAACTGCTGTTGAGAGCACATAAATCATGAGGAGGAGTATTTTCCTCTGTTTATTTGCACCTTGACCAGATCTCCCCTTCTCATGTTATGTAACTGGACCAGACTAACAACGGGACAGTGTTTTGAGTGTGTCCTCTGTTTGCAAGACGCAGGAGCTGGCCATGTCTGTCTGAGCACCACATGCTCTCCACGTGCTTCTTCCATGTCAGCCATCCAGAAGAAGCCACCCCAGAGCTCACCTGGTACACCAAACCCCACAGGTCGCTTCCCTCCCCTACACCGAGCTTTTTATCCAGCCTTGGACCAGCCGCTGTGTTTCTCCCAGCCCCTGTGCCTGATGCATTGCAGGGAGCAATCACACTCCAGTGCTTCCTCCTGCTCCAGGCAGGATGCTGTGTCACAGGGATGAAGCCATCAGCCTCCCCGGGAACAGAGGCGGGGGAGCATGTGAGATAAACAGTTCAGCCTTGGCACTTTGCTTGAAAGTTGTTGCTTCTATTTCAGAGCTCATGTGCCTGAAAACCTGTCTGGGTTTTTTTTTTCCTGGCTCTATCAGTTGGTCTAATAAAAGATACAGCCTCTCCTTACAAGCCTGCTCTGCACTCCTGGGCTCAGGTCGTTTATCCTTCCCTTCATGCTACTGACAATGACTGAGGCTCCCTGGCCGTGCAATATCTGGGAAGTCAATGCTGTGTCAAGCCCCAGGTTTACATCCGTGGCCACGGTGAATGGACTTATTTTACTGAAGAGACTCATCAGCTCTCCCTCCCATTGCTTTTGCTGCAGGGAAAGCAAAATCCACGGGTGAACTCCATGGACTCGTCCCTGGGGAGGTGGGCTCAGGCACCCAGGTACCTCATGGGGTTCTGCAGAGAGAGTCTACCCAAGGGAGGGGAATCCCCAGGGGTTTCCACCAGGCATTCTTACCCTGGGGAGGATGAACAACTCTTCAGCCACTCCTTAGCTATTATTTCACTGCTAAAGTTGCTGAGGAAAGGCCAGGAGGTGGCACAGAGGGGACACTGCCTCTCGAGTCTCCGGGACCCAGAGGCCTTTTGTGGGTCCTGGAGAGCCCAAGCTGCCATCTGACTCCATGAGGACAGTTTTGGTGCTCTCTGCCACAGTGCCATGTCCTTCACAGGGACAGCAACGCCAACCCAAGTGGCTGCTGGCCGGGCTGCAGTCAGTGCTGTCCGACACAGCCCTTCTTGTGGCAACACACAGGGAACTGGAGATGTAAGACACATAAAAGGAGGAAGATTAGACACAAAGGAGGAAGATTTTTCCAGTGAAGGTGGTGAAACACTGGTACAGTGTTTCAGGCTGCCCAGAGAGGTGCTGGATGCCCCATCCCTGAGAACATTAAAAATCAGGTTGGATGAGGCTCTGAACAACCTGGTCCAGTGGAAGGCATCCCTGCTCATCACAAGGTGCTTGGACTCGATGACCTTTACGGGTCCCTTCCAACCCAAACCATTCCATGATTCTGTAATTCTAGAACTGTGCTTAATTTTATGGTCTGAGAAGGCTGATATAATTCAGGGCACAAAATCACACTGCAAGGCCACCCTGCTGGCTCACTGAGCAGGACCTTCACCCCAGGGAACAGCCCTGGACCTGCCCATGGAGTCAGCAGGGGCAGGTTTCCCAGTGTTGGGGGTGAGTGGCCACACCACGGGGTTATGACCTGCAGGGTGCCTGAGCCAGGGGGGAGATCCGCTGGAGAAAAAAGACACATCACCTTCCTCATTAACAGCAAAGTGCAAAGACAAATGGATGCTGCAAAAGAGTAAAGAACAGATCACCCGTAAGGAGGGGGATCTCCAAGTGCTCATTACACCCAAGGATGGGGTGGGTCCACGGGATCATGGAGTGTCACAGGGGCATTAAATGGGCAGAACAAAAATGAAGTTTTGAAAGGGCTGTAAACTTCACCCTCAGGGCTTAAAGCAGGTCTTAATCCACGGGAATCTTGATCTTTGAAGCAAGTTGTGGCACCTTCCCGGGAAACATCTCTTGGTGGCCAGGGTGAGAAAGCAGCTCTGGGCTGATCCAACCTGCCACATCCGTCACTGCTCCCCCCTCTTGTGTCACGGATGTACCGGGCAGTGACCTGCTCCATTAAATCTCTCCATGCAGGGGGCTGTATCCCTGGAACTATTTGCAGCTGGAGTTGCATCAATGATTTTCTCAGGGTTGGGGGGGATAAAATTGAGCAAGAAATACTGTAAAAGTGCAAAAAAAAAAAAAAAATAACCTCGAAGTCCGTTCCACACAGTATCTGTGAGTGCATCAGTGCTGCTGCTTGTATGAGCTGCTGGGTGCATATATTTTCCATAATATCTCCCTCAGAAAATATTATTTGATGGCATGTGATTAAAAAGGGTCTTTTTTAATATGTGGCACATGCATAAATAAATGTATGCCTGCACTTGCATGTAAAATAAGCAAATATGAGGGGAAAGTAGCAAAATAATCATCCCTGGCAGTGACTGCTGGGATTCTGTGCACTGAGCTAATTCCAGATAGTTGGAAAAAGCATTCCTGGTGGTGGGAATCTCACCGGGTCCTGCACAACAGCAAGGGGGACTGGTGTCCTCAGTGCCTCTAAAAAGCTCCAGCGACTCAGCAGTCTTTCCAAAATGGGCTTCCTTCAATTAAAAATCAATTAATACTCCTCTTCTTCTCCCAGCGCCCGAAGCATTAAAAAAAAAAATAATAAAGTTGTTTAATGATGCATTCTTTTCCTAAATAAAGTTTGGATTGGGGGTATTTTCAAATGATAGGTGCTCTTCTCTCACTTTTGGCTGGTGCAAAAACAACCCTGATTCCTGTGAGGAAGAGGAGGAGGATGAAGGCAGAAATACAGCTCTATTTACGCTGATACTGGATCTCAGGCTACGTGATCTCATCTAATTTAAAGTTACTCCAATTGAACTATCTCCAAGAATATAATTTTAATGTTTCCCTATCAGGCCATTCTTATCTCTCTGCATTACCATGATATCATTCAGGAATAATAATCACACTGTAGTTTTGGTGTCTAAACAAGCTGCCGAGGAGAAAGGGATTTCAGTCACCGCCCTGGAAATCGCTGCTCTCCCCTCCAAAAAAAACCCCAACCCCCCCAAAAACGGTACAAACTTTATATAATCCGACCTCGGGGGATGCACAGCTGCAACGGACGCCCTTCCAGGACAGGTGATTTCGAGGGAAAATGGAATTATATAACTATTTAGGGATGGAGGCGTTAGCGTCTCGAAGGAAATCTTTCTTTTCCGCTTTTTTTTTTTTTTTTTTGTTCGCGGGGGGATATAGGGGATGTAAATGAACAAACTGGAGCCCGAAATGCCCCGAGCTGATGCAGCGTGAGCTGCAGCAGGCGAAGGCGGCAGCCAATGAAAGCCGGGCTGCCGATTTTTTATCATTAATATTGCGGAGCAACATTAACTGATTGGAAAGACTTTTCGGGAGCAGGCAGAGCCTGCGAGCCATCGCTCCCTCCCGAACGATTCGTCTTGCTGCCCGGATTTTGGAGAGCGACGCCAGGTCCCCCTCGTTTCGTCTTGGCGAAGGATGAGAATTTCTTCCCCCTCCTTCGAAGAATTTGAAAATAAACAATAAAAACAAAGGGAGTTTTTCGTTTTAAACAGAGAAGGGGGGAACTCTCGGTGCTGAGGAGAGGGGCGAAGAAGAGCGGCTCCAGGGCGGCTTTCCCCGCGGATGCGAAGCGCGGGGCTGGGGCCGCTGCGATCGCTGTTTCCACGGGAAAAGTGGTGTCAAAAAGAAGTTTCCACGCGTGTCACCCCACCACGGCCACGGCCAAACCCGCGGGTGCCTGTCGGGGCGAGCAGCGCTCGGAAATCCCAGCCCCGGCCCGCCGGGATACCGGGACCACGCGTGGCACGAGGTCCCCGAAGGGGTCACATCGCAGGCGACCCTGGGAGGGCAACTGGGGGAAGGGGCCGTCTGCCCCCCCCCTTTTTCTGTTTGCGGGTCCCATACGCACATCAGCGGCTCCTGGGGGTGAAGACAAGCTCGGGGGAGCCCACCTTGGGATGGGGGGAAATTTCCCTGAGGAATTTCCCCGGGTCCCGCCCGCCGCCCCGGCCCCGGGCACGGCGGTCCCGGCGAGGGCCGGGAAATTCGCGGTGCGTCTCTGGGCGTAACGAAAAACGAGCTGGGACGGGGCTGGCGGCAGCAGAGCCAGAGCCGCGGGCCCTGCCGGCCCCTCCAGGTGAGCGGGCTCCAGATCCTTTGCACCTTTCTTCTTCCTCCTCCTCCTCCTCCTCCCCGGCTCTGCACGCTCAGGGCTCTCCCCGCAAATGAAAGTCATTTATTGTGAAGAAGGAGGAAATAAGGACGAGGATGGTTTATTCTATTACTGTTATTGTTGTTGCTATTATTATTATTTGGAGGAGGAAGGGGGTAGGTGAGTCCCCCCAAATAGCAGCGCCCTGGCACCGAGGGGCCGCGGCCGCGGTTCCCTCCGGACAAGGGGCGAAGTTCCGAGCGGAGCCGCGCGGGCGGAGCCCCGAGGGGCCGGACCGGCCGCCCCCCCGCCCGTCCCGGGAGCCCCCCCCGACATCTCGTTTCTCTCCCCGGTCGCTGTCGGACGCGGGCGGGCGGGGGCCGGGGGCGGCTTTTCGGAGCAGGTTTGTTAACCAAAGCAGGTGCTAAAAACCAATAAGCCCGGAACAAACGCGGTCCCCCCCGGGAGCCGGGACAATTGTTTCCATTTAATAAATATTTTCCCCACGGGCGTTTCGCGGGAGGCAGGCAATTATTCAAAGCAAGCCGGGACGCGGGCCGGCTCCCGGGGTTAAGCTGGGCTGCGGAGCGGGGAAAGCGGGGGTTGGGGGAGCGGGAGAGCGGCGGGAGCGCGGCGGGAGCGCGGGGAAGGCGGG
>VXAY01002920.1:498615-537434 GCA_013399855.1 Oxyruncus cristatus
AAATGAGATGAGATTCAGCTGGAAGTAGGTAAAGCGAAGTTTCCCTACTCCGCCCCTCCCCAACTCCTATTTTATGTTACAGACTTTGAGCGAATTAGCAAAATGAAGAAGAAAATGGTTTAGTGGGAGGAAAAAAAAAATTCTGTGTATATCTCTGAATAATATATGCAACATAGATGTTCTATATGTGTCTATATGTGTATATATAACAGAGAGAGCGGAGCTTGTGTGCTCAACATGTATGTGCTGCGTCTCTGTGCTTATGTGCTATAAACAGTTCATTCTCTGCCTCTAAAATAAAATATACACATATTGTACAGGTATTTACAGCATTCATATATCCCAAGTGCACGGACACAGGTTTAAACACACACCCAGCCTGCACACGCTGGAGATAGGCACGATATATATGGTGCCCACGCACATGCACAGGCAACATCCCTCTGAACTGGAGCAGAACGTTTGGATTTAACCATGAAATATTCCCCCAAGTGTCCTTTGGGAGCGGTGAGGCACATACGGTGCTGTATGGCAGGGGCTCGTATTCTGGGTCATATATCGGTACTGATGTTCCGAGTCAGCCCGGCGGCCTCCAGCCTCCCGGATCTAAGGGCCACGTCTGTGTTACTTTGCATTTCAGACGGTATTTAAAAATCTGAGGTTCAATTCCCCCTTTAGGACTAGTGGCGGGAGGGCAAACCCCTCTCGTTAACACCTCCAAGGATTAAAACAACCCCCTCGGCTGAGCTCTTCCTGATGGCTGCGCCTCGCCGGGCGTTAGGTGGGGATAGAGGCGACTTCTTTCTTCCCCTGCTCCCGGCGTGATGGCCCTTCCTCGCAGGGATAGTTCCAAGGAGGACGAGCCCGTGTTCCCAAAGCCGGAGGCTGCTGAACCATCCGGCGTTTCCCGCAGACCTTCGCCGAGGCTGGAAGTGGAGGGATGTGGAATAACTTCTTTCTCTGGTTTAAATGTAGTAGCAACAGCTGTGTAAGAAGTTGCTTTTTGTATTGTTAAGAGCAGGTAAATAGAGAGACCCAGATACGGAAATGCCTCTCTGTACAGATAAAATATACATCTTTATCTCCAGCTAGATATGGATACAGATCCGCATGGAATTTTCCTTGCGGTCGCCTCAGCCGGCGCTCAGAGGGTCCTCGCCAACCTTTTTCAAAACTCCAGGTATAAATAAAGCCACCAGCCAATCACGCCCAGATCAAACGAGCTGGTGACAAGGCAGATGGATCCCTGCCCTGCGCAGATCCCACACACACAGCCATGATCCACATCAAAGGCCGGAGTCCCCGCGCTCCGCACCGGCAGTGACACCTGCAAACATTGGTCCTGCCTGTGCTCCCAACCCTACCCGAACAAACACATCATCATATCACACAGCATAATTAGCAGTGCTATCACCATGAAGGACTCTTAAAGGAAAGGCTGTTGAAAGAGAGTTCCTGAAGATAATCCTTTTAAAAGGTTCCCTTAAAAATGCAACCACTAGCGGGAATAAGGCAGGTTTAGTTCCAACATCTTAATGCCTCCGGGGAGCAGAGTTTTAGATCTTGTTCATGGCTTTCCTGTTGTAGTGTCTTGACTTTTGATTTGGGACTTGCACTTTTTGGAGGATCTCTCTGCCCTTGTGGTTCTCACGGGAGAAGGTCCTGCAGGAGGCCCAGCCCGGCTCCCCTTTCCTGTTGACCCATCGGGGACTCACATCCTTGTTTCTGCTGGAAATCAAACGTGGTCACATCCTGGCTGTGCTGGTGTCCCACACTTTTGTCTAATGACCCACTTGAGTAATTTTCAGGGTGCTGCTGAATTTGTGTTTTTCTTATCCTGGATGATATCCTGGGCCATGGAAAGGGACCAGCCCAGCTCTTTACTCAGCCATGTCACCCGACTCCTCCGTGGTGCTCCACGAATTCCTGCATGGCATCACTGCCAGGGCGGTAAGTAAATCACTTTATTTTTGAATTTTACAAATGATGTCTGTGTAAAATGAGGCAACCTGCATGTCTAGGGGATAAATGGGCAACAGTGGGCTCTGCCTGATGCTCTCCTGAACCTTCTTCCTCAGTCTCCCATCCCATGAGCTCTTCCCATGGTTATTTTTTGCACCCTCACATTTCTCAGGCTGCATGGAGAGGGCAAAGCTTGAGGAGCTGGGACCACACAGCGGAGCAGATCCCTGTTAGGAGGCCCTGAGAGCACCCAGATCCTGCCTTTTGCTGTTGCTGCTTGTCTGGAGCTTCCAGCCAGGACCCAGCCTGCTGGTCTTCAGCAGGAAAGGTTTAGATTGGTGAAAAAAGCCATCAAATTGGCATGGAAATAAGTGAGGGCTTTAGGAGCAAGACATGATGGACACATCTCCCCAAAAGCAATGGTTAAAAAATTCAAAATGGAAAACCAAAATTCAGTTAAATCAGGTATTTTTCCCTCCTTTTCTCTTACAAGTGTGAACAATCCCTCAGACTATCTCCTCTGTGAGTGTCTCTGTTGGTGACAGCTTTGGTGTCCAGTTTCTCTAACCCCACAAGGCCTCTGGAAAACCAGAGATCTCCATTCCCAGTGAGGTGTGGACCAAGCTGTTTTGTGGCAGTAGTGTTTGGAGGGGAAAGAAGGCTGAGGGCAACGTTAGAGGTTTTTTGGGATGCTCCAGCTGGTGCTCAGAGCTGAGCTTGGAGTCTGGCACTGGTAGGGCTTGCCCAGAGAGGTCAGATGTGGTGCCACCAGAGCTCAGACCCTCCCTGTGAGGGACAGTGGTGGCACATTTCAGGTCTCCCAGGGGAACAGGGTCAGGTCCTGGGGACTCAAATGATTTCAGCTTCGAAAGAAGGCTGGAAACACGTCGCTGCCACTCGTCACCCGCAGGGCAGCCGAGGGCTGGTACTGGCACTGCCGGGCCAGCGGCACGCTGGGACGGGCAGGGATGGGGAGGCAGCTCCAGAGGCCACCTCTGAGGACACCCAGGTGGCACAGTGGGTCTGTCCATCACCGCTGAGCTTCGTGTCACTGAGGGCTGAGCTGGGGCTCCATCGCCCGTCGATGACGAGCTCTGCCCTCGTGGTCCTGTGGTCCTCATTCTATTCCCCAGTAAAACTTCCCAAGCCAAACTCCCCCTGCTGCGAGGGACTAAACTGCCCTTCAGTCCCTGCTTGCCCAAATTTTATTTTTCCCGCTTCCTCTTCTATCTGTAGCTGCACAAACACATCCAGGCTTTCTTCGCTGTTTTTTTTTTCAGTGAGGTGGCAGACCTCTGGGTTTGAGTGTTTAATTGCTTATAATTCCTCCAAATTTCCATGTAGGCATTTTAATGTCTGCCTTCTTCCTTCCTGGCAAGCTACTAGCAGGAGGCATTTTTTTCCCCACATAGACAAGGGTTTTTCCACCTCTCCTTCTTCTCCACCCAGCCCTACTTACACGGGAACTCCCCCAGCAGGCAGCAAAAGGAGAAAGGGAATTAGATCTTTATCAGAGCCCTACTTTCACCCAAGATTTCCTTAGATCAGTAAGTTAAGTGGAGGCCAATAGAAGCCAAACAAATGCTTTCTCTTCTACCTAGAAATAACCCCCCTGCAGCCAAAAGTATATTCCCTCTCCTCTGGAGAAAAGCTGGAGGTGCTGTGACTACAAGTCCTTCCCTTGGACGTACCAGCATCACTCCCTTGTGATGGTTTGATTTCACTTGTTCTCTCCTTGGCCACAGAATGCCAGAGGAGACAAAACTAAATTTCTGGCATGGCAAAAAAAAAAAAAAAAGAAAAAAACAGGCAAAAAAATTAAATCCCAGTGTTGCTTCGAATCCCTGCCAACTTCTCAGGCCCTCGTAACTCAGCCAAAAATAAGGCCACAAAGGCATTTTTCT
The DNA here is from genome assembly GCA_013399855.1 of Oxyruncus cristatus. Taxonomy (NCBI): domain Eukaryota; kingdom Metazoa; phylum Chordata; class Aves; order Passeriformes; family Cotingidae; genus Oxyruncus; species Oxyruncus cristatus. The sequence continues at coordinate 502,482 of VXAY01002920.1, forward strand.
TCATTTGCAGGTCACCTTGAAGGGTAGAAGAGAAGCTCTTTTCACAATGTTTCTTCCAAGAGGGTTTCAGTGAGGGAAGCAGCAATGATTGAAATTCCGTGTTTCCTTACAGGTCTCCTCAGTTCTCTCTCAAGGGTTTACAAACACCCGGACAACTCCCCACTCCGGATTTTCCACTCCATTGCGGCAACACGGTCTGACTCGAGGTACTACCAGAGGTTTGGCGTGGATGTGCTTTACCATAACTTTTTAATCAGCTCTGTGCCTCCCAGCCCACATAGTCACGTCCGAAGGGCTGCAGAGCTGGAGGAGATACCTACAGAGAAATGGGGGAGTGCCCGTTTTCCACTGCCCCTCCGGGAGATCCGCGCGATGTTCTGGTGAAAAGCACCTTCCAAGCCAGGCAGACCTGCGTCAAACAGCACGAGAAGGAGGTGCAGATTAGAAAGGTGAGTCGCCCTGATGCCCTTCTCTCCTGGAGGCAGGATGATGCTCAGTAGCATCGAGGTGTTTCTCTCTGTGCTCCTGCATGAAGACGATCCATCCTCTTCAGTGTGGGACCGGTTGGGGTCCCACAGGTCCCTTCCCTTCCTGGGACACTGGGAGCAGCCTCAGCCTGGAGACAAACCATCCAGAAGGTCAAAGTGTTTATGAGCTTTAGTTTAGCCCAAGTGGTTTTCCAAGCCTTAATTGATAAGTGAGGAGAAAACCTTCCCCTCCACCCCTCCACCTGCATATGTACAGACCCACACACACGTGTATATAAACAGAGCACTTTAAAATTAAATAGATTTATGCCCAAGGACAGGAGGGAGGATATAAGGCCGTTACAAAGAAAGAAGATGTAACACATCCTTATGCTCTTTTGTGGAGATTAAATCTATAGCAGGTTGCATCCAGTGCTAATACTCCTATTAATTTCTATTTTTCATTGTTGTTTTCACATTTGTCAGGCTTTGATGAAGGGATAATGAAGGGAATGGATGTTAACTGCAAATTAATCATCCCTGTCTCGAGAGTCTAACATGGTTTCCTCTTTGCTCACCCTCTTCACACTTCCTCCATCCCTCCCAGCAGAACCTGCTGGATGCTGTGACAGAGCAGAGAAAGAAAGGAAAAGGAAGGGAGAGAAACCTTGCCCGAGAAACTTCCAATGCTCACTGGAACTGCTGAATTTGAATCGTAAGAAAGCTGAGGAATTTGAGACCATGTTAGTTCCGCAAGGGGAACTTGCTGGGAACTGTGTGTTGACCACGGGCAGGTTGGACCTTCAACTGTGTTTAACATCAGATCTTTTGAGAGTCTGTGTTTTAGCCGGAGCGTGTCCCTGGCCACGGCAGGGGGCTGGAATGAGATGATCTTTAAGGTGCCTTCCAACCCAAGCCATTCTGTGACTCTGTGGTTGATGCTCATTGTTCAGTGAGGGATGGATCTATTGGCAATGTATTTACAAATATTCCGGCTTTTTTGTTTGTTTGCTTGCTTTGCAAAGCTTCTTGCTTTACTTTGGAGATCAATGTCCGTGAGCCTGGTCTTGTTGTGGTGTTTGGGGGGCTGGAGGTTCCCTCGTGCCAGCACCAACGGGAACAGACTCGGAGAAATCCCAGTTCCCCCAGTCCCGTGGGAGAGACGGGGGCATGAGGCAGAGTCAGAGAGTCTCCAGCCCCAGTGATGCATCAGCTCATGGGTCCACAGCCTGGATACCCTGCCAGCATCCCCTGGGCAAACGCTGCTGCTGGTGAATTGTGTGAGCTTTGAACTCCTGCTTTTGTGTAGTCTGGACTTTGACTCAGGCAAATCTGAGAATTTTGGCTCAGGTGTTTGGTTTGGGATGAAGCAGTGCTCGGTTTTATGCAGACAGGCCAGTGGAGTTTAACCACTTGGCCTCCTTTTGTGCTTCAAGTAGGTAACAATTGTAGATTCTGGATTTATCATTATTTGCTCATCCATGTGGTGATCACTTGGTGCTGTGTTCCAACATCCACAGACTTCCTTCCCTTCCCCTTCCCCATATCACAAGTTGCTGCAGATCTTTGCAGCCAAGTCCATCCCTGCTGGGGCACCTTGGGGAGTCACCTGCATCACCAGCACCCATACCTGGGCCTCATTTCTTGGGCATCAGTGTGACACCCTGCCCAGCTCCCGAGGTGCTTGCACATCCAGGGATCTCTTCATTTACCTTTGCAGAGAAGGAAATACTTCAGATTGAGGTCAGGCTGAGCTTTCCAAGCGACAAATTCATGTGGCTGTACCAGCTCTTCTCAGGGCACACACTGGCAGTATCCTCCAACAAAGGGGTGTCTGCCCCAGAAATACAGAAAACGTTCAGTGCTCTTAAAAATTGGTGTTCCATGGACAATTTAGTGCTGCCCAGAGCAAGCGGACACTGTGGAATCACTCCCAGAATGATGAGGGGATGCTTAGGAATCGCTGCTTATTTGAGAGGAGACACTGTAGAGTGTTCAGGCATTTCTTAAAAGTGATTTCTCCCAGCCTTTGTCCCTTCCTTCTATCACCTTCCTTGTTGCCAGTCCTTGGCACAGTCCTTCTCTCTCTTTTATTGATCAAACACTTGATCAGTTGATTGAGTAGTCGATTGGTTGACACAGACTTTTTACACATCTGTCCCAACACTATTTTTTTGTCTTCCCAACTTAGGTTTATCACTTTTTGCAATGCAAGGTTTTGACAGTAAAGCGTTCCCTGGTCATTGTCCTTCCACACCTCTCCCAGGACATCATTTCCCCCATGATCTCTGGGGGGACATATTTCTAGGGGCATCGGGGGGACATATTTCTGCACAGCTTCTGCTCTCCTGCTGTCCTGAAAACGCAGCCAAACCTCCACATCCACCTGTCTCATGCTCTACCCTGTGTTTGGGTCAGGGCAAGGAGAAATCTCTGTTGGGGGCTCCATCCCCTGCATTTGGCTCATCTGGATTAAATCCAGAACTTTCTCACTGCCACTTTCCCTCCCCTCTCTCTCTCTTCCCTCCTTCCCTGTGCCTTTCCCCTCCTGATGAGTGCAGATAATGCATTTTCTCACTGGCAAAGCTGTAACTCTGTGGATTTTCGAAGGGAAGGGTTTCATTCCTCACCCCCCATCCCTGCTATGGGCTCTCCAAGCTGAAACCTCCCCATTTGCTTTGTGGGCCACGGGAAAAACAAAGCCATGGAGAGGGCCGTAAGTATTCTGGAATTCACTTCCCTGGTGGCACAGCTAACTATCGCTGACCCGTGCCCCCTCCTGGGGCTCTCGCACGAGGCTTTAAACCGACAGTTTCTTTTGTTTTGCCTCCAGCCCAAGAATCCATTTTTTAATAAGCAAACTCAGAAGTGCCTCTGAAGGATCCGTGCTTGCCGCGGCTGTGCAAGTTTGCACTTCCTCACGTGGTGCCCGTGGTCTGCAGCTCCTCGGATTAATGAGGGTCCAGTCCTCGCCTTCTCCTCGCGGAGGCGTGCAGCAGAGCCTCCCAGCTGCCTCTGCCTCTTCAGCATCTTCTCCAGGGCACCACGTGCTCGCGGCTGCCGCGTGGAGAGCTCGGGGAAGGGGGAGGGAGGCCCTGGACGTCCTGAGCACACGCCTGGGCTGCTTCCCCGGCAGCCCCTTGGCTGGAGGAGCAGCGCCCGCTCTGTGTGGAACTCACCCTGCCCAAAGTCTCCTCCAGGTCAGCTGACTCCAGCCCTTTGTCCTCTGGGATTCAGCCCTGCCTTGCTGGTTGTCTCGCAGAGGTCCACACCCTCGTGGACCTTCGAGAGCTTGCCCACCCACTGGCACAGGCTGCCCAGAGCAGCTGTGGCTGCCCCAGCCCTGGAAGTGTCCAAGGCCAGGTTGGAGCAACCTGTGGCAGGGGGTGGCACTGGGTGGGCTTTAAGGTACCTTCCAACCCAAAGCATTCCATGACTCGAAGCAGCAGAGACCTGCCTCTCCCCCCATGCCAGTGCTGGGATTTGGACATGATGGGCACTGGGACCAGAGCTGTGCAAACCTCCTTGTACTTCAGGATCCTAAATCACACAGGCTTGTCTGAAAATAAAATACAGGCTCTTAAATGTCTCAGAGCGGTTTGGCTCATTTTTTTGTGGGGAGATTGGAGATATTCCTAAACGGAATCAGGAATGAAGGAAGCAGCCGGGTACATTTTAATTCTAATTTTTCCTATATATCAAGCGTTAAATTAACAAGCGAGGCAGAACAGCACTGAAGAGCTCTCTGCTATTTAGACAGGCATATCAGGATCAAATTGCTCTGCTTGCCCGTGGTTTGTCTGGATACTCCTGGAGATGCACCAGTAAAGAGTATAATTGTGCTGCTATTTGAGGCTTCAGGTTTGGTGCTGCGAATCCTCCCCTCTGCCTATGCAAGGGTTGCTTGATGGCATTAGGTAACCGTTCCATGGAGGTGGTTTTTATCCAGGCAGGGTGCAGAGCTCCTCAGAAGGTGAAAAAAGGCAGAAGGGCTCAGGAGAGAGAATTTTATTGGTAATCGTGAGAGTGGTTGGCTCAAATAAAGAATTATAGAATCCCTGGATAGTTTGGGTTGAAGAGACCTTAAAGCCCGTCCAGTGCCACCCCCTGCCCTGGGCAGGGACACCTTCCACTAGCCCAGGTTGCTCCAAGCCCCGTCCAACCTGGCCTTGGACACTTCCAGGGATGGGGCAGCCACAGCTTCTCTGGGCAACCTGTGCCAGGGCCTCCCCACCCTCCCAGGGAAGGATTTCATCCATATATTTAACCTAAATTTCCCCTCTTTCAGTTTGAACTCTTTACTCCTTGTCCTCTTACTCCACTTCCTGATGAAGGGTCTCTCTCCAGCTTCCTTGTAGCCCCTTCAGGTCCTGGAAAGTGCTGTGAGGTGTCCACACCTTCTCCTCTCCATGCTGAACAGCCCCAATGTTTGTTGTTTGCCCCCAATGTTTGTTGTTTGTCCCCAGTGTTTGATGGAGAGAGGTTTCCCCCCAGTAGGGAGGTCTGATGGGCATGGGAAATATTTGGCAGTCAAGAGGATTGTTTGTATTTCTGAACAGTCAGTGCAACCCACAAAATCTTCCAATGCCACCCTCCAGATTGAATTTTTCTTTTCTGCAGGAACAACCACCATTGCTGTCGCTGCCTTAAACTTGGAGTAACTGAGCTTAAAATCAGAATGCTCTTCAAAATCTTTTATTTGCTTCACGATCTTTTATTTGCTGGTGTGATGAGGGGCCCTGAGGTGTTTGGATTAGTTAACCCCAGCACATGTCACCTGAGGGCTGGGCACAGCTGGGCTGTGCCACACATGTGCCCCTTGACTTCTCCTGGCTCTGAGTAAAGAGCTGGGATTGACTTTCACCAAAGCTCAGTTATAAAATGCTTCAGTGCACTGAACGTGATTTTTTTTTCTCTCAGCCCAAGTCCCAGGAGGGCTCACTCCAGATATCCCCACTCCATGAAATATTGTCTCTGCAGCCAGAGAAAGCAATCTCTGGAGTATGAACCTTGGAGCAGAGGAACAGGTTATTTCTCAGCAAGCTTTTGATATCGTCAAACCTCCAATCTTCTGGGGATTTATGGACTTTGCTAATGCATGGCACTGACTCTGGACACAAAATGCCCAATTTTCACCATATTCACAATGATCCCCTTTGCACTGCTCATGTCCCATAGCTGTGGGGGAAGTATCACTGCTCCCGTCTTATGGATGGGGGAGTTGTGTTGCACAGAGAGGCCTGGGAAGTGTTCCCAAGTTTGCTCTTCATTGCTGGGTTCCTCTTGCAGTGCCAGTGTGGTGAAGGAACGTGTGTGTCCCCATGTCCTTGTTGTGCTGAGTGCTAAACCTGTTACTTCTGCTCATTTTTAAGGTCTTCTGGCTCCCTCAGCAGGAGTGTGTCCAGGGAAAACCCAGAGAGCACAGCTGGGAAGAAGGAGGAGGAGCTCCTCCTTTTCCCAGTCAGTGCCTTCGACCGCAGTGACGGAGCCTGGGACTGTCCCAGTCCTCTGATGAGCACTTCCAGGTGCCATTTACTGCACTAAAAGCTGGACCCGTGACCCAGCTATGGGGACAAACACCACTTAGAGTGCCCAGGAGTCCTGGGGGGACCAGTTGGATGTGCACAGGGGTGCTGAGGACACATGGAAGTCAAAGCAAAGAGTGTCCAGAAAGGCTGCAAGGAGACAGGAGCAGAATGAGGGGATGGAAACACGGATAAAGAGGGAAATGCTGACTGCTGGGGAGGCTGACAGCTTTTCACCTTGCTCAGTGACTTGTGTTTACAGGGCCACGCCAGCCCTTAGTCCAGGGATATTTGGGGCTGTCCCTAAGCTTGCAGGAAATGCCTATCATTGGAACTAACCCTGTTACAAGTAGGCCAGGAGCAGCAGGACTGGGTGAAATTCCCAGCTGACTCCTCATTTAATGCCACCACAGAACCCTGAGAGGCCACCTGGACCTGGAGCTCATGAAATCTCCCTTCTTTCCCAATTCATCAGACCCTCCTTGAGCTCGTTTGTTCTTTGATCGCAGTTCTTTACAACTCAAAAAATCATGTAGGGAAAAAAGTGGACATTTTCATGTGGGGACCTCCCCACCTTCCCCACCAGATTTTAATCAAAAGTCTTGGCTTCTGCAAATTTCTATGAGTTTTAGGGAAGCAGCACTGCCTGTTCTTTATGGAGAAGTGTGCTGGGGCTGCACACTGTGCTCTCACTTAGGGAGACTCCAGGACTGAGGAGGAAGAAGCCACACAGACCCATCTGCTCAAACCCAGCAATGTCTGCTGAACCAATCAAAACCTGAAACTAAAAACTTATTCGAGTAAGAGGTGTGAGGGCTCAGTTCTACAGCAGGGGACCTTTGCATTTGAAAGGTTATTTTCCAGCCTATTCCTCCAAAACCCAACCCACTGGACGTTATCCCACTAGTCCTTGTTTTCCTTGGGCTTCCCAGTACACTTAGACATACTCCAGAGAGGCAGAGAAGGCAGCAGGCAGTTTAGATTCCACTTGCCACTCTTTCCTGGCTGTAAAGTTGACCCCTGACAGCACATGTAATGTTACGACACCCCTGTGTTTGCTGCAGTGTTGGGAACTGGCAGCAGAAATCATAACGCTCCTGGGGAGGACGTTACGGGTTCTGATCAGCACCGCCAAAAAATTCCTCCCCCGTCGCCCTCCCACTGCAAATATGCAATTTTACCCTGATGCCATCACTGATTGCCTCCACACCAACCTTCTGGACAGGTTCATGACTGGGATTAAGAATGTATTTGTCATATCTTTCCTCAGGCCCTTGAAGGCACCGGGTGCTGCTGGAGAAGATGGAGCTGGAGATGCCATGGGAAGAACCACTGGAGCACAATGCAAACAGTCTCCTCTCACTGGCCTTTGGGAATGCCCAGGTCTCAGCTGGATTTGTATCCCTCGGGCAGTGTCTGGTCCAGCGGAAGCACGAGGAGTACCACACTGCTCCCGGTTGGATCTCCTGGGAGCTGGTGAGGTACCAGTTGCTTCCCCCTGTTGCTTGCACACTGACCTGCTGGTTTTGTGGGAGCTGCATTCCCTCAGAGACATCAGTATCATCCAGGAAATGGCTATTTTTTCCCCACCTCCCACCTTTTTGAGCTCCTAGAGCTGCCATTTAGACTCCAGAGAGCATGGCAGCAAAGTTTATGTGCTCTTCCAATGCTGGTTTTAGCAGTCTGAGGGCTCTTTAATGCACAGCATTCCACTGAGCATGTCCCATTGTGTCCCTCATGAAATGGCTATCGGAAGGGATGTAATTCCAGCTTAATTCCAGCTTCTACCTCACCACACCATTATTTACAAGCACAGTTTCATGTCCCCATCAGGCCTGGCTGGTGCCACCACTGAGCACTGTTTAGTTAATTTGGCACATGCCATGTTTGAACCATCTTGACAGAACAAGTGTTGGCATCTCCAGCGGGCTCAGGATCCCACAGTCGCTCCCTGAAGGTGAAGGGCTTTGGAAGGGCATTCAGGGAGTCATGGGAAGCAGTGGGACCCAAGGAGACCATTGTGAGGTGGCACCAATCCCACAAGGGAAGATCCAGCAGGACCATGTGGTGTCCCTGGGGGTGGCTGGTCTTGTGGTGGCTCCCTGGTCACTGCTGGAGAGGGATTTGCTGAGTGCACCCACACAGGCTTCTGGCGGTGGCACAGGCTGCCCAGAGAAGCTGGGGCTGTCCCTGGATCCCTGGAAGTGTCCAAAGCCAGGCTGGACAGGGCTTGGAGAAACCTGGGCTAGTGGGAGGTGTCCCTGCCCGTGGCAGGGGGGGGGACTGGGTGAGCTTTAAGGTCCCTCCCAAACCAAACCATTCTGGGATTCTGTGGGTTTGCAGCTACAGATTGAGATGTTGGCCAGGGCTGGTGATGACGCCAAGAGTCAGGGAAGCACAACAAAAGCAGCCTCCTCACAGGGGTCTGACTCCTGCAGGCTTTGGCCATCCCAGCACAGAACTCCCCAGGGTCAGGGAGCTCAGCTGAAGCTGTGACAGTATCTCGGGGGAATCATCTGATCTGATGGTCCTCTTGAACTGCTGCACCTCCTGCTCTCAGAGGGCTCTGGAAACATCTGTGAAAAATCAACCCTGTGTGAGGGAGGGATTCATTCCTGCTGCTCCGGGAAGCTGAGGAGGGAAGATTTCATGCCCTGCTGTAAGAGCCATAACGTGGTCCTGAAATAAACACAATTATTGTGCCTCTGTAGGAAGCAGGCATGAGAAAGCCCCCGTTCCATGAGTTGGGGGAGGGTCCCGACCCACCCTCATGGGAGTGAGTGCAGTGAAGGGCTGGTCACGTGCCTGCTCTGCTGTGGGGCCTCCGGGAGACACTCAATTAGGAGGCAGAAGCTGATGAGCTGCAACGTGGGGAACCTCAGGGAACCTTTCCCAGCTTAGTCACAAGAGCCAGCCCTTGTGCCACACGTCACCAGCACGTGTGTCAAAGAGCTCCCCAAAGTGCTGCCCGGGGCACTTCCCCGGCACAGATGGGGCACAAGGGAGCAGAAAGGCTTCCCAAGGTGGCCTGGGGGCCAGAGGTGGAGACAGGTTTCTGTGTCCAGGAGCAGTATCTTTGGCCTCTGTGTTTCAGCAGATCATAGGGAGATGTAAAAGTCCTGGCTGGAGAACATCAAAGCACCCCTGGCCCCAAAGGGCAGGAATAAATCAGGTGTGGTAATAACCACAGAATCCCAGACTGTGCTGAGCTGGAAGGACCCACAAAGACCACCCAGTCCCACCCTCAGTCCTGCACAGGCCCAGCCCCAGGAGTCCCCCTCTGTGCCCCAGAGGATCATCCCAACCCTCCTGGAGCTCTGGCAGCCTTGGGGCTGTGCCCACTGCCCTGGGGAGCCTGGTCAGTGCCAACCACCCTCTGGGGGAAGAACCTTGTCCTGAGATCCAACCCGACACTTCAGGCCTGTCAGCTGTGCCCCTGCCCATCACTGATGCTGTGGCAAATAACACCTGTAAGAAGTCGAGTTTGTGGGGTTCTCTGTGACTTTAGTGATTTAGAGTCGTGCTGCTGCCCGAAGGAAGGGGACCCCTCACAACCCCACTGAACCTCCTCCTTCCAGCACAGAGTGGAAGATTCCTCCTGAATACAGGATTTGTTCCTGCCAAGGAGGACGCCTTGGCTGCCTAATTATTTTATTCATAAGGCAGCAATGATTTCAAAGACATCTGGGTGACCTATCTAAAGCTAAGTGAATCCCGCCAACCTGACCCTGCCCTGGCACAGCTCCAGCCCTTCCCTGGGTGCTGTCCCTGGTCCCCCCAGAGCAGAGCTCAGTCCTGCCCCTCCTCTGTCCCTGCCCAGGCAGTTGTAGAACAGCACTTCATCTGTTCCTGGGGGGATTTCAACTCCCCCTCTTGTCTCTGGGGAGGCTGCCAGTGCCTCCATCCAATCTCTTGGACGATGGTCACCCCTTTGCCTTCACCCAGGGGTGGTTTGCTCTGCAGAAATCTCCACCTCCCACTTGCCTCCTGCTCCTTTTGCTGCAGGGAGGAGCTGCAGCATTTCCAGCGCTGGACCTTTGACTGGGCACTGCTCCTCTGCTTCCCTGGTGGGCTTCAGCAGCCCCTCCAGCTCCACAGATCCTTAATCCTGCCCCTCTCCCCTTCCAGAGGTACTGGAGGCTCTGCTGCTGTCTCCGGCCAGGGCCAGCCTTTCCCAGAGGTTTCCCTTGGGGCCCTGGCTCTCCCACAAACACGGAGACGGGGCTCATGGCAAATGGGCTCCATCCTTTTTGCCAAGGCCATCAGTTCCTGGACACTGATAGTCTGAGGCTGCCTTGTCCAGGTGGAATGTGCCTTCTGCCCTCAGGAGCTCCAAGATGTAACCCCCAAAGGTGCTAATAAGCTGAAAGAGTTGTGTGTCACTGGCAAGAAACTCTGCTGCCTGCTTTTCTCTCTCTCCCTGTACCACTGCTTTACAATGACTGTGCTTTTCTATCTCCACTGTGTTGCTGCAGAGGTTCCAGTTTGCCTTGAAGTTCAGAGCAAGTGAATTCCAAGAGCTGTTGCAGTGGAAGCTCCTGTGAACTCCTGGTGAGGATACAGGAGATGCCAGAGGTCACAAAAGCAGCAGAGAAGCAAAACATCTCCTTGGGGTTCCTGTGGCTGAGTCCATCTGAAGTGCCAGTCCATGTCCTGTGCACCAAACTCCTCCAGCTGGATCCAAGGCATCCAAGCACCAAAAGTTCTTCCAGCACCAGATTCAGCCCAAGGCCCTCAGGGGTGTTGGGAGAGGGTGATGGGGAGCTTTCTGTCCCATGGGCAGGCAGGACAGTGATTCCATGGCTTAATTGGGCTCTGATGTGCTTTGTAATCTTGAGAAGATGTTCCAAACTCTTGTCCAGTCTCTCAGCTTGCAGTGGGGAGGGGGATGGAGGCTGAGAAAACCCAATGAGAAAATGTTTACAACTCTAAACACTGAGTGAGGTCTCTCTCTCATGGAGGATTTAATCTCCAGGACATTGTTATCTCTGTGAGGTTTTCTGTATCTTAGGCACTCAATAAATGATTGCTGAAGTAATTCAACATTCTCCTCTCAGTCAGAAAACACAGCACCATGTCAGGGATCCAATCCCGCTCATGCAGCAAACAAAACCCAGGTAGGGTGGGGACATGGGCGAGAAAACTCTGAAAGCGGGTCTGACTTCCAGGCTTGGAGCTTTAAAACGTGGTGGGAATGCTCTGTGGCTGGAGATTGTAGGAATGAGGTAAACAAGAGCTGTGGGGAGTCATCCACAGGGAAACGACACCAGAACCATTCAAGAGATCTCAACCTGGTGTTGTGGTGGTCAGCTGTGCCATGGAAAACTTTCCCTGGCTCCCCACCTCTGAAAAAATCATGGTTTGCTGTCTCTCCATGCCCTGGGGCACTTCCCTGTGTCCTGCATTCTCCCTGGAGAGCTGTGGAACCCCAGCATTCAGGGAGGTGCTGACACCCAGCACGGCACCCGGAATCAGGGCACGCTGATCCTTCCTTCTGTTGTCTCCATCCCTCCCTTGGTTCCCTTCCTGGGATGGGCCCACTGGATCCTCCTGTGGCCTGTCCCCCCCAGCCGAGTGTGTCCCTCATCTGTGCTGTATTCCCACTCCTCCCAGCCCAGGCTGTGTGGGGCTGTGCCCCCTCTCCAGCCCCATGTCATGATGCCCCCTCAAAAGATTTTTCCAGCCCCGCTGTATCCCAGAGCACTAGAATTGGAGGTCCCAGGATCAGCTGAGGATGCTGCCACTGTGGTCCCAGGGGGTCTGACTGCAGCTTTGTCCTCTGCTCCCTGTGAGATGTAATTCATCCCTGTGCATCGAGCACTTCCATTCTGCCTCTTCAGACCTGGGTCAGGTTTAATACAGTCTGTGAGAAAGGCTTAAAACAGCAAGGTTTGAGATTGAATTATGGTCTAATCTGCCTCTAATAGAACCTGACCAGCTCCATTATTCATTGTCAAATCACTGCATTTGCTATTAAAACACAGTGTGAACTTCCCTAATTTCTGTCGGGTTGGGACCATATCCATCATTCTCGCCTGAACCGACACCAGGGTAGTGCAGATAACACAGACAAATTCAATGTGCTAAATTCACCTCAGGAAGCTTGTTCCAGCAGTGCTGGGAAGGGAGGGCTGGGCAGTCCTGGGAGGGAAAGGATGGATGAGAGCAAGCTGCAGTTTGACATTGCAGGGGGTGATGAAATTGCACGGGGCCTCTTCAGGATGGGGAGGTCTAACTGGCCGTGGACCTTACAGCCTGCCCTAAAACTGTGCTCAGAGGGGAGGGCACAGAGGAGGGACTGATCCCCCGTCCCGGGGAAAGAGAAGGGGAGAGGAGATCATAACCACACGTAACACCACCCTTCCTGCAGCCAGCACAGCTTCAAGTTCAGCCCTTTTTTATTTGGAACACGTTAGAAACCAAGCTGTGCTTTCTCCCCACTGATGCCAGCCTGGGAAGGCAGAGGTGACACATCAAACCTTTTGTCTTGCCCACTGCTTGGCATCAGCCCTCCACATGGAGGGTAGATAGTCCCTGAGAGGGGGAAAATGGAACTACTTGTTTGCAGCATCCTAAAGTGGCCCAGGAAGTCACCAGCAGACTCCGGGAGAGCCGAACCAAGGCTGCCTGGCCTGATTCAGCAGTGCCTCATGCCAGGATTTGCAGAGGTAGAAAGCAAGGCCATGAACTTGCTGGGCCAGTGAACGACCTCTGGCAGAAATTCCTTGTTTATGTGTTATCCCCTCCTTCTCTGTCTTCTCTATCTGTACTAATTCCAGAAATAAAGAAGTGTGACAGCAAATTTCTGCTGTGTGGACTGAAGAAAAGAGAACTAGGGAAAGATGGGACCATTATAAGCATTTTCAAGGGTAAACAGATTCTGATGGCAGTGGAGATTAGAAGAATTCGTTAGAGAAAAAATAAAAGGCTCATCATTAAGGCTAATGTGAAGAGGGACTTGTCACCAGAGAAATGGTAAATACTAGGAAAAAAGGAAGACTTTATCTGGCCACTCTCTTATTGCCAGGGGGAGTCCAGCTTTGGAGAAGTTTGTTTCTCTCCTCTTTGCCTTCAGCTCAGCTCCTGTGTCGTAAGGACTGAGGAGGAGGCTCTGAGGACTCAACCAACCCTCAGAAATCCGTGGATGACTCTACCTCAGCACATGGAGTAGTAAGTGCCTGAACACATGAGTGTTGCTCCTTCCAATGGGAGATAACCCAGGAATGTTGAGAGCTTTCTAGGTAAGCCCAGTGTGACAGGTCCTGCTCAGCCTGTAAAGCTTCCCTTATTAGACCTTGCCTGGGAGGATCCAGCACTGGAAACTCTTTATCCCTCTTCCTACCTGCATTCAGGATGTATCCACCTTCATCCTTTGATGCCCCAGGGTTTCTGTCTGGGCCAAGTGCTCATGGACAAGTAGAAGCAGCACTTTGGCTTCATCAAAACCAGCTTCTTCCAGGTTAGTGCTCCTTCCAGAGCTGCCATTTGCACATCCCAGCCTGAGGAGACAGTTGTTCCGGAGTTCACCACATCCACACCCTGGGGCAGCACTCACATCCCGCTTCCACGACCCTCTCAACCGCTGCCAGAGGATTTGCGGGGTTTGTACACAAGCACCAGGGTTACACACATGGATGGACTTCCCATGGGACTGGTGAGGAATGGAGCAGGTAGGAGAGACCAGGAGACAGTGGTCTCTCAGCCCTGCCATCTCCAGAGGAGCTCTGTTGAGGGATAAGGGAACAAAAATTCTCACAGGGTGAAAGATCCTGTCCCAGATGTGCCCCCCAGGAGCTTCCAAGTCTTTCGGCACAGGCAACCAGCAAGGAAGCCGGACACAGCAGCTCCAAAGGTTCATCCATGAGCAGCTCAATCAACAGGGGATCACACACAATTATACTGGGAAAGCACCTCCTGAAATGGTGGCAAAGGGACTGCTTGTCCCACAGGAGCAAGGCCGGATCTGCCACAGCAGAACCTCTGCTTAGAGCTGGGTCTACCTGAGCACCCTCAGGAAGGCACAGGCCACCAGTGACCGAGGGGCTGCAGGAATCAGCTGTCATGGAGTGGGGATCCATGCTCAGGTTGGGCAGCTTCAGATCCCACAAGCACAGACCAAGGATGCTGAAGGGAAAGCTGTGGAGACAGGGATAGCACCGGGTCTCTTTGCCCTTCTCACAAGCTCCTCTGGAAAGTGGTGACGCTGAACCAGAACAAACAGAGATTTGTGATGCTTTGTAAAGACAACCCTGACACTTCCCATGAAATACTTGGGATGGGTTTGCTCAGGCAGAGCCTTGGCAATTACTGGGATAAGGAAGGCAGCCAAACCCCAACCTCCAGTGCCAGAGAGCTGGGAGACTGTGAACTGTGATGGCTTGTGCATGAACAGCCCTGACACTGCTGTGCCAGTGCCTGGTGCTGCACCCACCACAGAGCCATGAGGGGCCCATCACCCCTGCCACCACTGGGGGACTCCATTCATGTTTCCTTCCCACTCTTCAGGAGAGCAAGGAAGGTGAGAAACACCCACATCTGCTTTGTCAGCCCAGAGGATGGGCCTTGTGGCACGGTAGACCCTGCTGAGAAGGTGCCAAAATACACGTGGCAAATCCAACAGAACAAGGACTAAAAAGAAAGGGTTTTCTTGCTTTAGTGCCTCCAGCCTTCCCTCACTTTGCCCCTTCTGGATTGGCTTTTTGCTCTTGCAGGTACTCCGCTGCAAGTACTACAAGGATTTCACTCCCCAGGGAATGAGTTCTTGCCAGGGGCTAAGACAGTATTCCCTGGGGATGTGTCTTAGCTGGGGAAAAGAAAGGACTCAGATCAACATGGAATCATGGAATGGTCTGGGTTGGAAGGGACCTTAAAGCTCAACCAGTTCCGAACCCCTGCTGTGAGCAGAGACACCTTCCACTAGCCCAGGTTGCTCAGGGCAAAGGGACCTGACTGCCAGGATCTGTTTGGAGGGAACTAACCAACTTCTTCCTGCAGTGTGCTGGTGGACAGAGAGCGGGGAGGATCCCTGTTCCTTCCTGCACCATCATCCCTGTGCATTTGTGGACACCCCTTGGCCCAGGGATCTGTTGCTGTGTGTATTTGTGTTGACAGTTTTACATTGGCTTGCAGGTGATCCCGAGCATTTCCCCAGGCACCGTGACATCCCAGAATATCTGAGCTGGGAGGGACCCACAAGGACCATCCAGTCCAACCCTCAGCCCTGCATACGTCCAGCCCCAAGAGTCCCCCCCTGTGCCCCAGAGGATCATCCCAACCCTCCTGGAGCTCTGGCAGCCTTGGGGCTGTGCCCACTGCCCTGGGGAGCCTGGTCAGTGCCAACCACCCTCTGGGGGAAGAGCCTTGTCCTGAGATCCAACCTGAGCCTGCCCTGACACAGCTCCAGCCCTTCCCTGGGTGCTGTCCCTGGTCACTACAGGGAAAAGAACCCCAACAGGACCTTTGGAGAAGCCCCAGTGACCTCCACACGGCTGTCCTCCCCTCTGTGGGGGTGCTTGGGACTCAGGACAAACTCCTTGTGCTGCTCTGAGCTGCCAGGACGTGCACGGGAGCAGAGACCCAGAGGGGAGGCTGATCCTGTGCCAGAGGCAGGAGGGGCTCGTGCTCCCCCTGTGCTCCATGAGGAGCTGAAGGGGACCCAGCCAGGCGGGTGTCACCTCAGCCACCCATGGCCAGACCTCCTCTGAGGAGGCCGGTGCAGACAACTGGGTGACCCTCAGGTTGTTCCATTATTCATCCAGTGGGGCTGAGCTCATCCACGGAGATGGGTGGAAAGGTCAGCCTGGTATTAACGTGCTGAAAGGGAAGGTGGCACAGGCTGGAAATTGAGCCTGTCACACCAGAGCGATTCCCATCGACGCTGTTTGATTTGCCATTAATATTAATTGTGGCTTTTGAGGGACAGTCACAAAGATCTGCCACGTGTTCACTGTCTCGGCAGGGTCTGCCATTGGGGAGACACAAATACTGCCCAGGAGTTGTTCTGAAAAGGCTGAACTTCCTTCTGCCGCGGAGCACAGGGATGGACAAAGGGGTGTCCATGAGACCCAAGTGAAACAGAGCCTGTGAGACACCTTACCCTGAGTTCACAAGCCATCCCATAGCTCCTGGCAAGGCAGGGGAAAGCAGGGAACTCCTGAAACCCATAAGCATTACCAGGCAGAGGTGTGAGCACACAGGCAGCAGCTGGATTTCCTGCTGCTCTTGTCCCAGTGCCATGAAAGATCCCCTGGCAACTCAGGAGATGCCATGTGAAACCACAGTACCAGGTCTGTACCTGCCACAGCTGACCAGGCCATGCAAAAAGGCACCTTGCACAGAGTTTTCCTCCATTCTCAAAGAACTCAGTCACCATGGATGTGTGGTTTCCATGGTGCATTTCTGCCTGTCCAAAAAGAGATAACTCCATGTCTGGAGGCCACATCCTCCTTCTTTCCAACAGTGGGCTGGTGCTGCTCACGCAACTGTGGGTGGATTTATGACATCTGTGCATTGGCTGATCAAAGTAGAAGGGGAGCCTGATGTTTCCAGGAGAACTGAGCCATGAAGGGATGATTTTTCTATACCTGCAGTTCTTCAGAACTTCACTGAAGAGCAGCAACAGCTTCAGCTCCACACTCCCAGGCACTGGTGTTTGGAGAGGACAAACCACCCCGTGGTGGAGCCAGTATTCCCTGCTGCTCCAGGAAGGAGTGCACATGACATGGTTGGATGAGGCACCTTGGTCTTAAAGGGTTATGGGTGGTGAAAGGAATCAGCATTTCTTCGTCATTGGGTTGACCAGAAATACTTGTAAACTTGCACTGGGGTTTCTAAAAAGGTCTGGCAGGAAACACCCAGGAAAAGTCAATGTTTTCTTTTGGTCTTTTGGAATGAAAAGTTTTCCATTTGCATTACAAACAGTGAGCGAGGATCAAGTGAAACCTAAAAGAAATCACGGACAGAAGGGAAGAAAACGTGTCCCCGTTAATGGGAAAGTTTGACAGGCAAACAGGCATCCTCCCTGCAGGAACGTGGAACATTCCCAGTTTGGAACTGGCCAAAAGAAATCCCAGTTAAACCCAAAAAAAGTGTTTTCTGCTACATGCAGAGCCCGAGAGCGGGTTGGGATGGAGGTGATATCCCGCTATTATATACATATATATATAATTTATATAGCTGATATAACTTGTTATATCAGCTAAGAAAGGCTGTTCCAGAAAGACTTTTCCATCTGTTTCGGGGACTTTGAGGAAGATCCAAAGTAAGTCTTCAAAGCCTGCCTGTTCTGTCCTTGTCCCAGACAAGAGTCTGGTGCTTGGGTGAATGTTTGTTTTAACAAAACTTTTAATCTACAGGCATTGATTGAATGTATGGAACCAAGGCAGTTGCTGGAGGTACAGGGGCTGGAGACCTTGAGGTGGGGCTGGAAGCAAATCCCACCATTCTCCTCCCCAGTTATCTCTTTGTGCCTCTAAGTCTGTCTGTCTTTGTCACCCTTTATTTAAAGGCAGGTGGGGAGTCTGCTCTGCCCTGTGCAATGTTACCAGTACATGAGGATTGTGTTTTCCCAGGCACAGAACCAAAATTCAAACCTACCTGGTGTGGACAGGGCAAGCGAGTGAAATGTTCCTGATCCAGGCTGGGACTGGACTGAGATCTGGCCCGTGAGCTGGAGGGCTCCTCAGTGCCACGTGGCACCCAGACAACCACCTTCAGGAAGACCTGAGCCCTTGCTGGGCACTGGAGAAGATGGATCATGGACTTCTCCAGGTGTGGTGCTCCAGGGTCCAGAGCTGGTCAGGGATGAGGACTCCGGGCTGCTTCTTGTGGCCGTCCTGCCAGACCTTAACACTTGTGGAGATGAAGCTGAGGGAGGGACACTGATTGCTGCTCCAGGACTGACCAAGTGGCCCAGAGGCTGAGCATTTCCTAATTATGAAACTAGAGATTATGAAACTAATTAGAGTGAGTGTTAATTAGTACCCATTTCATTCCTGGCATGAAGGAGGGCTTGATATTTTTGTGACAATCACATGTTGAGCTTTCCCTCCCTGCCCCAAATGCAGCAGATAGATGTTGTCCCACCACCCCGGAAAAAAAGCTGTTTAATGATGAACAGGCAACCAGGAAAAATGCCATGGAAGAATTACTAGGAGAACTACTGGAGATTCAATGAAGTCTGAGAGTTTCAGAGAATCAAGGAAAATAGATTTTACACAGTGGGTGTTGAAACAAGGAAATCCTTTGCACGGGGAGATCCCGAGGCCGAGACTGGAGCAAGATCTGGGAGTGATCCAACATGCACACCAAGAGCTGGCAGTGCTGGTGACAATAACTGATCTGAAATGCAAAGGTGAGCGCAAATTCACAGCCGTACTCTGACCTCTAAATGTTGCAGACCTTAAATCAAGAATCAAGGGTTGGAGAGGGAGGACATCTTACATCACCTGCCCAAGCTGGTTTTTGGACAGGGTGCTGCATTCAGAGGCAGAGTGGCCACTGGTGCTTGAACAGCACCTTTCCAATCCACCCTGATTTGCCTGGGGAGTGCACTTGGGTGGGGAGCAAGGCAATATTTGCTGCCTGTCCCAAGGAGGGAAGGACCTGGTGGAGATTTACGCCAAACAACCCTCCTTCCAGACCGCTTCGAGCTTTACAAACCTCTTGGTTTAACTGAGACATGAGTTTTGCCACCCAAGCACAACACTCCTCATGTGCACAGGGGGGACCCGAGCAGGGCAGCACCTCCGAGGTCCCAGCCCTCCCCACTGTGCCCAGCACCCACCCCCCACGTCTGAATGCAGCATTTCTGCAGGTCTTAAGTTCCTCTGGGTTTATCTGGGAGCAGGCTGCTCTGGTTAAAATAACACTGTGCAGCAGAACAGAAAATAAGATGTCACGGCAAACTAAACATCTTCACTTCCAGGCCATACTAAAGAGCTCTGGGCTCAGCAGAGAAGGGCAAGTGCAGAAGGGACACCCCATGGGTGGGTTTGCCCTGTCAGGCATTTCTATGCTGTCATCGTCCCCAGCTGGGTGAGGTGGGCACGGCCCAATCCTATCTCCTAGGACATCTTTAATTTTTGCTCCCAAAGAATACATTTCATTTGCAGTAACATCTTATTTTCTGTTCCACTGCACAATTATATTCCAGCCGAGGTGGTTTTCTCCTGGCCAAACTCTGAAGAACTCTCCAGCTTTCCTTTCAGCAAGAAGAGCTCTGGAAACCCTGCTTTTATTTATTGGTTCCTTTTTATTTCCTGTTCTTTTTCTGCCATGTTTAGTATGACTGAGTGACCAATTCAATAAAAAATGGAAAACTTGTGTGGATTGTGTAATAAAGCAGAGCAGGTTACTGAAGGGGCTGTATTATGCTTTCAATATTCTTTACAAAATACAGATTTGAAATAGAGATATGCTGAATGAGATGGGTGGCTGATACTTCACTGCAGTTCATATTATTGCTCTGAACAGGAACAGTCACCAGTAAATATCTTCTGAGGCACCCACGGGAATACACTCTTGGGAACAGCCCTGTAAATACAAACCAGAGCCTGGAAGTGCCCTGGGAGGTGAGGCTGGAAGATCTTTGGGGCAGATATTTGCCCAAACTGATATTTGGGATGTGCAGCTCCTGGGGTCAAGGACTGTCCCTCTCGCTCCGGGGATGGAGTAATACCAACAGTTCTTACGGAACCAGGGAATGGTTTAGGGTGGAAAAGACCTTTAGGATCACAGAGTCCAACCATTCTCCAGCACTCACCCATGGCCCCAAGTGTGGCTTTTAAATCCCTCCAGAGGTGGAGACTGCACTGCTGCTCTGGGCAGGACAACGCCCTTCCAGTGGCACATCCCCTTCTCTTCTCAGGGAAGGAATTTCCTCATTCCCTGAGAAGAGGGCAAGCCCACAATGATCCCAATAAATACAACTTTCCTGCCTGTGTGCACGGTGCTTGTTCAGCTGTTTTGCAGAGAGGCACATCCCAACTCAGCACATCTACACCAAACATCTTTCCATCACCAACAACTTTCTGCCCACAATATTTACTTTATTTCCCCTTTGCTGCATATATTTTCATTTATTTAGGGCAACAGTTGCTTGTGGCAAAATGGGAAAGGACATAATGTGGATGTTTTTTCCCTGTATAAGGGATAAAACAACTGTGTGATGGCACCACCTCAGCAGGGGAGCACCACTGATGTATAAGACAGTGAGAAGCTTCTTTTCACCTCTGTTTTTTGGTGGAATTAGCTAAGACTGAGCATGGTTACACCACGACCTGCACTTCTGTGCAAGAGAGTCTTTTCGGGGTTGTTTCCAGGTGTTTTCTGCCCTAGTCCTGTGGCAGCCCCGCTCTGTACAGGTAAAAAGTTCAGCAGCTTGTGGAGAAAATGTTATCCCCCAGCAGCTGCTCATGAATTCTTATGTGCCAGCAGCAGTGCATGAACCATTCTTTGTTGTAAGATAAAATCTGACAGCAAAGCATAGCTCCTGACAGCAAAATCTGATGCAATTAAGTTTCTGTGCACAGCTCATAAACTTTGATACGGCAAATAATGGCTAAAATTGATCTTAAATCCAACATTAAAAAAAAGCCCCCAAACCCCCCACGTTCCACCAAATCACCTCCAGGTATCCATCTCTGCCCACTCTGTGTGGGCAGCCCATGTTTTTCTTTTGAAGACAAGTATTAGTCAACAAAGAAAAAAAATGGGAGGGTGTGGATAAACGCCAGGCAAAGGGGAATTTCTAGCACTGCACAACTGATTTTGGGGTAAAGCTGGGCAACAGTGACATGGGCTGGCCTTGAGGGGTTTCTCCTCCTGGCTCAAGGATGTAAGCAAAGCCAGGGCCTGACATGCTCATCAGTTTAGGTCCCAGCTTTAACTGGAGGTTGCTATGGACGCCTTCATGTCTCTGCTGTGTTGCACCTTTGACAAAAACCTGGTTTGGAGGAAAATTAAGGTTTTTTTGCTTGTGCTGTGTGGATTTGGGTCGTTGTCACCATTAGGTTGTCACCCAACAACATGGTCCTTGCTGGGATGAGATGGGGAGGGAGCAGGAGCTGGGGACCAGCACAGACTTCATACTTCCTAAAGCACATAAAAATGGTCAGTGTGAGTGACTTGGGCGTGAAACAGTAAACCTGGAGAAGGAAAAGGACATTGTGGGTACTGAAAAAATCAAACCACTGAGAAGAGCTTCCTACAGGCTTAGGACAGACCCTGATATTTTCTGTTTGCAGAGCTGGGGATGGGCTGGCAGAGCTCTGGTGCCTGGAGCAGTCCCTGATCCCAACTTGCAGTGCAATCCAAGCGATGTGACTGCCAGCACCGGCGGAACAAGCTACTTCAAATGTGAGCAAAGACGTCCAAAGTTGACCTAAGACCATCCACATTAATTAAACTGGTAATACCATAGAATCATGGGATCATTAAAGCTGGAAAAAACCTTCAAGACCATCAAGTCCAGCCATTCCCCAGCACTGCCGTGTTCACCACTAACCCACAAGTGCCATATCCATGCACCTTTGAACAATTCCAGGGAGGCGACTCCCTGGCAGCCTGTCCAGAAAACATGAGGCACTAATAAAGCAACAATAAAACAATATTTGGAAGCAATCGCAGTGAAAGAAGGAGCCCAAAGCTCCCTGTGTCCAGGAATGCAAAGTACAGGGGGATTTGATGTTGCTCTCCCCCGTGTCCAGAGCCTGACAGTCACCACATCGCCCCATCCCCGGAGCTGGGACTGACACCTGAGCACAACCTGCCTGCGCAGAGGAATTTCCTTCCACCGCACTTTGGAGATGTCGAATGATCCTATTACAGACTTATCAAAGCAGTGGGGATTAGCAGAGATAAAACAACTTTCAGCACTGGTCTCTGTCTTTCTTCGCTCTTTTGTTTGTCTAAATAGCTGTTTTGGTGAGTGCAGAGAAATAATAGGAGGCAATTATTGCTCCATGTAATGTTCCATGTTTGGTTTTGTAATCCTTCCCGTTCTGTTTATTCTCATTTTAAGCAAAAAAGTTCCCCCTGGAATATGCTAATCGCCTTCCTAGCTCTCTTCCTGCCCAAGGGCTCCGGGCTTTGTATGCACCTGATGGCAGCACAAGGTTAGTGCCATCCCCGGGGCCCGGGGCATTCAATGCCCGCAGTCTGGGCTGCAGAGCCGAGATCCAGGCACAAAACAGCGGGAACAAATCCACCAGCACAGGGAGCCCCCTGGCTGCCACCCCTCGGTGGCACCCGTGGCTCAGCTCTTTTCACCTTCAGGAGCGCAGAGAGGGATTTTGAACAGCGCGGAAAGAACAGAGGGAACCAGAGGGCTTTTCAAAAGCAGCTTTTTGGAAAATCTGGCCTTATCTGAGATTTTAATCAGCTTTTAGGCCCTGAAAATGTCTATCCATCCTCTCCTTAGCAGGTGATCTCTTCCAAAATCTCCTTAGGAAGATCTGGCGGGGGGTTCACTTACGCTTTCCTCAGTTTCCTCGCCTTGTCCCTCCGGCCTCTCCTCAGGAGGAACAAGGAGATCTCCAGGAAGCACCACTGTCCCCTGAGTGCTGTTACAGGGCTACTGGGGTCTGCAGCTACGAGTGTTTTTGGGAGGGGGCAGATTTTGCCCCAGCAAATCTCTGTCATGTGGTTCTGCAGGTAACCCAGGGATTAAAATCGGGGATGCACCAGCTTTTCCCATAGAACACCCCCTGGAGGCTGAATCCCCCTTCACTGGCAGCCCCGGTACTCAGGTGGCAGGAGGTGGTGTCCCAGCAGATTTAAGAGCTGGTGCTTCCATATGTGCTGTGTTTCTGCTGACTGAGGGACCCCAGGAGGGCTCCAATGTCTTGTTGGGACTGACTGGGTCATGAAATCCTGAAATCCCACCTTCACTCTGGGGCCTGTGAGCAGCTGTGCAGAAGCAGGGAAGGAAGGATGTGTTTGAACACTTTGCTGGCTCATGGCCTTAAAAGATGGACTGAGCATGGATGAAGGTGCCATGGGTGGAAGATCCTCTGTGGTCAACTCACAGGCAGAGCATTGGTGCCTGGTGCTCTGATGCATCTCCAAGGCGATGGTGGTCTTTCTCCAGACCCCTCTTGCTGCTTGGTGTGCACAGAATCACAGAATTCCAGACTGGTTTGGGTTGGAAGGGACCTCATAGCCCATCCAGTGCCACTCCCTGCCATGGGCAGGGACACCTTCCACTAGCCCAGGTTGCTCCAAGCCCCGACCAACCTGGCCAGGGATGGGGCAGCCACAGCTTCTCTGGGCAACCTGGGCCAGGGCCTGCCCACCCTCACAGGTAACAATTTCTTCCCAATGTCCCATCTAACCCTGCTTTCTTTCAGACTGAAGCCATTCCCCTTGTCCTGTCACTCCAGTTCCTGATGACCAGTCCCTCTCCAGCTTCCTTGAAGCCCCTTCAGATCCTGGGAGGTGCTGTGAGGTCTCCACACACCCTTCTCTTCATCAGGCTGAACATCCCCAGCTTTCCCAGCCTGTCTCCATAGGGAAGGTGCTCCGATCCCCTTATCAGCCTCATGGCTCTCCTCTGGACTTTCTCCGATGGTTCCATGTCCTTCATCACCAAAGCAAAAAGGTACATCCAGGCAGGGATGGGAGTTTTACCGAGTTAAACTGTGTCCACTCTGACACAGAGGCACCCCAAACACTTGGCTGATCACAGTCATTCAGGCTGGAAAATACCTCCAGATCATCCAGGCCCAGTGTTGACCAAATACCACCATTCCCCGTAAACCAAATTGCCAAGTGCCACATCTGCTCAGTTTTTGAGCATTATGAAGTTCTTTATGCCTGGATGGGAGGAAAACACCCTCCTCAAGGCATCAGGCTCGTGGCCTGGTAACTTCAGCACAGGGATGGTCCCATGGACCTGGAACTTCCTCAGGAGGGGCAGAGGAGGGGCAGGACTGAGCTCTGCTCTGGGGGGACCAGGGACAGCACCCAGGGAAGGGCTGGAGCTGTGTCAGGGCAGGCTCAGGTTGGATCTCAGGACAAGGTTCTTCCCCCAGAGGGGGGTTGGCACTGACCAGGCTCCCCAGGGCAGTGGGCACAGCCCCAAGGCTGCCAGAGCTCCAGGAGGGTTGGGATGATCCTCTGGGGCACAGGGGGGGACTCTTGGGGCTGGACCTGTGCAGGGTGAGGGTTGGACTGGATGGTGCTTGGCGGTCCCTCCCAGCTCAGCACATTCCATGAAACACAAGGCCACGTTCCAGCATTTTGCTGAGCTGAAGGAGCTCCCCCACTCGTGATTTTAAAATGCAAGGAGCAGCTCGTTTGGTGTGCCTGCGGTGTCTCCGTTTCGTCTGTGGGAGTTAGTTCTGTGTGGGTCCCTCAATCCCACAGCTGGTCCTGGGGAATTACAGGGGGCAGCTCTCGGACTTGGCTGGGTGGGTTTTCCCTCCTCAGTCGTGGTGAACAAACCCAGGGCCTGGGCTGAGTGTTCACAGAGGATTAAACACCGACAGCAGCTCCCCCGGCACTGGGAGGGCAGGTGACAATATTCCAGGAATACATGTAACAAAGCTTGGGAGAAGTGTGCTTGGGAGCTGGGCTTGGGGTGGGGGGAAGGAGAGAGGGGGAATAATGCATAATTCACAAGGCAAATTAATCACTCCTTTCTCCTCTGCCTGTTGCAATTATACAGAGCACGAGGAATCACCAGGTTACTACTTTTTTTTATTATTATTATTACTATTTTTATAGCAGGAGGCCGAACAGTGGGGCTGGGGATATTTGAGTGAGGGTGAGCTGAAAGCTGCAGTCCCATTAAGAGTGGTGCCTCACCAAGATTTCGATCTGGCTGTGCTTTCATTGTGGTAAGGGCTTTTCTTTTTTTTTTTAATTCTTTCCCCTGTAGATTGGTGGGGAGTTGTGGAAAAAAAGGAGGGCGGGGGGTTGCTGAGCGTTAGAGCAGAGAGATTGGGTAAAATTATTTTTCTTCATGCTTGGCTAGGCCTCAGTGTGAAAAAGGGGACCCAGCTTAGGGCTGGTGGGAGATGGCAGATAAAAGCAGCTTCATTTCTCACTGACCTTCCAGATGCTCGGGGGGAAGGCGGGGGAAGGAACAATGGGAGTCACCTCCAGGAAAACCGCCCTGAACACCTCCACTGGTGACACGAGGTGGGGAAAAACAAAGCAAGACTTAGGGGGTCACCTGGAAAGGCTTTCCATAATCCCCATGGAGTGGGGAGCAGAGGGATGGAGCTGTGGTGACTGTGGGCACAGGGAGGGGGCCTTTGGGACCTGCCCCTGGGGCACTGTGGGGTCCGTGCAGCCACCAGCAGCTGGCCCAGAGGGTGTCAAAGCTGTTTAAAGTCAGACCTCAAAGCAGCTGGATGGTCTAAAGAAGTCAAATCCAAGTCCCACTTCAGCAGGAGATTTCATGAACACTCAACATCCATCGGGAATAGGTGCAGGCTTGGGATGGACTCATGCGCACCCCACCCATCCTCTCTACATCCAGGCCCTTTGGAAAAACCGTGTGTTGTATCTTAGGAGGAAACAAACCTTTGTATCACATTGAATCCAGCCCTCAAATGCCTTGGGTTGGAAGGGACCTCAAAGCCCATCTCCCTCCACCTCCTGCCATGGGCAGGGACACCTTCCTCCATCCCAGGTTGCTCCAAGCCCCGTCCAACCTGGCCTTGGACACTCCCAGGGATGGGGCAGCCACAGCTTCTCTGGGCAGCCTGTGCCAGGGCCTGCCCACCCTCCCAGGGAAGGATTCCTTCCCAATATCCCACCTAACCCTGCCCTCTGGCTGTGGGAAGCCATTCCCCTTGTTCTGCCACTCCAGGCCCTTGTCCAA
The DNA here is from genome assembly GCA_013399855.1 of Oxyruncus cristatus. NCBI lineage: Eukaryota > Metazoa > Chordata > Aves > Passeriformes > Cotingidae > Oxyruncus > Oxyruncus cristatus. Next base: position 528,305 of record VXAY01002920.1, read on the forward strand.
AGTGCTTCTCCAGCTTTTCTGTAGTTCCCCTTTAGGGAAACAGGAGGTGACCTGAGCAAAGGGTGTGGGGAGGGTAGGCAGGTGCTCCTGCTTGGCACAACTGGAGGGAGTTCACCAGGCGCCTGTAGGCTTGAAAAAGGGGTCTCTGGAAGGCTGAGAATGTTGTCAGTGCTGGGTGGACCCCTCCTGAAGGTAAGGTGGTCTCTGCTATGAGCCCTGCGAGGGAGAAGTTTCCTTATGTTTTGTACCCTTCCTTCATACCCCTGAGGACTCGGGGAGGGGGGGTGGTTCAAGCGGGAAGGGAGAGAAGAGCTGTTTTGTGCAGGGCTGGTTACAGCCCTCAAATGGTTCTGCTGCCCTGATGATGTACACAAGTGTATATTGCTTCTTCCCTGCTCTTTTCTGCACTCGAGTGACTTCCAACTCAAGGAGCAGTTTCTTCCTGGCTCTCACAGGGCGATTCCCTGCTGGAGTTTGCTCTGAGTTCCTTATCAAAGAGATTTTAGATTACAAAAAGCTCTTTCCAGCCTCAAATTCTCGACTTGTTCCTCTAATTTTCATAGTGCCCTCAGCACCTGGAGATCCCTGTGGCAATTTCAAGCCCTCATTGGTGGTAACACCTTACAAGTTCAGTTAATTACCCCAGTATTGCTTAATTGCGACTGTGTCATGGAGCTCTGTAACACCTTTGTAGTGCTTTGAGGAGCTGAGGGAGGTCTGAGGGTTTGCACAGGGCCTGTGACATGTGAATTCCTTCCTTCCTTCCTTCCACCTCCTCAAGGCCCCAGATCTACCAGCAGAGCTGCCCTCCTCATGCACAGACTGTTCCAGAAGCAGAGCTGAGAGGGAAAGTGGCTGTGCAAGTGCTTCCTTGTTATTTGGCCCTGTGAGTAAAATCAAAAAGGGGGTTAAACCCTTTCTTAACTTAAATTTCCACTGACATAAAAAGGCTCCTCAGACCTCGGTGCTGCTCTCGGAAGTGTCTGTCCTCAGATGACTGTTTTGCTGATGAGACCTTGCAGCTTTTTGGTGTCTGGTACAGAGACCTGCTCCAAGATAGACTGTTCAGCAGCACTGGCCACCAATTAAAACAAAAGGTCTCTAATTAGAAAACAGACACCTTTTTGATTATCCTGCATCATGGGTGTGCGTGGGGGAAGGCTGCTGGTAATCAGGAGCTCTTTTTCCCTGACTTTTTCATTGGAAGTTGAGCAATTAGTTCGCTGGGAAACCCCAGGTTGCTACGTTCATAAAACTCCAATTTTTATAACTTTAAACATAACGCTCAGATATTTCTCAACCAGCTTCCCAGCTGGAGCTTTCCCAAGGAACTTCATTGTGTTTCCTTCCAGAGGGCCGTGTGTAGAAGCAGGGAACAGAGAAGTGCTCACAGACAAAAACTGGAGCAACACCGGCTTCTGTAAATGCAATGAGAGGTGTGACACTTCCTCCTGGTCCTTCCCACTGCTTCTCCAGTGTGAACCAGCCTCCTGCTATCAGGAACTGGCTTCATCTTTGCTCAGCCACCCAGACACTTAAACTGAAACAGGGTTTGGGAGAGGTTTGGGAGCAAAGATGTTCGGGGAGGTCCAGGGGTGCACGTGGGTCACCACCCCAAGCTGCCTGATGCTCCTGAGCTGGGAAGTCCTGCTGAAAAATGCATTTTTTTGGCTCCTTGGACTCCTTTAGAATCTCTTAAGTTCTGCAAATTCCTACTGCTTCAGATCCTCTGTCCTCCTTCTGACTGCCCCTGACATCAGGACAAGGACCAGCCCAGGGAGTCCTTTAGAGAAAAAACTTCTAGAGTAAAAAAAAAAAAAAAATCTTACTTTCCTTTCAAATAGATAAATAAAAGGAGGTTTATCATTTCTCCAGAGTGGAAATCGCACCTGCCAGTCTGTTTTCTCAGGCCTCAGCTCCTTGAAGTCCTTGAGCTCAACTTTATTGCGGGAGTTCTTCCCCCGCCTGGCTCCCGCTGGATGACTCACGGGTTCCGAAGCTGGTCACGTCCTTCAGGGTCCTGCTGAATTGAATGGAGCCTTTCCTTCCCTCCAGCTCCAGGATGTGGAGTTGGAGCCATCCTGCCTTCCAAACGTGCCTCCTGCCCAAGCTCATGTCAAAATGTTCTGCTTCAGAAGTCGCGGCGGGGTTTTGTTTGCCGGCAACGCACCGGGTGCTTTGCGATGTCTCCCGCGGGAGCAGTTTCAGACCTCTTCAGTTTAAAAAGGTGTTTTCTCGAAGCCGTGTTAACCCTCTTACTGCCCAGCTGGAGGAAATGTTTCTGCATGCCTAAATTGGCCTAAATCTGTGTTTCCAGCCTTAGAAAGGGATTAGAGGCAGAGCTGAGAGAGCCCTGATTTTGATTCAAGTTAGAGACACTTTGTGTCTTAAAAGCTGATGAGCAGAGGTGACAAGGGGGATGGTTTTGGACTAAAAGATTAGATTTAGACTAGATATAAGGAGGAAGGTTTTTACCACAAGGGTGGGGAGGCCCTGGCACAGGCTGCCCAGAGAAGCTGTGGCTGCCCCATCCCTGGAAGTGTCCAAGGTCAGGTTGGACGGGGCTTGGAGCAACCTGGGAAGGTGTCCCTGCCCATGGCAGGGGGTGGGACTGGATGGTCTCTAAGGTCCCTTCCAACCCAAACCATTCTGGGATTCTCTGGCCCAGCAGTGCCAGGAGGAGCCAGCTTTGCCTTCTGCACCATCAGCACCTGAGGAACTTGGTGGACCAAGAGGTTTTCACTGGAGTGTAAACCCAAATCCACACACTCTGTGGTGTTCCCTCATCTGTGCTTTCAAGTTTCCAAGGGAAGTGTTACCTCTCCACATCATTTAGGTATTGAGAATCTCCCAGGAAGCCCAGGGAGCTCCTTGATCCTGTTCCTTGCAGACACTGGCTTCCTCCTGTTGTTCCTTCTTGTCTTGATTGTGGTGTCTGCTCCAGCCTGTCCATGGAATTCCCACAGCCTGAATTCCTCCTGCTCTTTCTGCCCAGGGAAGTCACAAATGTGTCCTGCTCACAGCACCTTTCAGCAAATGAGGGGAGCACTGAAGCTGAGTTGTTTCTTGGGGAGGGATCTGGAGTTATGTGCTCTGATTTTAGGTCCTGAAGACAAACGGGAGCAGTTTTTTTATCCCACCACATCAACTGGGCAGAGCACGAGGAGCTGTTGTGTTTTCCCACCCTGTCCCCTCTTAATAACAACCACTGCCCCATTCCTTTACCCCGCAAGTCCCATCTCCTGGCTGGAAAACCTTCTAACTCACATATCTTCCAAATTAAAAAAAAATTACTTGTTATCCGTCCAATTTCTCTGAGAGGAAATTCTATTAAATCCCCACAAGAAAGTGCATTATAGCTGCACTTTCAGAAGCAGACCCTTGAATAAACTTTTTTACTTATTCCACACAACTCCCATTATGACTGTCATTATGAAGCAGATGAACATTTTCTTGGACAATTAGACTCGGGTGTGTGGAATAAAGAGCGGAGTTCGCCTGAGATCATTGAAACCTATCTGTTTGGGTGATTCATTTTCTTCCAACTAGGCTGCCCATAATAAGCTTTTCTTCTCGGGCTTTGTCTTGTTTCCCATTTCACTCAGCCACAATGCCCGAAGAATTGAAAGAATGTCTTTCCCCATGTCCTTGTGCTGCGACTGAGCCTGGCAAACAAAAAAATAAAGTATATTTAAAAAAAAAAATGAAAAAGCAGAGGAGGAGGAGGGGGCAGAGCAGATTAAAAATAAAACAAGAGCTGTTCCTTGTGGTGACAGTGACTTGGGGCAGAGAGGCCTTGAGAAATGATGTGGTGTAAAGGATGGGAGGTGAGCTCTTCATGGGAAAAACCCATGCAGGTGCAAAAGAGAAGGCAGGATATCCCCTGCTATGGCCTGGCTGTGTGTCAGGTGGAGCCACGTGCAGAGAAGGCTTCAACTTGTGCCTCCATGACTTCAGTAAAGCCACCAGGGTTTCTGATGAGAAAAATGAACCTTGGCTCTGCGGGGTGTGTCTCAAAGGGGACACCCTGGTCTGCAGGGCTGACCCCAAGGACAGGAAATGCCTTTACAAATCCAATGTCCTCTGCACATCTTTCCCGTGGCCAAATTCCAGGGTATCTCCCAGCGTGGGCAGCAGGGCAGGGGGGATTCTGCCCCTCTGCCCCCTCAGGGGAGACCCCCCTGCAGAGCTGCTCCAGCCCTGGGAACGGCACAGGGAGGACATGGAGCTGCTGGAGAGAGTCCAGAGGAGGCCCCAAGACGGTCAGAGGGCTGGAGCAGCTCTGCTGGGAGGAAAGGCTGGGAGAGCTGGGGTTGTTCAGCCTGGAGAGGAGAAGCTTTGGGGTGAGCTGATTGTGGCCTTCCAGGGCCTGAAGGAGCTACAAAAAAGACGGATAGAGACTATTTCCAAGTGCCTGGAGGGACAGGACAAGGGGCAGTGGCTCTAAACCGAAAAAGAGTAGGTTCAGATGGGATATTGGGAAGGAATCCTTCCCTATGAGGGTGGGGAGGCCCTGGCACAGGTTGCCCAGAGAAGCTGTGGCTGCCCCATCCCTGGAAGTGTCCAAGGGCAGGTTGGACAGGGCTTGGAGCAACTTGGGCTGGTGGAAGGTGTCCCTGCCCATGGCAGAGGTGGCACTGGATGGGCTTTAAGGTCCCTTCCAACCCAAACCATTCCATGACTGCTGACAGAGTGTGACTGGCTCAGCTTAATGCTTTGCTCACATCTTTATTTCCTGACAGCTTTTCTTTGGAGCTGCTCAGGATGGTTCTGTGATTCCCACCAGGCTCTGCCATTGAAGGAGCAGCACAGAGCCCCAGCAAGCTCCAGTCTCTGGTGAAGGCATCTCCTCCTCCTCCTCAAACCAGCTCCTCTTCTTGGGGCAACAGCTTTATCCTGCATATAAAAGTGCAGTTCACTCCTCCTGTACCTCCCAGACTGCTCCAGTTCCTCCCATTTCAAGTGGATCAGCCTGAATTTCCTCATTTCGATGGCTGCTTTAAAGTGGAATGCTGGGAGTCTCCTCCTTGGAGAGCTCAGAAAACATTTCCATGCTTTTTTCCTGCACAGTGTCCATGAATACACCTGGATATTGAGAGATGACTGATAATACGGGTGGATTTGTTGAGGAGGGTATCACTTGACAGACAAGTAGGTTTGTAGTGGGCTAAAATCATATTTCCATTGTTCATCCCAAATTAAACATCAGCCTGCTGGGCAATCCCTTGCTGGTTTACCTACTGTTCCGAGGAAGAAAACAACAGTGCAGACAAAATTCCTGTCTAATGTCTGGGACTGAGCATGTTCCACTGTGTTTATCACCCAAATCCCTACAGAGCAGCCTGAGGTTTGGTTAGTTCTGCTGCAAACGCTCTGGAAATCTCCTGGCCTCCTCTACGAAGGCTTTGTGTATCAGTTTGCAACTCAAGACATTGCTGGAGAGTCAAAGAAAATAAAGAGCTCGCTTTGATTCTTTTAAAACAGCAGCAGCAGCTGACGTGGGGTCTGCCCTGGACTGCTTTTGGATATATATATTAGCAGGGACTGAATTGAATGGAAGCTCCTGGAGAATGGGAGGCAAGGGAAAATGTTTTTATAAGAAAAAGAAATGGTAAAACTTCAGGGAGAAAGCGGAGAATGCGAGACCTTGAACTGAACCTCTTTGGGGAAGGAGGGGATAAAACAGGGGAAAAAAAAAGTACCCACTTGAATAATAGACTAACGGGCGACCTTGAACATATATGGTGTGCAGAACGAGAGTGAAACAAAGGGGGCTCTGAATATGAGGCATTCTCAGGCTGCAGAATAATAATCACAAGTGGCAAATGTAGGAAAAAAAAAAAAAAAGGAAGACATGTAATGTACCAGAAGTCCTGGGGACCCGATCCAACCTGAGATGAGAGGGGCTTGAGCTTGTCAGTGGCCCAGCTACTGCTCCTAGCAAAGCCAAGATTGTTCTTGCTGCTCCAGGAGGGTTTTACTGAGGGTTTGTTACCTTTGCTTATGTGTAAGTTCCAGTTCTTCCTCAGATCGAATTTGGAAGGCAGGGAGTTTCCCAGCTCGGCTGTGCTCCCCAGCCATGCCCAGCCCTCCCCCTGCCCCCAGCTGCCAGGGGATGGGGACTGACGCTGTGGGGTGGCACCAGGGCTTGCTGCTCCTCACCGGGCTCAGTGGGTCTGGCAGGGTCAGTGGGTGTGAGGGCTCCCACCGAGAGGTGCCGACGCTCCCAGGTGTGCCCAGCTCTCCCCAGAGGTGCTGGGAACCGGTGCCTGTCAGTGTGGCCCAGGGAGTGCTCTCGCACTGCTTTCCGTGACAGCGTCTCCGAGCAGTGGCAGTTCCTGAAGCCAGTTTGACCACCTGTGCAGTGTCTGGTTCTTGATTTTGGTTTTCTCTTTCTTGTGGATCACCCATTTCTCGCTTTCTTCTGGATTTTCTCCTTGTTTTCTTATTCCACCGCAAGTGCAGGTTCGACACGGTGCTCACCTGAAGGCCAAGTCCCTGCCCCCACTGCAGCTTCCCAGGCTGCTCCTCCCTTTGGACACGAGGGCTGCAGGGTATTTAACCCCAACACTGAGATTCCTTGGGCTTTTCCTGACCCAATCCCATGTGCTGTGGCCCCTTTGTAACTGCAATTCCTGTTTGCTGCAGATTTCCAGGAGAAATGTCTTCAATGCCTTCTCCAGGTCATCAGTGAAGGTGTGAGACTCGCTTCTGAAGTTCTCCTCTGCATGGAAGTCTCATTTATTTTCTTCCCAATAATCAGAGCTCCTTCTCTATGTTGGTGGCATTGGCCAGTTTGAGACCGACACTGCAAGATCTCCTCCTGGATTTCCCCTCACTTTGGTTTGTCGGAGGCTCTGAGGGATATTTTACTTCAGCTTTTCCTTCCTCCCTCCTGTTCTCAGAGCTTTGACCCTGGAAGTGCCCAAAAAATGTGTAGATGTGGCCCTTGGGGGCATGGTTTAGTGATGGGCCTGGTGGGACTCGGTGTTCTTAGAGGTCTTTTCCAGCCAAAATGATTCCATGATTGTAGGATTGTAGGAGGCTCTTTTAATGCTGCTGTGGGTGGTCACAGTCACCACCCAACATCCCCGTGAGTGGGTTGGCTCCACCACCTCCCAGCTCTCTCCCCTTCCCAAAGTCTGGGACCTCTTCACATCAGAGATGGGAATTGTCTGGACTCCTGTGCTATGGAGGTGGCTGGTTTTTGGTTCCTCCTCCTCTCCCAACCCTGCCTGCAGCCACCAGTGGCTGGTGTAGAACACTCAGTCTTAATCCAAGCTTTGTAAAGCAGATGAGGCCGAAGTTTTTGGGTGGGTTTCCATGCTGTGGAGATGCCCCTTGCCCTCCAGATCCTTCTGCTGGAGACCCCATTCCTTCACCCGGCCCAGCAGGCCCTGCCATGCTCCCCTTGGCCGGGCTCCCTGCCTTGTGTGGCTCCTCATGTTGTCCTCATTCTTCACACCACAAAAGATTAAAGATAATACTGATACTAATAATATAAAACCACCCTTCTGAGAATGGGCTGCCGCTGGTATTATGCCATATAAAGACTCTGTGAAATGGCTTGGGTAATTTACACTCATTAGGAGGAGAATGCAGTAGATTAAAGGTAGCAAGGGTGAATAGCTTCCCATTTTTGTCAAACTTGCCTAACCTTTTATTCACCTGCTGAAGCCATTATTTTATAATAATAAAAAAGAGGAGAAAGAGCCTTGCATGAACTTGGGAGAAAGGCAGAGAGTGCAAGCTAGAAGCTATTTTCTCAAGAGAGAGAAATGCAGCATTATAGATTAAAGGTGAAAAGACAGCCCTCATTTAAATCAATCCACCTCTCCGAAGCATATTTATTCACAGATTAATTAGAGTTGCAAATGAAAATGATCTGGTTGGTGGGAACATTATTGAGGCCTTTAAAGTGCGGGAGTGAAGATTAAAAGGAAGCACACTTACCCTTTCCTTGTGATCTGAAGAGGAGATCAAAAGAGTCGGTGTCAAATTAACAGCCCTGATGATTTCTCTCTTCTTCTGGGCCCCCGTTTATTATCTGAGCTCATGTTGGTACACGCAGGATGGAGACCTGCTTTCCTAAGCAGCTGGGGCAGGAAGTGTGGAGGGACCCTTGGGACAATTTGGATCAGGCAGGAAGGTCTGCAGCCACGTGAGCAGGGACAAGTGTGTGCGAAGGAGGGAACCTCCAATCTCGGCCTGTTGGTTGACATGGAAGGGACAAAATACTCCTTTTGTGTATTGGGGTGTTGCAGGGAACTGTTGAAGGCCAGACTTCACCTTAGTTGGCTTAATCTGTGGTTAAAACACAGCTAATTGAATGCTGAGCCTCTTCTGAGTCTGTGGGATGGATTTGGGACTTGCTGTTGGATAAGAACCATGATTTCACTCGGCTCGAAGGCAGGCGAGACAGATCCACTCCACCAGGAGCCATTCCAACACGGCAAGGCAAGGAAAGGCTACTGAAGTCTGCAACCTCCTGGGGAGGGGCAGAGGAGGGGCAGGACTGAGCTCTGCTCTGGGGGGACCAGGGACAGGAGCCAGGGAATGGCTGGAGCTGTGTCAGGGCAGGCTCAGGTTGGATCTCAGGAAAAGGTTCTTCGCCCAGAGTCCCCCAGGGTCCCTTCCAACTTGGCACATTCTGTGATTCTGTGACCTCTCCCTGCTCCTAATCCTTATCTCCATGTCCAGAGGGTTCTGTGCCCTGAACGTCTGAAATGTAATAGTTTTCCTTCAGTGTGAAGTGGGAGGTGTGAGTTGGGTGCCCATGTTTGGGACTGGAGAGGCTCCTCTGCTGCAGGACCCCCAGCACTGAGCCATGGGCAGTGCTCCCACCAGACACACTTCCTGGGCAGCAGCTGCCATGGGATAAGGGATTGTTCCACCTAATTCTTCATTACCACACATCCCTGCTAATTGGCTGGGCTCCCCCCAGGGGATTTGGCATGGCCCTGTGTGCTCAGATTTGCCTTGCAATTGAGTTCTTCCTCCATCAGACACCCTAATTCCCCCGCTCTCCATGTAAGGAACAGTGTGGATGCAGTGCAGGGGGAGGAGGGTTGGCCCAGCTCTTATTTAGCCGTTTTCTTGGGTTTTTTTTTTTGTTTTTTTTTTTTTTTTT
>VXAY01002920.1:542335-556656 GCA_013399855.1 Oxyruncus cristatus
TGTAAATCGTCTTTTCATTTGACCCGTTGCAAACACAGGACTGGGCCAAGGCCCCGCTGCTTCACCCCATCTCTGGCCTCTGAAGGCCCCTCCTTACATCTTCTGTTGCTTCCATGCAAGTTAAGTACATCCTTGTGCTCCAGCAGGACAGCCAAGGTGCCTTTTGCACAGTTTTACAGGAATTTACTTTTTCTGGTGGTTTTTCTTTCAGGATTTTCTGTTGCGCTCTGGGTACCAGAAGCCCCCACAAAACACCGTCTGCTAGGGAGAGACGCTTCTGAAAAACTTGCAGGAGCCCAGGAGGATTGATAGGAGGGAGACTGAACTCCTGCAAGGACCCTTGGAAAGGTTTGGGAGTTTTTGGAGACCCTTCTCTGGAATGCCAGTCCCAGATGCAGAGGAGGGCACGGGTTTGGTGATGCTCCACGTCCCCCTGCTTGATGTGGGTTTCAGGTGGGTTTCCTGAGCTCAGTTTGGGTGGATTAGACCTCTCTCAGAGTGGGTGGAGTGGGATGGCTGATAGCCAAGAAGGTCCCTGCAGCCTTGCAGGGAGCTGAGTGGCAGTAGGGCAAACCTAGGAAACACTTAAGGTGGGACTAGAGAAGTGGTGGGGGTCTGGTGGGGGAGTTTTCTTGCAGCACAGATTGAGGATCTGCCGGTGTTCACGTCTTGGCCCTGGAGCTGGGCACAGGTCACTGGGGGCTGGGACACTCCTTTTCAGACCACTTTGATGGGACTGGGAAGGCGTGTCCACTCTCCTCTTCCCAGCAGGTTAGGCCTTCTCCTGAGACACTCCCAGGAACTGGTCCAGGTGTTTCCCATGGAATCTGCACCTCGGAGAACGTGAGTCATCCTGAGTGGCCAGCTCTTGTGTAGAACCAGAGAATCCCAGGGTGGTTTGGGTTGGGAGGAACCTTAGAGCTCATCTCATTCCTATCCCCTGCCATGGGCAGGTACCCCTTCCACCAGCCCAGGCTGCTCCAAGCCCCGTCCAACCTGGCCTTGGACACTTCCAGGGATGGGGCAGCCACAGCTTGCCGGTGTCTCTAGTAGGGATTCAGATGCTGACAGGCCCTCAGCTGCCAGGAGGAGCTTCTGTGGTCTGTGTTTCTTGATGCAGGGGCCTAAATTCTTCCTTGATCCCCCCTTAGGTGTTTTCAGACCTCCCCTCTGCCTCGCTCCTCAGGAAAAGCACAGACCTGGAATGGTTTGCAGGGACTGCAGGGCATTTTGAAAGGCATGCTGAGGAGTTTGGGTGCTTTTGTGTGACAGAGTGTTGCAGGAAGCTCTGCCTTCACCCATGGGTGGGGAGGTGGGATGTGAGGCACAGTCAGAGGGCTGAGCACCACCTGAGTCCCATCTGAGGGGGCTTGTCTGCAGCAAGTTGGCTTTTGGTTCCCTTCCAGATCCCTCTGGCAGCACATCTCTGATCCGTGGCCTTTTCCAGCTCTTCCAGCTACCTGGGGATGCAAAGACAGCACAGGATCCAGGAGTTCCCAGTGCTCTGCAATGAGACTGTGGATTAAGGGTTCCTTCACCATCTCCCCCTCCTCCCCTTCCCACCGGATCTTTCCTCAGCCATCAGATGGCTCTCCCAGCAGTTTAGGTGGTGGAGAATTGTCCCTAATCAGAGCTGGTGGAGAATTGTCCCTAATCAGAGCTGTTCTGTGCACACACTCCCTACCCAAGGAGCAGGGACCTGAGCATCAATTAGCAGATTAAACATCCCTTTTTTTGCAGGTTAGGTTGTATTCTTATTCTTATTCTTATTCTTATTCTTATTCTTATTCTTATTCTTATTCTTATTCTTATTCTTATTCTTATTCTTATTCTTATTCTTATTCTTATTCTTATTCTTATTCTTATTCTTATTCTTATTCTTATTCTTATTCTTATTCTTATTCTTATTCTTATTCTTATTCTTATTCTTATTCTTATTCTTATTCTTATTCTTATTCTTATTCTTATTCTTATTCTTATTCTTATTCTTATTCTTATTCTTATTCTTATTCTTATTCTTATTCTTATTCTTATTCTTATTCTTATTCTTATTCTTATTCTTATTCTTATTCTTATTCTTATTCTTATTCTTATTCTTATTCTTATTCTTATTCTTATTCTTATTCTTATTCTTATTCTTATTCTTATTCTTATTCTTATTCTTATTCTTATTCTTATTCTTATTCTTATTCTTATTCTTATTCTTATTCTTATTCTTATTCTTATTCTTATTCTTATTCTTATTCTTATTCTTATTCTTATTCTTATTCTTATTCTTATTCTTATTCTTATTCTTATTCTTATTCTTATTCTTATTCTTATTCTTATTCTTATTCTTATTCTTATTCTTATTATTTTGGTTGGTTGGTTGGGGGTTTTGTTTTGGTTTTTTCTTTGTTTGTTTGGGTTTTTATGAAGGATCATTCATAGCCCTGCCGGGTTAGATTTTATGTCACCCTTGTTTATTTGCTTTGCCAGCCGGAGTTTGCGGAGGAGGGCAGGGATGCTCTGTTGGGAGGGGAGTGCCTGTTGACACTTGCTGCTGTGAAGGGCCTGTCTGTGCCTTCAAATGGCAGGACTGTGCTGGGGTGACTCAGAGCCTCAGTTGTCTCCTGCTCTGTTCAAGCCGAGATATGGAGGTGACAGCTGAGCGTGGTGGGGTCTGACAGGAAAGAGGACTGAGGATCGGACGGGGAAGTTCCACCCACTCTGGCTTTTTTCCCTCTTTTATTAGAGAAACGTTCCTACTTCTACAGATCCCATGAAACCCACATTCCCGAGGCAGCAGGAGGGATTTGTGCAGCACAGCAGTTCCGTGAATCCCTTGCTCAGAACTGTTTAATTCACGAGGTCGGCGTGAAAACCTCAAGAATTGTTTTTACCAGTCTTGTTCTAATTCCTCCTCGTCCTCCTTCAGCTCTGCCTCATGCAGCTCCTGGTGTCTGGGCTTGAAAGGTTCCCATGTCCAAGCTTCACAGCCAACCAGTTTAATGAGCAACACCCCTGGAAAGGGAATGATACCTCATTATTTCCTACGTTCAGGCCACTGATGGATGTGACGCTTCAGAAATAACATCGATCTTGGGAGAGTCCCGTTGAAGTTTTGGGAGCAGCTCTGAGAAACTCAGGCCTAAGGCAGGTTTTGTGCCAGTGAATCTCTCCCAGCATCCAAGATTTGTGCCCAGTGCAAGCTCAGCCCTACTCCAGCCACCCCCTCGGGTTTTTTTTGCCTGCTCTCCTGCCAGCTGCTCACATTCTGCAGGAAGTGGATGTCTTGTGGATATATCCATGGATTTTTCCCTTCTCCAACAAGCCTGAACACGCCAAAGATCAAGTGAGTGTGGCTGGCACTTCCCGGCAATAATTAGAAATGAAAGCAAGCATGAAATAAATAAGGCTGGGTTATTCCCATGGAAAACCAAAGCTCAAGTAGGGATTTCAGAAGCCAGTCTCCTGCCTTTAATTTCATATTTTGGCCTCTTTTTTAATTTGAAAAAAGGAAAACCTAAGTCTGGTGTCTAAGAGCTGGGAACCTCTCCCACCCCAGGCTTCTCACTGCCATTGATGTCTCTTCTCATGCCACGGTAACACCAGTGTTGGAAAGGGGCTGGATCTGATGGAATCCGGGAGCTTGGGATCCTCCCAGCCCTTCCCCAGCAGTCCCATGCTCTGGACAGGGTTAGCTGAGGAGAAGACATTTCCCTGCAGCCCTCAAAACCTGCCTTTGAGCAGAGCTGGGTTTGTAGCCACAAACCAAAGGAAACCTCCCAAGCCACAGAAACAAATGCAATAATAAAGCCCAGACAATTTTAATGGGGTTGGTTATTAAGGGGTTTGCTGCACCTTGGCCCTGTTAACTTGCAGTGCTCAGGGGCAGGGCAACCTGCTTGGAATAACCAACCCTACATGAGGAGCTCGCTCCCTCTGGCTGCTGCTCTGATGTTCCTGTTGTGTTCATAAAAGAGAAAAGTTAGAACAGCATCACCACAGCTTTAATTTTCTGCCAAAGCTGAAGGCTGGGCTGGGCAGAGAAGCAGCAGCCCCAGACTGGCGGCTGCTGTCAGTCCTGATCCTGCTTGCTGAGGGAAATTAAGGAGCATCTCATCCCTGTAGAGATCAGGGAATCACAGAGTGGTTTGGGTTGGAAGGGACCTGCAGGGTCATCTCATTCCAATCCCCTGCCATGGGCAGGGACACCTTCCACTAGAGCAGGTTGCTCAGGTCATCACAAAGGTGATCTGCCCCACAACACAGGGGCCATCACCCCTGGGATTTGACGTTGGAAGGTCACTCACTACTTGAGGGATTTCCATGGAATGACCATCAATAACCTTATCATTTGTGATCCTCAGGGTCTGGATTTCAGCTGCTCCGTTGGCCTGGGACACCATTCCTTTACTCCTTGAGAGATCAGCAGCAGTTTGTCTTACTCCCATTGCCCCCCGTAGGCAGCACCTACTCAGCTATTCCCATTGGGAATAAGGTGATCCGGAGGAACACGATGTCTTTGCCCTCCTCCCACTGTAGGTGGCACAGGGAGAGGAGGATCACAGAGATCCCATGTGCTCCAGGCTTGCTTTGCTCTTCAGTTGGATCTCTGCCCAAGAAAAGGCCACTTGAGGATGCTGGTGCCCCAAACCTCTCCTGTCTCATCAGGAGAACCTTGACCTGGATCTCTCACCTCCATCCCAGACACATCCCAAGGAGTCCCAGGGGTGAGTGAACCTGTGCCACGAGGTCCTCCAGCTACTTTTGCTGGGGGGAGATGAGGGTGATGGGTTCTGCTCATCCTTTCAAACCAGAGAGCCGGAAAGGGAGGAAAATGGGGGGAGAAGAGGAAGAAGGTTGAAGGTTTGCTAGAAAGGGAACACTGTACTCGCAGTCTAAAATCTGCCCTTCATCCTGCATTACAGTATGGTGAGACTTTCAGACTGGACATGGTGCAGGAGACAAGGCTGAAATTAGTTTTCAGCCATTCATTCATAACTGTTATGTTGTTTAAAAAAAAAAAAAAAGAGGGGGGAAGAAAAAAAAGAGGGAAAGTGGGGGAAACAAAAGTAAATACAAAAAGAGAAATGTTAACATGTGTGGTGCAGAATGTGTACAGCAGACAAAGCTCTGCTTGTTCTTCCACAATGGCTTTGAAAAGCAGGTGTCATAGCAGCTGTACAAGGTTAAAGCACAGGGACCATTATGTACAAAATGAGTGAGTCTTTATCCAGACTCTGCTTCAGCTCTTAAGAATGTGCTTCCTATTGTGCCAGTGTTTGCTGGAAGGACTCCATCAATACAATGGAGAAATTTTTCATTCTCACCTTCCCCCCAACCTCCGTTCCACCATCCAAATCTCCAGTTATGGATATAATACAGACCTCTGGCATTCAAGGTCCTCATTGCCCTGTGCTTCTGAAACAAAAGCTATTGTGCTGCACCATGAAAGGAGCCCGTGGCAGAATAAAGCCTCTCACAGAGGACCCTGAGAGAGTATTTGTGAGGCTCCCTCTAAAGTTAAAATCCTGGAGAAAACAAAACACTTCCAATTAAAAACGTTGCCTCACTTTGTTTGGGGTGTTTGGTTGCCTTTGCTCTCTCCCCCTCTCTCAGAGATGCTCACAGAAAAAGCCAAGTGACCTGTCCTTGTTTTCCTGCTCAAGGGGAGAAGATGGAAAGAGAAGCAGGAATGCACAGCCCGGGAGACAAGCAGCATTAGGAACAAAAGAGAAGCTGGAAAGCAGGCCAGGATGCACCTCCTTTGCAGTGGGCACTGGGACAGGCTGGTGAGCTCTGGGATACAAGGGAGGAAGCTCAGCAACAACGCTGATTTTTGGTAAGAACAAGCCCAGGGGGCAGAACTCTCCCATTCCCAGCTTTTCCATCCCCTTCCCCACAGCACATCCAGTGCCTCGGGTCTGTCCCGGAGGGAGCAGGACAGATGGGCCCTGGGTGAACTGATCTGTGCCCTGGGCATGTCCTGGGGACATGGCAGTGTGGCAGGGTGGGGGCAGGCAGGGAGCTGGAGATGCTCCCGTTGCTGTGTCCAACCCAGAGCAGCAGCAACCAAAGCCAGCCCGAGGCCACCAGAGATCCGTGAGGGCTCTGCTGTCACCCCCAGAGATGCTGCTGGGACAAACCCAACCCCTCCTTCCAGAAATAATCACAGAATCCCAGACTGGGTCAGGCTGGAAGGGACCACAGAGGGTCCCCTGGTGCCACCTCCTGCTCCAGCAGGGCCATCCCAGAGCACACAGGATGTGTCCAGAGGGGTCTGGGATATCCCCAAGGAGGAGACTCCACACCCTGTCTGGTCTCTGTTCAGAGCTCAGTCACTGCCCAGGCAAGAAGTTCTCCCTCCTGTGCAGGTGGAACTTGCTGGGCATCAGTTCCTGCCCGTTCCTCCTGTGCCATTGCTGGGCCCCCCGAGCAGAGCCTGGGCCATCCTCTGTCCCTCTTGCACTGTCCCTCCTTTCTTTCCAGAGGATGTGTTCCCATGGTTGTGCATGGTCCTTGCTGGCCTGGATGCCCTTCCTGGGCACTGGAAGCATCGTGTGGATGAAGAGGCAGTTCAGGGTTGAAGTGTGAGACTGGAATGAGTGCAACACCCAAAGGAAAACAAGCTGGCAGGGGGTTGATGTCCCCAGGGTGGGGATTCACGCCCTGGCACCACACACGGGGTACGAGGAGGTGCTGGAGGTGTAAAGGGGTGGTGTGTGGTCGTTCTGTCCCCTGAGAGCTGTGCCTCAGATTTTCCAGGTTTATCAGTGTATCATGTCTTTGGGATTGGAAAGAGAGAGTAAAATAAGGAGAGGGGGAGACAGTTTGGGCTTGATCTGTGTGCAGCTGGCTGTTTTCTGTGTTGAGTTTTGCATTCAGTGGGCGCCTGGTGGGGGTGTGGAGCCAGGCAGGGGGAGCTTTGGTTCAGCACCTGCTGCAGCCCACTCCAAGCAAGACTCAGTGTGAGCAAGTTCTCCATGAAATCACTGCCCAGCTTATGGTGCACCATAAGTCAGCACATCCCCAACAAAGAGGTGGCTGGAGTGGAATTGAAGCTGATAAGGAGGAGGCATTAAGCCCCAGCATCCCAGTTCTGGAACTCTGGCAGACGGCAAAGGCTGGAGTTGTTCTTCTTGCAGCCTCAGGCACTTGGGTGGTAGCTCAGGAGCCAGCTGGGAGTCCCCAGGTGAGGGTTCTCCTCTGGGCTCTTTTCCAGTGTCTCCCCCACCCCTGGATGACCCTCCTCACAGCGGATCTGTGTTCTCCATCAGGATCTGTGTGCTGCTCTCCCTTCTGTCCTCTCCAGCACTGGCTGGCTGTGTGACCAGGTGCTGGTGTGACACTGCTCATGGAGCTTCGTGTTGGGTGGGAATTGCAATTACAAACTAAAGGCACCAAGGGCATTGTTAAAAAACGCCAGGGAGGAACCTTGTTCCCAAATTGTGAGAAGCACTTGAGCCTCTCTGTGCTCCCGAGTGTGTTTTATTTAGGTTGTATTATAATCACCTGGGTGCTTACTGACCACACCATTTGGGAAAGCTGTTGTGCTCCCTGCACCTTAATCACGTCTCCTCCCCGTTTGATTTCCCTCTGGCACTGGGATTAGCACCCCCACCCTTTGTAGCGCTGTGCCAGGTCTGTGTGGGAGCTGCAGCAGTTCATCCCACCTGGCAGCTGGACCGTGTCCATAAGCCCAGGAATGCCAGACATGGGAGGAGGATGGACATCAGGGCTTTGCCTCTGGTCTTCTGAGTGCAAATCCCAACATTTTGGGCCACTGCACTGTCAGTGTCTTCTTTACACCCTTTCCCCCTCCACCATTCCCGTTTTGAGGTGTACAAATGTCCTCTAGGATGAAGCTCTGGTGGCAAACAGCTCCCAAACCGTTTGTCTGCCCCTGGGCACAATCCCCTCCCTCCTGAGGGACTCGGTGGATCCACAGGTCTGGTGTGGTTTGAAGGCAGAGGGAGAAATGGAGCTAGGGAAGCAAACTGATGTAAAGAAATGAGCTAATGAAGGGAGATCACAAAGTCTGCAACCCCAGACGCTTCTATCTTTCTCTCCAGTTACCTTGGTAACTGTGGAGTGATATGATGTTGCTTGGTTTTGTATCCTGCAAGTAAAAGAAGCTCAAAGTACCCACCACTGGCAAAAATATTGGCAAGATATCACGTTCATCTACAAAACAACAATTAAGTTGTGGACTCGCTAGATACTGTATCGAAGGGGGGATGTATCTCCCCCAAAGCCTGGATGAAATGACTTCTCTTTTCCTATGAGCCAGCAATTTAGTGCAGCTTTTGATGGGATTTCTTAGGGCCAAATCAAAGGGATCACACCAGGACTGCTTTTCTCAGGGACATGGTTTGCTGAATCTCTACAACCTTCCTGCTGGAGGTCTTTCTGCTGATGATAATGTTGGTTAAAGAGAGATATGGGTTCCTGAGGAACAGAAACAGCCTGAAACCACGTGTGGATGGACTTTCTTAACGGGGAGGTGGAAAAACCACCAACTGACAGTGGTGTGGGAACCTCTGGGACAAGAGAGATGCTGTTTCACGTCAACAGTGGGCTCTGGGCAGGTTTGGATCAACCAACCACCCTCCCTGCCATGGGCAGGGGCTGGAATGGACTCACTGGTGGAACTTCAGCTGCCATGAGTTTATTCTTTCCCCCAGGTCTCAAATACTGAGGCATTTCTTCTCTCTGACAGTGACAGCAAAGCTGCTGCCTCCCAGTTACATCCCAGTTGCTTTCCCCATCGCTCCTCCAGCTCTGTGGCTCCTCACCCTCCCTGGGTGAGATAGTTTGGAGTGTCAGAGGAGGGAATGGACTTTTATCCGGCCACTCTACCTGACCAACCACCAACTCTTGCTCCTGCATTTCCTTTTCCAGCCTCACTTGCGGCCCCTGACCCTGAGGTTTTGTGGTAATGGTGTCACCCATGACCCCACAGCCCCAGGTGTGGTGTCTCCAGGCCATGGTGCTGCTCAGAAGCTCTCGGGAGAACCGTGCTCTGCTCCAGACTACTTGGGTCCTCCTGCTGCAAGAGCTTCCTTGGTCTCTTTACAAAACCTGCACAAAACATTAAAACCAGAGCCTCCATGTGAGTCAAGGGCTTGACCAGGACAAGGAGATGGGAAAAACAATTCAAAGGGGGGCAGTTCATCCAGGAGGAGAGGAAGCAGCAGTTCTCTGCCAGGGTGTGTGTGGGGAAATGCCCAAATAACTTACTGAGTACTGAATGGCATCTCCTTTGCAGCCTCTGCACCTGCAGCATTGAAATAGGACGGGAGAAGTTGGGCTGAGACTACTGCCAGGTCTGGATGGAAAACTGGGATGGCCGGGATTTTGCAGGTAAACCTGGAGCCTCTCTGGGGAAAATGTGAATTACAGCTTTCCACTGGCCTCTTCTCCCATTCCCACACTGTTCCCTGGGCAGTTGTGCGAAGTCCTGGGAGTGTGGCCTTGGAGACTTGGAGGGAGGTGGGTGGCTTTGAGAGCAGGAGCAGGGCAGGGCTGGACACCCAGTGTTGTCTCCTTCTGTATCCAGCAATTAAGGTAGAAAAATAATCAAGCAAATAAGTCACCATAAAGATATAAGTCTAGGGACTGATCATGGCTTTAAACTGAAAGATGGTAGGTTCAGATTAGAAATTAGGAAGAAATCCTTCCCTGGGAGGGTGGGGAGGCCCTGGCACAGATTACCCAGAGAAGCTGTGGCTGCCCCTGGATCCCTGGGAGTGTCCAAGGCCAGGTTTGAGCAACCTGGGCTAGTGGAAGATGTCCCTGCCCCTGGCGGGGGTGGAATGAGCTGGGCTTTAAGGTCTCTTCCCACCCACACTATTCCATGATTCTATGGTCATGGGATATGTGAATGCATAATTTATGTCTTAGTTCATTGTCTGAACACTGACAGTTGATCAGGGTCTCTGCAACATGGGAAATTAAATAAAAGTAAAAAATTTCTATTTTTAGGGTTACCAACTTCATTGACCTGCAAACCCATCTGACATGTGCCTTTTAAAGGCAAACTTGGTCCTGTCTTACAGAGAGAACAGGTAGAAAGGCAGGGCAGAGGCATGGATTTGAAGTGGGAAATGCCCACACTCCCTGCACAGACCCCGTGGTTCCTGTGGGGTGAAGCACATGGGAACTGCAGATGAATGTGGCCAAAAGCTGCTCCCTGCCTTCGAGGGGAGAGCTGGAGGCTGACACAGGGATGGAGGCAGGGGGAGAGGGAGGGGTTTTCCTCTCCCAGTGCCCGGCTGTGCATTCAGGGCCATCCAACCCACAGGCCACTGGGCACGGCACGGCCCCACCGCTCAATAAAGGGGAGGGGAGGGGGAGAGGAGCAACAACACACCTGAAATGGGCTGGAAAAGTCTGTAAAGGTTGGCTAAGCAGTGTCCTGGAGGGAGGGAGCAGTGATGGAGGTGGACTAACAGCTTTATATCTATATTTTTTATGTTTGTTTTTTTTTTAATCAGTGTTTAGTGGTTCTGCAATGTCTCAGAGGAAGCAGCAAAGTTCTCCCACCAATTATCCCCCGGCCCTTTGCCCCGTGCCCTGCAGGGGCACAGGACCGTGTGTGTGGGCACCACCCGCCTTTATCTCTGTCTCATCTTTACCTTTATCTCCATCCCATCTCCTTGAAACACCAGCTCGGGACGGGGAACGGCCGAAATCTCCTCCAGACAATAAAATGATTCAATTTACTGCCTCTAACAGAGGAAGCCCATCAGAGCAGGGCAAGAATTCAGGCCGGATCGCTGGGTTTCTGCTGCCATCCTGTGGCCGCGGCCCCCTTTGCTTTGCCCCAGCCCCGTTTCTCTCTCATTTTTAGGGGTTTTTGGGCTGAGGAAGGTGGAGACAGATCAGCGAATCGTGGAATATCGTGAGCTGGAAAGGACCCACGGGGGCCACATGTCCCTCATGTCCCCTGCACTGGGATGCTGCTGCATCTCCTGCCACGTGCACTTGAAAAGGGATGCTCTCGATGCTCTTCCCCTGCCAACGGGATATTTTTGCAAAAATATTTTGTGGTGAAAGTCTCCCCTGGGTTTAGATCAGCAGGGGTAATCTGGGCACTCTTCTCTGCCCTAAAAAGTCCATTTTTATGAAGCTGTGGAGGTGTTTTCCCATCGCTCCTGCGAAGAAAACTCCGTGGATTGCACAACTCACAAGATGGAGTAATTATAAATCTTTGGGTATTCAGGTCACAGCCCAGAGATCTCTTTTATTCAGAGCAGTTAAAGTCAATTCCTGCCTGTGCAAGGTCAGAGTGACACGAGGACAAAGTGAGATGCTCTGGCCATGTCCCATCCCCGACCCACAGGACCTTCTCCTTCAGCTTGTGCCTCACGTAGGAATTAGTCACTCAAATGTTTGTGAGTTGCTGTGCAAACACAGGGCCCTGGGAATATTCTGGATATTGCCAGTGATGACATTTAGAGGCTTTTTTTTTGTCTTCAGAGTGATCCAAGTTTGTCATTGCTTTGGATGAGAGTGTTTTGAGCAGTTTCACTCCTTGAAAAAATCATGCAGATAGAAAAGAGGAAAATGGGGGGAAAAAGAAATAGGAAAACCCAGTTGGGAGTCTGGAGTTTTTCACCCTGTGAAGAGGAGGAGATGAGAGAAAGGCAAGTGGGAAAAGTAACTTGAAATTCCCACCTGAGAGGGCAAGTTTGGCCAATACAAATGCAATTATTCAATATTCCTGTCTTTTTTTTTCCCTGGAAAATCAAGCCAGGGTGTACATTAGACACCCTAAGTTCAGGCAGCCCCCCAGTGATGGCATTACACAGACATATCTAAGCTCTGCATCCCGGAGTTAGGTGTCAGCTCCACTTCAGTTCATTTTCCAGCCAAGTTTACCTAAAAAACTGAGTTGAAGAATTTTATAAATAGAAAATGGAGCCTTTTATTACAAAAAAAAAAAAAAAATTCTTTCCTACCCATATGGAACACCGATGGATGCTTTTGAGTAAGAAAGAATCGTGAATAATGATTTAAAAACACAAATATACCATGCAAAGGATCTGCAGGCACATCCTCTAATGGGCTTCTCTGCAAGGCCCTTTCCTTCTGTTCTGTCCCTGGCACGGCACAGCCATTCCTTTGGAATTCCTGGCCTGTGTGGAAAGCTGACCCAGAGAGGGAAAATAAATCCTGACTCTTAATAGGGGCTGGTGGAAGAGTTGATTCCTTGTCCCTTGTCCCTGGTGGACTTTGCTGGAGCCTTGCAGGGACATCTGCCCTCATTCCTCACGTGCTGCATCTTCCCTCTTTTATTCACCCTAAAATCACTTCTGAAAGCCCCAATTTGGGTTTTTTTTTCCCCGTCTCTGTGCAGAGCCCTATAAAACAGGCTGAAAGGCACCTTGAAGTCCTTTAGTCTGTCCTTCAGGCTTTCTTGGAAGCCAGAAGGAGACACAAGAAAATAATTTTAAAAAGAGAATAATTTCAGTAAGTGTCCGAGGCTTTTCCCACCCGCAGAGCAGGAGAGCCCTGCCAGGGTAAATTTTGTCTTTCCAAAGCAACTGGAGGCAAACACAATTGTTCTCCCCAATGCCAGGCTTTAGGTCCTGAGAAAGCTGGGGCCGTACCATTTGCAAGCACAATTCCTGAATTTCCAGAGGGAATCTGTTGGTGTCAAAGCAACGAGAAGGAAACAAAGGCTTGGAGGAGAAAGCCTGGGAATGGTGTTTGTGACAGATGTGCCTGAGCCTTCAGATTCTGGCCTCAAAAACCTGAAACAGGAATTTGCCATCTGTTTGGGCTTTAGATGCTCAACATCACCCTCCTCCCTTCCCCCAGAATGCCGGAGAAGGTTTAATGGGGTTAAATGTTGGAATTTAACCAATGCCGGAGAAGGTTTCCCGGGGTTAAATGTTGGAATTTAACCAGTGCTGGAGAAGGTTTAACAGGGTTAAATGTTGGAATTTAACCAGTGCTGGAGAAGGTTTAATGGGGTTAAATGTTGGAATTTAACCAGTGCTGGAGAAGGTTTAATGGGGTTAAATGTTGGAATTTAACCAGTGCTGGAGAAGATATCCCAGGGTTTCCCTGTGGAAGCATGAGATGGTTGGCACGTGCACTGCTGCTATGTCTGTGGGTCACCACAGGTGCCTGGGGATATCCTGGCAGTGGCTGCAGCATCCCAAGGGGTGGGACGGAGCTGCAGGGCCATCCCTGCTCCCATGGGATGCTCTTGGCTCAGAGGGAGTGCTGGTCCACGCTGGGTTACTGCAGACAGGAGCTGGGGTGTCGTGGTGTTCACCCTGGGTTCCCTCCATGCACCTTGGACCACTTCCTGGGAGATTTCTCCAGCCCTCCAAACTTCCTACTTTGGTGAGATTTGGGAACACAGAGGGTTTTCCGTGAAGGCTTAAGAGGGGGGTTTGGTGCTGGGGTGGCTCAGGTGGGTTTGAGCTCACAGAAGGCAGGTGGGGGTGACATGGAGCTTCTCTGGGGGTGGCCAAGAGGTCCAAAACCACAGGAAAATAAAGCACCAGGACTCGGGGCTGCCAGTTTCACTTCGGTTGATTTTCCAGCGAAGTTTTCCTAAAAAACTGAGTTGAAGAATTTTGTAAACCGAAAATTGAACCTTTTATTAAAAAAAAAAAACAAAAAACAAAAAACAAAAAACAACTGCTTTCCTTGAAAGAGCAACAGGCACCACAACACACCTGGCTGGGCACTCCGGGAGAGGTCTGGCATCCCGAAACCACGGGATGAGAACATCCAGGATGCTGTTCCGTGTTATCTCCGTCCATGCCCGGGATGTGGCAACCAAAATGTGCCCATTCCTGTGTCTCTGCGGCCTCTGTGCCTGTCCAGGCAAAGGGCAACATCAGCGTCCGGAGCCAGGCACTGAAGACCCGTTACTGACTTCTTCAATACAGACAGCCGGAAAAAACTCCCTCCTCTGCGGCCCTCACCAGACTTTGAAGTTCACCTGATTTGCCAGTTAAACTGAGCTGTGCATCAAATATATGTATTTTAATTTATATAGTATTTATATATTAATTTATGTAGTCTAGTATATATTAATTTAGATAGTCTAGGATATATTAACTTGTATAGCATATATTTTAATTTATATAGTATATCTATTTTATTTATATAGTCTAGGTTATATTAATTTAGATAGTCTAGGATATAGTACATTTTTTAATTTATATAGTATTTATAGCTTAATTTATATAGTCTAGTATATACTAATTTAGTATTTATTTTAATTTACATAGTATATATATTTTATTTATATAGTCTGGTATATATTTAGATAGTATTTATATTTTCATTTATATAGTCTAGTATGTATT
>VXAY01002920.1:557060-602207 GCA_013399855.1 Oxyruncus cristatus
TATAGTATCTATTTTAATTTAGATAGTATAGTTTTAGTCTAGTATTTACTAATTTATATAATATTAATGTTTTAATTGATATACTATATATATTAATATCTATATTAATTTATATAACATATATATTAATTTACATAGTATATATTTTAATTTGTATAACCTTTCCTTTCTATAGTGTAACTAATAAAGTAGTTTAATTTCTAGAGTATAGTATTTATTTATTTGATTTATCTGTCTACCTCTTCCAGGCAGAAAACTTTTCCACGGCTGGATTCCAGTATGGAAATTAGTGAAGGTGCCTCCAAGGTATTGCGGTTTCCCTCTACTTTTAAGCTCCCTTTCTGCTCTCCTTGGCTTTGAAGCCCTTCCGTGTGGCAGCCCAGTGGTTCATCGGCACGGGAGGAAAGACCTGAATGAACCACCCATTAATCTGGGCTCACGCCTCTGCTCCTCCTTGCAGAGCTCTGCTCCAGGAGGCTTTGGAAGGTGCGTGTTGGGCTCTGCTCCCAGGGAACAGGGACAGGAGGAGAGGGAACAGCCTCAGGCTGTGCCAGG
This sequence comes from Oxyruncus cristatus, assembly GCA_013399855.1. Lineage (NCBI taxonomy): Eukaryota > Metazoa > Chordata > Aves > Passeriformes > Cotingidae > Oxyruncus > Oxyruncus cristatus. The sequence continues at coordinate 557,616 of VXAY01002920.1, forward strand.
GGAGGGGCAAGTGGGACATGAGGAGGAATTTCTCCCTGGAAAGGGCTGTCAGGCCTTGGCAGGGGCTGCCCAGGGAGGTTTGGAGTCCCCATCCCTGGAGGTGCCCAAGGAAGGCCTGGCTGTGGCACTCAGTGACAAGATGGGCATCAGGCACAGGGTGGCCTCCATGATCTTGGAAGTATTTTCCATCCTAAATTCTGGGATTCTGTAATTCTAATGTCCGCTGTTCCGGAATGTATTTAACTGTACATGTGCTCAGCTTGCGACAGTGTCAGGGACACCAGATCCTGTGGCTGCAGCCCGTTGGTTGCTCACGGGTCCTGGGCTCCCAGACTGAGCTCTCTGGGTCATCTCAGTCCAGGAACTTGATTTAAACAACCTGTTCCCAAACACCAACAGACCTTGGCACAGGTTGCCCAGAGAAGCTGTGGCTCGCCCTGGATCCCTGGAAGTGTCCAAGGCCAGGTTGGACAGGGCTTCCACCCTTCCACCCTAGTGGAAGGTGTCCCTGCCCATGGCAGGGGGTGGCACTGGATGGGCTTTAAATTCCCTTCCAACCCAAACCATTCCATGCTTCTGTGGTCTAGAGAAGACGTATCAGCAAAAGCCCTGCCAGCTGAACTCGTAGAGGTGGCCATGTGCCAACCCAGGGCACTGCAGCCCCTGTAACAGGGGCGAGCGTCATTCCCCTTGTCTGGGGGATGAACCTTGTCTGGGGACACTCCAGAGCAGGGCAGATTAAACACTGAAGAGTGGTAGAAAGGGGTAAATTGAGGTTGGGTGGCAAGAGGGCTTTCCCTACATCTTCCAGCACTACTTGTGCAAGACAGGGAAACAACCAGCAGTTAATGACTTCTCCTGAGCTCATTTTGGTGGACAAAAGCTCTCCTGCCCATGTGTTTCCTCCTCCTCCTCCTGGGGACAGTCAGGAATGTAGAAGCTGAGAGGTTGTGTGAAGTTCACCCCTCCTGAGAAGCTCCTCTTGTTTGGGCACGTCCAGAGGGGTGTCGTGGTTGAGCTGCTGAGCTGGTGGAGGGAAGGTGCTGCCTATTGCTCTTTGAGGCCCCTGAGAGTGTGAAGTTGTGGGTGCTGTTGTGACTTGTTGGGAACACCAGAAACGCTCCGTGTGGCTCTGCCTGTGCCCTCCTGGGCTACAAACCCTGGCCTACCCTACCCTGCTCCTCTGAGTCACCCCCTGCACCCAGCCTGCACCCAGCCCTCCCTGGAGAGTTGCAAAACCCTGTGTCTGTAAGATTTCCTGGTGTGCCCGGTGTCTCTGGGACAAAGCTGACGATGCCAGTGCGGGTTAGAGGTCGGCCGGGGGGGAAGAAGTGACTCCTTGGTGTGGCCTGGCTCCTTTGGTGGCAGCTCCCTTCTCACCTCCTGACTAACACTCGAGTCAAATGGTGAGAGAAGCCGTGGGCAAGTGACACCACCAGACCTCTTCAACCTCATGGAGGTGAAGAAAAGAAAAATAAATTTGAGGAACATGTTGCTAAAAAAAAAATCACAGAAAAATACACTTTGGCTGGGCCAATTTCTTCTGAATTTCCTTCTCCCTCTCCCTCTCTCTTTCCCTCTCTCTCTCTCTCTCCTAAATCTCTTTCTGTTTTTGTAACTGAAGTTAGAACCAGAAATGTGATTTCGAAATGCAAACTAGAGACAATTTCCAATTGGTTTATTTTGCATATGAAGATCTTGGCTTTCCTTTCCCCAGATCTTTAAATCCAGGCCTGGCACAAACCTCTCCTGGGCTCACCTGCTGCCACGCTCCAGTTCTCTGGTTTCCAGTGCTGTTGCTCCAAAACAAACCCCAGACAAGCCAAGTGTCCCCCGGTCCCCAAAGCCAAAGTGCTTTATAAATAACACCGGCAGCACTGCAGTGCTTAGTCCTGACAATGGTTATCCCACCCTTTCAGGTGGGCAAACCTGGTTCCAGAGGTATTTGAGGCTCCTACCATTTTCCAAGCTTGTTTTTATTGACCTTTGGCAGGTTCTGTGCCTGGAAGTTTTATCTCCTTCACCACGCAGGAGTTCGGCAAGGCTGGGAAGGAGGGATCCAAAGCAAGGTGTTATTAGCAGGTTATTTGGCTCTTCATGGGGAGGAGAGATGCAAGATTCTTTTGGCACAGTGGTACTTTTTTCCCTCCAAAAAAAAAAAAAAAAGGAGGAAAAAGGACTTTAATTGAAGCCTGCAATGTTGTATAAATGGAAGATCTAAGTTTTAATTGAAAAATAATTATAACCACTTAATCATTTTAAATGAGGGCTGTAATTGCAGTCAGTTCATAATAGCCAAATACAGACACTTAGATTCCCTCAATAAAGCAGGGATGGTACAGCTTGATTTGCTAATAGCTCTTCCACTTCTCTCCTCTTTTGTCTCAAAGATTAATTCAGGCAAGGGCTATTAGTGCCGTTAATTGGTTCTGCAATTTAGACCTTGTGCTGGTGAATGAGTGAGTGATGCAGAGCCATCAGCCAATAATGTGAACACTTTGTCAATGTGTTGCTCATTGTCCGGCTCCTCGGAACTCCCCCGGCGGCTCCTCCGCCACCCAAGCCAGGCTCCCGGGGGGGATCAGGAGGAGCGGGGCTCCTCGGGGGTGAGGGATTCACTTAGCTTTAGATAGGTCACCCAGATGTCTTTGAAATCATTGCTGCCTTATGAATAAAATAATTAGGCAGCCGAGGCGTCCTCCTTGGCAGGGACAAATCCTGTATTCAGGAGGAATCTTCCACTCTGTGCTGGAAGGAGGAGGTTCAGTGGGGTTGTGAGGGGTCCCCTTCCTTCGGGCAGCAGCACGACTCTAAATCACTAAAGTCACAGAGAACCCCACAAACTCGACTTCTTACAGGTGTTATTTGCCACAGCATCAGTGATGGGCAGGGGCACAGCTGACAGGCCTGAAGTGTCGGGTTGGATCTCAGGACAAGGTTCTTCCCCCAGAGGGTGGTTGGCACTGACCAGGCTCCCCAGGGCAGTGGGCACAGCCCCAAGGCTGCCAGAGCTCCAGGAGGGTTGGGATGATCCTCTGGGGCACAGGGGGGGACTCTTGGGGCTGGGCCTGTGCAGGGCTGAGGGTTGGACTGGATGGTCCTTGTGGGTCCCTCCCAGCTCAGATATTCTGGGATTCTGTGACTTGGAGCAGCCTGTGGTCTCATTCCTTAGGAAGAACAGCCAGAGAAGGCTTTGCCCCTGCCATGTCCACATTGTGGGAGATAACTGAGAAGAGAAGGTGCTCCCACACCAAGTGGGTAAGTTTAGGTGGTCGGAGCAGTTCGGTCCCTGGTTATTTTCACTGTGAGATGCTCGCAGTAGGGAGAACTCTCCTTTTGGTTACAGTCAGGAAGTTTTTGCTTGGGAGTGATGCTACTCACACACTCTTCTGGCTGCTGTGAGTTGGCAGAGTCCTTGAAATAAATGGATCGATGATTTGGCCAAGATCTGTCCCTTTGCAGCACTTCCCACCCTGGGACTGACATGCACCAAATGGAGTTGATGGAACTCAAGGTGAATTTCTCCTTTGAGGTAATTTATTGAACACAATCCTTGGCTGCCAGGAGTTTTTTCCGTCTCCAGGTGAGTTGTGACAAACACAGGGAGTGTGTTTGTGCTCTGGCCTCAGGCTCTGTGTTTGGCTCTGTGATACTGGGAGTGCTTTCCGTGATTAAGCTCTGTTGACCGATACCGACAGTAATGAACAGCCCCAACACGGGCTGAGGTGTGTCACCAGCACTGGTATCACCATGCCCAAAAAGAGCTCGGGGAGGGAGAGGGGATTAGCAAAGCACATGAATCACCAACACTGCTTTTTTTGGGGAAAGTGAGGAAAACAGTGCGATGGTACGTTTGAACCTGAGGACTGTTGGTGACACGCGTGGAGTTCTCTTTTCCCTGCTTGGTGTTTAATTTTGGGCACTAATTTCATGGATGACGTGTAACAAACTTGAGTATTAGGCAGAAAATTTTCAGAATTGATAATTGAGAGTCTGGGATAAATAATCTAAAGTGAGAGTGACATCTCCCTCATGGCTACTCTCTGGTGACTGGCCAGAGCTTCAGGAACAGCGTTGCTCTGCTCTGAGTGTGGGAATGGACTGGGTGACTCCCCAGGGTCCCTTCCAGCTTTCTTGGTTCTCTCAAAAAGATGCAGAGCCAAAATAATCTCTAGGAGCCAAGCACTGTGTTCCCACAAAAGGCTGGATCTTCTTCAGAAGCAGCTTCACAGGGAAGTCCTGGAGGCACTTCAGACCAGGCATCTGGGAGAGGCCCTTGAGCAAGGGGCAGTGTAGCCAGATGACAATGGCCACTTCTTCATGCTCCCTGATGACTTTCCACTTCCACCACCTGAATGTCACCCCACTGAGCTCCACTTCTTCTGAAGGTCCCTTCTGGAACCCTCCACGTGGCAGGTGTGAGCCTGGCACTGCTGAACCAGGGCTCATCATCTCCCCCCTCCCACAGGGAGCAGCTCTCCTGCACATTCCCCTTTGCTCTCCAACCACAAGCAGGTACCAGCGGAAAACTGGGCAAGAAAGGAGGTTCTGAGGGATGGAGCAGAAAAGTCATTACCCAGCAAAGTGATGGTCTGCACCAAGGCCAGGTCTCAGGGTGCTCTTGCCTTACAGCAGGTCTGCCGTGCCCTCTTCTTTTGTCCATCTAAACCAGTCCCAACTCATATTTGGATGAGGGGTGTAAAGCAATAGTGAATGGGGATATACAGACTCTTCTATTTATTTATTGCTCTTGCTCCCACAGCAAAGTACAGGTTTCACCGTTCTCTCCTCAGCAACTGCTGCCTTTTCCATGTGCTCCCAGCCTGACCTCCCCAGCAGCAGGGTCCATCCAAACAGCAGTGCCAGCCCTTTGCTGTGACACCCCCTCTAACACATAAACTTGGCTTAATTGTCTGGGCTGAGCAAACATCCCCACATAGAGGCACAGCCATAAACCATGGAATCATCTGGGTTGGAAAAGCCCTCCAAGATCATCCAGTCTGACCATCCCCCAGCCCTGCCAACCCACCACTAACCCCTGACCCCAAGTGCCACATTCACATGGCTTTAAATCCCTCCAGGGGTGGGGACTCCACCACTGCCCTGGGCAGCTGTGCCAGGGCTGGGTCAGTCCCTGGATGAGCCGTTCACTTAAGAGTTGGGCTTTGATGATCCTTGTGGGTCCCTTCCACCTCAGAACGTCCTGGGATTAAGTAAACCCTTTCCATGAGGAATTTTTTCCCAGTATCCAACCGAACCCTCTCCCCTTGGCTCAAAAGCATCATCCTTGCCAGGGAAGGATTAGGCTCTCCATAATTTTTATCCATTTCTTCCGGTTTAGGCACCTCTGGGCTTGTTCTCCCAGAGCTCAGGGCTGCTCCTGCGGGATCTCTCCGCTGGCTGTTCCAGAGGGATCTGCTGGTCCCTGTGGGACCTGTGCTGGCTGCACCTCTGCCTGGAGGGAGAAGGTAAACAGAGAGTGAGGCGTTCACGTAACAAACGGCTCTTGGTGCTGGGCGAGGGAAATTATCTCACCAGAAACAGATAAAGGGAAGGGGAGGTTTGTGTGGTGCCAACCAGGCCTCTCCTGACTCCATCCGTGACGTAGGCACTGCCTCCAGCTAAAAGTCCCCTGTGCCCTGGCTCCTGCCCACACCCGGCTGGCGGAGGCTCGCGCTCGCCCCGGAGCTGCCCGGCACCATGTCCGTCACCATCTGCCAGTCCATGGGCTTCGTGGTGTCGGCTCTGGGCATCGGGGGCATCATTGCATCCACCTGCATGGACCAGTGGAGCACCCAGGACCTGTACAACAACCCGGTGACCGCCGTGTTCAACTACCAGGGCCTGTGGCGCACCTGCGTCCGGGAGAGCTCCGGCTTCACGGAATGCCGCGGCTACTTCACCATCCTGGGGCTGCCAGGTAGGGCCTGGCGGTGCCTCAGAGGGTACAGGGGTGGGAGGGCACCTGCCAGAAGCTCTGGGGGAGGGGGTTGTAATGGGTGATTTCCAGTGCAGAGCGGGAACCCCAAATTCCAGCCCAAAAGGATCTCAGGTGCTCCCCTGTTTGGCTAACGGGTCCCTTGGAGAGATCTCCACCCAACCCCCCTCCCATGGCCAAGCGACCTTGCCCTCACCAGAGTGGGGGGGTTCAGCAGAACTCACCACAGCTGATCCTGGATCATGTTCCTGAGGTGTTGTCCAGGGGCTGCTTCATGGGGCGACTCGTCCCCTGTGCCATGCTGTGGATTCCCCCCACAGAATTCCAGCTGTGTGGCTTCCCACAGGAGCCACTAATGTTCTTGTCACTGGAGAAGATCCTTTTCTAAGAGGATATGTCACAGTGCAGCCCTCTGTGTTTCCGGATGGGCTAACACCACCAGCTGGATTTCCCCCTAATTCTCCTTTGGTTCCAGGTTTTTTCTTCCACGGGAATTGTTCCTGGGCTGGTTGTGCCCGGAGTATCTCGGGGTGCAAACAATTAGGTTACAACAGGATTATCTGGGGGTTTTTCTTGCCTTAATACAGTGAGAAAAAAGGCACCGAGACTGTTTGTCCCTCTGGCCTCTGAGCTTTGACACAGCGAGAATGGAGGGAAGAGCTGGTGTCTGGGCATGGTTGTGCTGCCACATCCCAGAGCAGGTGCCAGGGATGCATTTTACTAGAAGGAAACAACCCTGATCCTCCTGGACATCCAAAAAAGGGTGTTTGTGCAGGGTTTGTGTTCCATCACAGTCAGTGAAGCTGAGGAACTTCCCAAGAGAAAGCTCATGGAGCAAAGGGTGGGATAGGTTGGTAAAACTTGACTCCAGCAACTAATTACTGGTTTAGTGGTTGGACTCAATGATCTTAGAGGTCTTTTCCAACCCTTTATGGTTCCATAAAGAGATTAAAGTTGCCACATGAAGAATAAATTGAAGTGTAAAAAGCAAATCCTCCCCACGCACTGATACACCCACAACATGCTGCAGAACTGCCTCAATTCTGCGGCTCTGAAAGCTTAAAATGACAAAAAATGGGACTCCAAGGAAGAAGCAATTAAACTTTTCAAGTGTTCAGCTCTGAGAACTGCTTTAATCTTTGAGGAAACTGGACTAGTTGAGATTTTGGGGGTTTTGTTCTTTCCAAATACCTTTGTGGCTAAATTCAGCATTACAGCAAAGGGAAAAAAAGGGATTTTTTGGCAATTCCCAAACCCCCAGACTGGTGTCTGTAGGGTGGGTGTTAGTTTTCTAAAATGGAAATGGTGGGGGGGCTGGATTTCCTGCATGAGCAGGATTTTCCTGCTTTGAGATGGCCTGTGGGAGTTCAGTATGTCCGTGTCCCTGCCCGTGGCAGGGGGTTGGAATTAGATGGTCTTTAAGGTCCTTTCCAGTCCAACCATCCCATGATTCCATGATTCTGTGGTTCCTCACCTCCACCCCACAAGCTCCACAGACCCCTCCCAGCCTTGACAGAAATGAGCATCCTATCCTAAATATCAGGAATTCCAGAGAAACCATCACCTCACAGTGGAATTCCCGGGCGTGTTTGCCGGGTTTCTGCTGCCACCGACAAAAAGACATTTAAAAGATCCCCAGAAAGAAATTTAAAAGACCCCCAGAAAACAAATTTAAAATAAATCTAAAAACACAGGTGGGTGGTTGCCTGAACCTCCCCAGATTTGCCATCCTCACCCTGCGGGCTGTTGGGGAGCTGTTCCCTCCCCTCGGTGTGAGGGAATATGAATATTTATGTGCTTTTTGTGACCGGTGTTATCAGCTCTGCCCTACAAAATGAGGTGGAAATTTTTCCTTTCTTTTTAATGAATTCTTCAGAAGTTCCCCCCTTCCCTGCTCTCGTTCTCCCCTCCTGTTATATATTGTCTGACACTTCCCGGTCTCTGGAGGAGCCACCAACCCACTCTCCCCGCCGCTGGTTTTTATGGATTGGCTCCGTCTCCCAAATCCATCTGATCCTAATGGCGTTTCTTCCCACCCACCACCAGCAAAGGGCAACTTTATCCCAAACAGAGCGGCAGGAAAACAAGGCTGAAAAGTCAAATTATCAATTTGTTAAGATCTTATTTAAGAGCATCATCCCCATGTTTATTTTCACCTCTCCCTGCACCTCGCTCGCGGTTCAACCCCCCTCTCCACCCACCCCATAGTTAATGGTTTGTCAGCATTTCCATTATAAACCCCTATTTATTATTCTGACAATGGCAATTTATATTGGGAACAATAGTGCCAGAGTGAGTAAAAATAATAGGACTCTACAAACAGCGAGGTGACCTGAGCACATGGAGGAAGTTTTGCTTTCCAAGGGGTTTTTTTGCCTCAATCCCTCGCTCCCCTAGCAAAGATTAAACCTGTCTTGCCCATCATCTATCTTCAATTTGGTTGGGAATTTTAATTTCAAATAGATGGGGGGAAAATCAAGATAATAGATGAAAATGAGAAATAACCCAGGTTCTTTGCTGCTCAGCTATAAACAGTCAGTCTCTGGTGGAATTTGTCACTTGAGAACAGAACCTGTTTGTTCTGATTTGGCTTTCTCTTGTTGTTTTTTGCTGCTTGCTCTGGTGTGTGAGGGTCTGGAGGACACAGCTGGAATTAGAACACACAAACAAGGCACAAATAGCAATAGCTGAGCTCGGGCAAAGGTGGTGGTTTCACCTCGTGTGGAAATCAAGAGGCACTTTCTGCCAAAGGGAGCATTTTCTAGTTGCTTCCAAGTTTGCTGCAAGAACAAGGGCAGTGATTTCCCTCTTTGTTCTTGGTGAGTTTTTTCCAGCTTACTGAAACTGCTTCAGCCATTTTTGAGGAGACAATTTATTCCCTTTTGACCCTTTCAGAAGGGCTGAGGCAACAAAGCTCTGGTGGCTTGAAAGAGAAGAATATTTCTGCTTTTCCAACAGCAAGCTTTGAAAGCCTAAGACCAGCCTGTTAAACTTCTCCAAGCTGGAAAAATGTCCATGTTAGAGGGGTCAGAGTGAAAACAATCCATGGGAATGCAACCATGACTTCTCCATAACACAACTGCTCTCACCTGGCTGGTGAGAGAGGGTGGCAGAGGTGCATGGATCTTCCTTGGGAGAATTCCTGTCTAGGAAGTATCAACATTGGCTCCTCTGGATTTTCTTCCTTCTGTATCCACGTTCTAATGAGGTTTTCTTTGATTTCTTACAACCAACACACATTCTGTGGCTTTGGAGACAGGGCATCTCACCAGCCAAGGAAACAGCATCTCTGCTCCCTGGAACTCTTTCGCGCCTGAAGTTTGTAAGGATGGGGGCTGTTGATGACATGTCATAATCCTCCCCTGGTGATGCCCATGGGAAAGTCTCTTCCAAGTTCTTTTTGCTGCATAAAATCCTTTAACCCAGTCAGTTCAGCTCCGAATTTTGAAATATCTGCAGGTAACTTCCATAAGCTTCTTGAAGCCTTTGGAGACCAAGTTTTGTGCACGGAAGGGTTTAGGTGGCCAGGGGGGCTGGAGACTTGACATAAACTTACCAAGGGCACACGTGGGGCTGTGGTGGGTTTGTACTCACAGCAGGAGCTGAAGGGGATGTGGGGATGGGGGAAGAGCCAACGGGAGACCCTTAGAGGGGTCTTGGGCACCCCAATCCCCGGTGACACTTGGGATGGGAAGAGGTGGCAGTGAGCTGGGTGCTTGTGTCACATTCTCACTGTTTTATGCCTTCACAACATGAGAGACAGGGAAGAAATATCCCAAAGGATCTGGGATGAGGGCCAGAAGAGGAGCATGGCAAAGGGAAATCCAAGAGGCTGTGGAGATGTGGGGCTGGGATACAGCTCACAGGCATCTAGGGCACAGGGCAGCTTCATGGGCCACCTCGAAGTACCCTCTCGACCATCTGAAGACCAATGGGGTGGATCTGAGCTGGGATGGGGTCCTTCCATGACCCTCTCTCCCCACTGAGCTCCAGGAAGGCCGTTCAGCCCTTCTCCTGGTGGACCACACACTCCTGGTGTCACACCATGGTCGTCACAGCCATGGAGGGGCAGGGGGAGAAGAGTGGGTGTGCTTTGGCTGGGTCTGGACAAGCTGGAATGGTGTGAACAACAGGCAGGGTGTGAGTTATATTTGCAAATTTGAAAGCAAACATGAGCTGGAGGTGATTCTTGTGGGAGAGGCAGCGATAACATTCTGGGGTTGCCATGGGCCCCAGGAACAGTTTGAGATAACGGAGAGTCAACACCTGGGCAGATCAAACAAGTAGGAGCTGAAAGAAAGGGGGCAGAGGGGAGTGGTCACAAAGTTCCCTTCCTTCTCCTGCTTGGGGTAAACCACTGGAGATGTTCCAGTAGGCCCTGTTCTCTGCTCCTTGGAGAGGAAGCTTGGCCTTGGCAGAGCTGTGTCCTCACCAAGCCCCTTCCCAGCATTTCCACAGGACATGGGAAACCCTCTGGCCCAAGCTTTCAACCATCAAGCTGGAGACCAATCCATCTTGGAGAGAGATCCCCACCCTTCAGCCGCTCCTGGCTGTGGACATCTCCCAGAGGTGGCTGGAGAGGAGCATCAGGCTGTGGTGAAGATGCTTGGACTTGTCCTACAGCTTTCCATCACCCAACAACCTGTTGGGGTGTGCTCTGAGCCAACAGCCCAGATCATCCCAGGTGACCTTCTGTTATCTGGGAAAATGGGATGATGAGTTTTTGTGAAGGGAAACATATTTTTCCCTGAGCGGTTCAGAAACAACCATTAAAAATAAGCTTAAAATCAGGGTATCTGAGAGAGGCAGAGGAAACGTGCTGGGGAAGGGGTGGGATGGAAACAAGTTTGTTTTTTTTCTCCAGAACTTTGCTTCAACCAACCACTGAGGGAGGTGTTTGTGGGAGCTTTGACTTCCCGCTGTTTCCAAGTGTGATGCTGATCAGAGCATGAGAAATGGGAAACAGCAAATGCTGGGATGGCTGGATAACACCGTAGCCAATACTTTTAGGGATGAGCAAACAGAACCTCCCCAACCACAACAATTCTTCCAAGATGACACCACATGGAGAGCTGGCAGGGCTGGGTGTTTGTCTGACTCTTGGCTCAGGGCTGCAGCACGACCATCATCACACCAAAGTCGCTTTTCCAGCTCCATTTCTGGGGGAGCAAACATGAGGCTTCAGTGGGGAATACACAACCCCGTGCTGCTTTGTCTTCTTTGGAGACATGATTCAACCTGGCCCTCCAAATTCAAGCCAGGCTCACCCACCTGGGCTCTCCTGGGGACTGCTGATGGTATTTTTGGGTTGCTCTGGGGTTTAGATGCCCCAGAGCAAGAGCGTTGATGAGAAGCAGCATCTCACATCTACAGGGGGAAACTGTGGCCCCAAAGGAAGGTGGGTGAGGTGACAGGCTGGGTGGCAGACCCTGGCTCAGGTCTCATCCAGAGGATGTCCCTCTTTCCAACAGGTGTCTTTGGGGGGAGCAATGGAGCTTGGGATGTGAAATGGGGGAGGAGGAAAAGAAAGGGTTGGCTTGAAGAGCTGCTGCAGCTGCCTCCAGCTGAAACCAGCAGAAGGGCTTTGAGGAAGGAGAGGTGGCTCTGGAAAAAAAAATGTTTGCCCTTTTAATTCTCCCCCTCTCCTTTCCTCTTTCCTCCCCAGGGGTTATTTTGAACTGTGCCCAGTCCATGGGTTCATTCTCTGCACACTGCTGCACGCTCAGGATGCAGGGGGCCCCACCCTTGGGGTAGGGGCTGTATCCCAGAGGAATATCTGTTCCTCTGACGTGGTTTGAAGAGGTTCAGCCTGGAAAAAGGGATGTGGTCCCTTACCACCAGAGGCAAGAAGTAAAAAGGTCCTGGGGCTTGGGGAGGAGTGGAGTCATCCTGGAGAGCTGCTGAGGAGCATCAGGGTTTGGGTACAGGCAGGTTTTCTGGGCTGGGACATGATTCGGGCTGTGCGACCACAGAGGATGGGATGGAGAACTGGCCACATTACTGGTTTTAACCACTCTTGTCCTCCTGGCTCCCCATCCCTAGTTGTTGCCCCAGCTTCTAGGTCCTCTCCAGCCTTGGTTTATCATCACAAAGCATTATCCAAGGTGAGCAGTGTTAGCCACGTGCCCTCTCCCTCACAGAGGATAAGCAGTTCCTGCCCTCTCCGGTTCTCGAGGGCTCCCTTCTGTGAGTGTTGTTCACCTTATTATTTTTGCTGACAACTTTGCACATGTCAGAACCAGCCCTTCCTCTGACAACAACTTGCCAAAGTCAGTGAAAATGATGAAATTTGAGTAAAACTGCTGGAAGCAAAGACATCTTGTGCCTGGCCGGTGGTGGCTGCGACTTGTGGCCACCAGACATGGAATCGTGCTCTGGCTGCCACAGCAGAGTCCAGCACATCTCTGTGTGCTGCCCACCAGCTTGCACAGCCCCACGAGCCGAAGGGGTGTCCTGGGAGGGGGTTCTCCAGGAGGCAGAAGCAAAATCCAAGGTGTAGTAACCCCGTTGTAACTCCTCCATGCACAGAAACAGCCTCTCCTCTCTTCCTCGTGGCTTCCACACGGCTTCACCCCCACAGTGCTGATGGTGCCTGTGGTAGGGAGCGGGACCAGGGCTGGTTCAAGTGGGAATTTATTTCTAGGTCGGGGCTGAAGGGAATCAGTGGGGAGGAGTCTTAGATGGGAAGGGATGAGTGGGAAGTCTGGAAGGTCCTTGTAGCTCACTGTGCTCCATGTGTTGCTCCCTCAAGCCCAGCACTTCTCCCTTGTGCAGAGGAAATTAATTTCCTGTTTTTTATATCCCCAGCCCTTTTCCAGGACCATTCCTCCAGTCAGCACAGACAAGCTCCTGTAAAAAGGCCATTTCCCAGTGGTCCATGTGCTCTCCTTCCTCCCACGTGGGTTTCGGTGGGGCCACATGTTGGCTGGTGGGATGTGGGCGGGTGGAGAGCCGGGCTGGAGGAGCTCTGCTGGGCTCTTGGCTTGGTGCCTTGGCTTGTGCCATGATCAGCATCCCACACAACCTCAGTGATGCTCCAGGGGCCTGCAAGGAGCATCCGTGTTCTTGGGCTGAGCTGGTGGCCCCACACCCTCCCCCAGAGCCCACCACCGATGCCCCTGGTTGTCACTGTGCCTCTTGTGGGGACACCTCCATGGGTGCTGGGGTGTAGAGAACCCGTATTGGCCTGGTGGCGTAAGAAGAGTGTGTCCTGGGCCCAATTCCCCCGGGAACACGATCCTCCCCTGTGCCAGGGAGGCAGGAGGAGCCCGAGGGGCAGCGCAGGGTTTCGGTTTGGGGCCGGCACAGGACCCAAGTGGGTTACTCACCACTCAGCAGAGCATGGCTGCCTGGAGGGGGAAGGACAAGCACTCTAAAGGACAAAAGCTCATATCTGCAGCCCTGCCAGCACAAACCTCCCCAGCCAGAGTGAAACTGGACTATCTTGCAAAAACACTTTGAGCAAACAGTGCTCCACGGAAAGCATCTGATAAGGGCAGCTGCGTTTCTGGAGGCTTGGGCGAGAGGACCTCGCTGCTCCCATTAGTGCCACCGCTCCCCCAGGGCCACCTCGCTCCTCGCTCCAGGGACACACCATGTCCACCACCCTGTGCCAGGTGATGGGCTTCCTGGTGGCGTCGCTGGGCGTCGCCGGCACCATCGTGGCCACGGCCATGGACACGTGGAGCACGCAGGACCTGTACGACAACCCGGTCACGGCCGTCTTCCAGTACCAGGGGCTGTGGAGGAGCTGCGTGAGGCAGAGCTCCGGCTTCACCGAGTGCCGGCCCTACTTCACCATCCTTGGGCTGCCAGGTAGGGGCTAAACGTGCTCCAGGTTTGAGCCGGGAGCTCTTCCCGTAGCTCTGCTCAGTTCTCATCCAAAAATGAAGTAGTAGGAGCGGGTATCTAAAAGCACTTTGGGAGGAAGAACGTTTCCAGGCTACTCGGCGTAAAAATGTGTGTATTTATTGCCAAAATGATGCCTTGACTCAGTGAAAGTTACAACTTGGAGCAACTTGTGGGTGGTTTCTGGATGAGCATCCCAGGTTCAGGCATAAATCAGCCCAGCTCCGGTAATGTGAGGGGACAGAGGGTGTTTAAACCCCTGGGTGTTGTCCCTTTGAAAGGGAATCCAAGGAAAACAGCTGCATGGAACTGTTGTAGTTCTGTTGTCAGAGAATAGTGAAAAGGATTGTTTTTTCCAAAGGGAAAACTGGAATCGGAGGAATCCACCGGTGAGCAGGAAGGGTGAGGAGCGGGGGAAGGAGTGTTGGGTCACTGCACGTGCCCTGGAGGGTCAGTGCTACAGAAGTCGATTGCAGAGGGCTGTTATGGGGGAGTATGGTTTCCAGTTTCACCAAAGGAGCTGTTTTCCCCCTCCCACTGCACGGGAGGGTATTGCAGTGCTCCTGGCCCGTGGCAGAGGCGCAGCCAGCCTGGCCCTCCATGCCAACCTGGGAGCTCTGGTGCCAGCCAGAAATGGGGCCCTGGGAGCGGTTTTGGTGCCCAGCTGCAAATAGGTCCAAGAAATAACTGCTGCCCACAGGCCTTGTGACTGGAGCATGTTGTGGGTTCCAGCCCTACATCCTCAGGGATGCCACCCTGGCTTCCCTCTGGGAGCTTTGCCAAGGACCAGGGTTTGCTTTGTGAGGGAAGGCCATGACTGTCCCGAGGGGTGAGATGGGGTAAATGTGTCTCTGTGTTTCCTCAGGATTGCTCAGGCCACTTCTTTCCCCTTTGGAGGAGCAAACCTGATATTTAGAGTCCCTTTTCCTCTGGCATCATTTGTTTTAAGGAATAACAAATATATTCATCCAACTATACATATATAAATGCTGATCACTACATATATCTCTGGAATGCTGTGTGTGGCTGCTTGGTTTTCAAAGAGCAGTGAGACAATGGGAACCATCCCTTCGGTGTCAATTTATCTTAATCCAGATTTTACATTTGAAGTTATGTTTAGGTAATATGGCAAACACGCAAAGCACTCACAGGCAATTTCTGTTGTGCCTTAGAGATATTCTGTCAGTTTGGATCTTTATGTGTCCATTTAATTGATGAATACCTTAAAACACAAGTAAAGAATGCCCCTGTTTGAATTGGGTTAACTTAACCTTCTTTTTTTCCCCAAACTTTCTATATCCCATCAATCATTTGCAGTCATAAGGTCAGATTTCCATTTTTTTTTTAATTTTGAATCAGCAACAGAAATGCAGGTGATTTTTACTTTAAATGACAATTGTTTTACGTTGCTCACCTCTCACTGCTCTGGGGAGAAGGATGACTCTCCAGTTTCCCTTGCGTCTGGAAAACACAGTGATGCCAAACTGTGGTTTCAGACCACTGGCATTTATTTTGGTGAAGAAACTTGAGCTTTTGCTATTCCCTCGTTGTGGGAATCCCTTTGTGTAGAAATCCCCTTATATGGAAATCAGGTGTGCAGACATGGAGCAAAGTTATCCCCCTTCATGCAAAGTGTTTATCCCAAACCCCGGGAGTTTCTGTGCTTGCCCTAAACTCCAGGGCTCTTTGCTCCTCAGGCCATTTCTTTTCCTTACCCTTCTATTTTGTTTGTCTAAACCCTTCCACTCCTTCCTCCCGTGGGAGGTCAGTCACCTCTGTTCAGGGGACTTTCAGTGGAAATTCCTTGAAGCCTCAGTGCTCCCTTTCCAAACAGCCTCAAGTCCCGGGAGCCTTCAGGCCGTAGCACACCCGGGAGAACTTTGTTCTCCTTCCCGTCCCTTGGTGGAGATGGTGCCCAAGTCAGTCTCATGGAAACAGGAATGGCTATTTGGCATTTTTTCTCACGTGTTCTGCTGTGTTCCACTCCCTCCCCTTCCCAACAGCTCCTTTTCCATGGAGATTCACCAACTTGGACTTCAGCCCTCCAGCCAAAGTACAACATCCTTGGCTGCTTGGCTTGGCCTCTTGTGTCATTCCATGGACTCCCAAGGAACGCCTCTCCTGGGAACCAACAAGTTCTCTGTGAGATCTTGGCTTAGGGTCCCTTCGTGAGGGGTTGAAAACACCTCAGTGATGACACCAAGGAACCACAGGGTCTGTAGGAAACACCCAGGAATGAAGGACTGGCTTAGGGACGAGGAGCTTCTTATGTTGGATTATCAGCCTCTCCTGCCTGCCCTGAAACAAAGGCAGTTGCACAAGAACTTCGGTGGTTGTAAAGACAAGCGAGACTGAGCTTTTCTTCTCTCCGCAGCTTTTTGTGCTTCCCATCAGGTGCTGCGGAACAACCTTTGCGGGCTGATAAGGCGTATCCGCAGCTCCTTGTTCTCTGATGGAGCACAGCTAATGAGCTCGCACCTGGGGGCTGATGAATGGCAGATTGAAAATCCCAGGCTCGTTAGCACTTGTTATCGGGCGATAAGGGCAAATTGAGTCATAAGAGGCAGCCCCAGTGGGGCTGCGGTGGGAGAAGGTGGTGTATTCCCAGCCCGCGGCGTGGTGGGGCTCCCGCTTCCCTGAGCGCCGCGGTGCCAGCGCGGGGCTGCTCGGGTGGTGCTGCCCCACGGGCACCCCAGCACCCACCCTGCCCACCTTTGTCCCCCCTGTGCAAAGCCGCAGAGCCTGCTCCGCGCTCCCCGGGCACCCACAGGGCTGGCAGCCAGGCTGGGCGAAGTCCCTGGGGCTGCACAACGCTCTCCTGCCCTTCTCACCCCACTGCGAGCCCACGTCACCTTCCCTGGAGGGGGACAGTCGTGCCTGGGGAACATGAAAGCCAAGGCCAGGGCTGGGAGAGCTCGTGGGAGGGCAGGAGGAGGCTGCAAAGTGTCCCAGCCAAATCACAACAGCCCTTGAAATGCTTTCGCCCCCCGCCCTGCGCTGCCGCTTCCCTTGCTCTGCCAGGGAGAGGAGGGGGAGAAGTGTCTGGGGCCAGCTCTGGGATTGCAGGAAAGATGGGATGTGTGCCACCTTATTAGAGAATCTCCTTGGTATTCACATCCCCCTTCCCTCTCCACTTCCCTGTTTTTAAAGGTGCAAGTTTCCCTTTGATTTTTCCCTTTACTTTTCTAGGCAGTCTTGAGGGGTTTTGTTGCCTTCAGCCCTCAGCTCCCTCAGGAATGATCCACCAGCATCCCAGCCTGCCTCCTAACAAGCATTCCCACCTCATGGCAGGCTGCTGGACAGACTCAGGATGGGGGTACTTGTGTGTTGTATTAATGAACATGGACAGTTTTATACAGGATGTTATAAATAACCATGGAAGGGATATGGGGAGGGAGGTCGTGGCCAAACTTTTGCTGATGTGTAATGTTTGTCAAGATGATTTTTCTTCTTCTCCTGTGCCACGTGCTTTCCTGTGAATCAGGAACGTCCAGAACTGCCTTTGGATTCATGCAGTAGCTGGAAGTACCATGGAGAGCTGGGTGGAGCTGTCTGCTTTCGCTGCTGCTTAGGGATTAAAAATGAGAGTGTTTTCTTAATCAACTTAGTAACGAAACAATTCATGCTTATCCCAGCTCCCCACTAACTCTTCTCCATGAATTTCAGTTGAGTGAACTGTCACTGATGAACATTCATAAAAAACTCTGTCTAAGCCATCAAACCTTGGGAAGCTGGGGGCGAACAGCCCCATTCCAGAGGCGCTCCAGATAATGCTCAAGTGCAAATCCAGTGCCCATTTTCCAAGGTTTTCCTCTTTAACACTTACCTCTTCAGACAGAACCAGCCTTTCCAATCCTCCCAGGCTCTGACAAGTCTCCAGTCAGTCACTGCCCGTGTCCCCTTTGTCCTGCAGCCATGTTCCAGGCGGTGAGGGCCCTCATGATCGTGGGCATTGTCCTGGGCATCCTCGGCCTCCTCGTCTGCGTTTTTGCCCTGAAATGCATCCGCATCGGGACCATGGAGGACTCTGCAAAAGCCAACATGACTCTGACCTCTGGCATCATGTTCATCGTTGCTGGTGAGTGGGGGGTGTTCCTCGTCCATGGAACTGAGGATGGGCAAGTCTTCGAGCAGGTGCTCTGGAGCCACCCAAAGCACCGGTGCCCTCATGGAGTTATTGGCATCTGTTTTCCAGCTTGGCCTCCGGGGGTCAAGAGGTTTCTACCCCTGCTTAGTAAAAAAAACACCCCAGAAACCAGAAGTTTGCATGGACAGAGCAAGGAATACTTGGAAAAATAGCCCACAGATGGAAAGGAAAACATCTCTCCTAATTTGTTATATGTATGTTGTTGTTGTGCACTATTTTATCCTTTATTTATATATAATATTTTTTACGAGTTTCAGACCTTATGCACAATAATTTTAGGAATAATTTTAGGGTTCTTGTAGCTCAGTTGGTAATTTTAAATACCTGGGGTCATCAGGAGAGCTGCAGGAATGCCCAGTGTGCCCAGCTACCTCACAATTTTAAACACTTAACACATCACTTACAGCTTTTCCTACTTTCTTTTTTCTGAGATAGTAATCAAATCAAATCCATTATCCTAATGAAATGGAAGGAGAATATCCCTATTTAAAATCCTTCAAATCCCAGCCCTTTACTTTTGTTGGGATATGAGACATACAACACGACTTAGAGGTATTTCATAATTACAAGCTGGAAAGAGGAACAACATCCTGCGACACAGCTTTGATTTTGCACGTTAAAGCTGTTGTTTCAGAATCATGGAATCACAGAATGGTTTGGATCGGAAGGGACCTTAAAGACCATCTCATTCTGAACCCCTGCCCTGGGCAGGGACACCTTCCCCTGGACCAGCCTGCTCAGTTTTACTCCTTTGAGTCAGTGGGTTGAACATCTGGGCAAAAAGAGAATCCCACTCACGCATCCCTGAAAATGGGAGCGGCTCCTGGGATGGGCCATCCCTTGGTTGCCTTCACCCATTGCAGAACAAGGTCCCCAGTTTCAGCTGGTGAGGAGTTGGGCCCCCACGGGCCTGGTGGACCTGACCCTTGGCCACACCTCTGCGACTTGGAGGTTGGTTCTTCCAAAGGGAGAAGTGTTCAAGGTTTGCTCAGACCTCCCCAGTGCTGTGAGGAATTGTTTTGGGAAAGACCCAGAGGTCTTGGTGGGTGTAGTAATGATAAATAGAACTTTGGATGCCCAGAAGATCTGGAGTCCACACATTTGGGCAAACAATCCTCACATGACACTTAGTTTTGTTTTGTTCCTCCTTGCTCAGTGTCCAAGGCCAGGTTGGACGGTAGAAGGTATCGCTGCCCATGGCAGGGGGTGGAATGAGATGAGCTTTAAGGTCCCTTCCAATCCAAATCCTCCTGGGATTCCATGTTCAAGTGTCCTGTGAATCCCTCTATAAGGAAAACAGGTGATTGGCATCACTGCCAGGCTCCCCAGGGCTGGCATCACCGTGATCCCTTGTGCATATGGATGGAAGAAGTTCCCACCTCCTGAGGCTGGGCTTCCAGACCTGGCAATGAACCAGATGTATCTCCCCTTCCACAGGGCAGAGTGTGTTTTCCCACTCAAAAAACCTAGTTTCTGGCAGGGAGTCTTTTGTCCATGTTTGTCACTGTAAACAAATCTCTAACACTGAACTACTGGATATTTCAGCAGCCGAAACAATCTGTTTGTTAAACTCATTTTCTGTGAGAAAACACATCAGGAGAAAGATTCCTGCTGGGATGATTTGGGATTGTGGAGGGTGACATTGCATTGCTGCTGTTGGAATTGTAAATGCAAGGAAATCCCGGCAGGAGAGCGTTACATGTTGTGTTGCTGAAGGACACAGAGCAGTGTCTCCACCCACCTTTCCATGGCTGGAAGGTGCTTCCCCAGGGCCACAGGTGACTCCTGAACTGTGTGGGTCTCACTCTGTCCTTCTCCCCTCTCCAGGCCTGTGTGCCATCACCGGCGTGTCCGTGTTTGCCAACATGCTGGTCACGAACTTCTGGATGTCCACCACCAGCATGTACCAGGGGATGCAGAACGTCCAGAACAGGTGGGTGGTCAGCTGGCTCAGGGTGCTCCACGGTGGGGATCTCCCTCAGGGCTGCAGCCAGAGGAAAGGTACCTCTGGGAATATGTTGGGACGGTGGCAGCACTTGGAAGATTTAGTCCCTTAGGAGATAAAGTCTCTTACCTGCTCTGGAGACATTGGCTGGGATGTCTCTGCTCATGCAGCTCAAGAAGGAGGTGGGGAGCCCACTGAGGGACTTCTGGGAATTTCTGCAGGGCTGGGGCGAGGCTGAGAATGCTCAGTGTGTTCCAGGGGGAGCAGCCTGGCCCCTGTCCCAGCCCTGACCACCTCTGTGCCCTGCAGGTACACCTTTGGCTCAGCCCTCTTCGTCGGATGGGTGGCCGGTGGCCTGGCCCTCGTGGGAGGCATCATGATGTGCCTGGCTTGCAGAGGGCTCATTCCAGAGGAATCCCGGTAAGCTGAGCTGTGGAAGATGTGGGAAGGTGCTGCCTGAAACCTTGGCTGTTGGGATAGCAACCAACCAGCACAGGATACGTCTGTGAGATCCCCATCACAGTAATTACTGTGATGATGGAATCATGGAATCATTTAGGTTGGAGAAGACCATCCAGTCCCACCATTAGCCCAGCACAACATCGAGTCCACCAATACATGTTTATTCATTTGCCCTTTATGGGTCAAAAAGGACCATTTGCCTTCCCTGACAGTGTGACCTGCAAACAAATAGAGCAGGAGAGACACCTGGAAAGCTCAAATTTGCAATGTGCTGGTTAAGTCAGGCCCCTTAATTGCAGCTTCATTTGCAAGGTGCACAGCAGATCATTCGAAGGTGGAGATTGCATCAGGTGACCCATGATTTATGTAGAATCAGAGAGTGGTTTGTGTTGAAAGGGACCTTAAAGACCACCTAATTCCAAGCCCCTGCCGTGTGGGGACACCTCCCACCAGACCAGGTTGCTCCAAACCCCATCCAATGCAGCCTTGACCACTCCCAGGGATGGGGCAGCCACATCGGGTAGAACTTTGTACACCTACATAGCTGGTGAGTCTTCACTCAACCAAGGAATTACTGGTGAGAGGGAAAGTATAAATTCATGGACAAACCAGGAAAGAGGCTTGCAGCCTGTCCACGGACAGGTGGCTTTGTGCTCGCCGAGTGTCTCCAAGCGATGACACCACACGCAGTTGCCTAAAATGCCGCAGCAAACAGGAGCAGAGGGTGCCGGGCTGGGCGGTCCCAGACCCCCCAGTGCCTGACGGCAGCTTTTGTGTCTCCTCCAGTTACAAAGCCGTGTCCTACAACGCATCCGGAAGGAACATCTCCTACAGAACGGGGCCCTACAAGGGCTATGAGCCTGACACAAAGACCAGGAAGGGCCCAGGATATGAAGAAGCTCCTCGGAGTGAGGATGGAAGACGCTCCTACCCTTCCAAATACGACTATGTCTAGCAGACCTTCTGAGGTCAGCTTGTGCTCTCTTGTGTAGTTTTAACTTCAGAAGTCAAAAGTGCAGCAGCCAGAGCAGTCTGTAAACAGGATTGTGTTTTCTGTCGTGTTTTCTACTCTGAGGTTGCATCCTGGTGTGTTGTGGACATCAGTTTTATTTGACTGCCTGCCACAAGGAGGTCTACAACAAAATACTGCCCTTTGGTGCTCTCAGAGTAGAACAGTTTGCTCCTGTTTTATCTATTAACTGATATCCAGGAGTGGTGCCTTGTTCCGTTTGCCAATGATTCAGATAGTGAACATTCCCATTTAATAATAGCTGTGTATTTGAAGTAAATTCAGCCATGCCCCTTTGGATGTGCCCAGTGCCAACAGACCCCACAGTCATATGGAATTCTCCTCCCTGGTGACTGTTTCTGCTTAGTCACACCTTTGCTTTGCTGGTTGTACTGATCTGCTGGGAGATTTAATCTGATTTGTGTTCCTTAGACATTTGCTGTACCCTGTGATACCAAAGTGTGTTTATTCCTTCTGATCTCTCCAGGGAATATGAATAATCCATTGTTATTCCTACAACAGATCTTTGCTGTAACAGCTCCAAACCTCTGTGTGTGACCAGTGTTCCTGCAGATGTCATCTTTAATGAGGCCAGGAGAGCTTCTCATTTAGAATTAATGACAGTTACATTTGGAGCAGAAATCCCAGGGAGCATTAGATGTTTAACTCCACACCGACACCAGGACGTGCTTGTGTTAATTCTTCCCCCAGTGATGTGAAGATTAACTCCTTGGTGGGATGTTGCCTCAACCAGCCAATCCATCAGAGAGGAAGCTGATTTGAAGGGATCAGAGGAAGGGATGTAAGAGCTTAGGTGGGAGGGGAGAGCTGTGTGCCGTCACCTGGCTCCAGAGCACATCCCAAAAAAGCTCTGCAAAGTGCCCAGGAGCAGAGCAAAGGGATAGGTCAGAGAGAAAAAAAGGGCTCCAAACCCTCCAAAGCGGCTGTTTTGGTGGACATCTGCAGGAGGTTTTGGCACCACGCGTCGTGGTTATCAATTCTCTGCAGGACTTCACTGGCACAATTGTTTTGGTGAAATGCTGGTGTGGGTTTGATGTTCTGGAGGGTTCAGAGGCAGAGCTGAACCTTCCTTCAGAGCTGGGTCCTCGGTAGGTGAAGCTGCCACCAGCCTGGTGGCATCTCTGGTGGCTTGTAGGGGTAGAGGGGGCAGGCTGTGCTCCCGGTGGGCGCAAATGGGGTCCACCACCCCCATATCCATCCCTGCTCCAGAACCATCACCCATCCACAGCCAGCAGCTCCCCACAGCCACATGGGGGCAAATCCCCAGCACAGCTCCAGGAGGTGGGAAGGTGCTGCCCCTGGGGAAGGTCAGCAGCAGCAGGAGGGAACACCTGGAGCTGCAGCACTGGGAGCTGGTGGTTGGAGAGAGGTGGGAAGAGCTTCCATCCAATTCTTGGATGAAGAGCTCTTGGTCCCTCCAGGCTGGACGTTGGCCCCTTCTGCCAGCTGGGATAAATCCCTGCTGGATGTCAGGGCTCAGCCTCCCTTTCCTACTACTGATGGACTTGGTTTAAGGATCTGTTTTTAAAGGAGACCAATTCAGCTTTGCAGAGGTAAATCCTGTTCTATCTCAGAAACCTTGGTACACTTTTCCATTGTTTTATCTCCCCTCTCAGTATAAACTTGGATTTTCTGCCTTTTTTTTTTTCTGTTTTTTGCATGCTGGATTTATTTTTTGGCCTGTTTGTTTTGTTGGTTGGGTTTTTTTACACGAATATTAAAAAAGAAAAATCTTAAAGACCAAATCACTGTTTCCAGCTGTTTCTGTTTGTTCTCTCCTTGTCACGACCGACATCTACAACCTTCCTGCTCAGCTAAACTCCCCCCAGCTTTGGGTCCTGCAGGTTCTTGGGAGGAGGATGGACAAATTTGGGGAATTGAGGATAAAACCAAAAGATTAGGGTGTGTTCCTCTCCTGTTAGTCACATGCTGAGACAAAATACCAGAAAAGCGGGTGAAGAAGCATCAGGGGACCCCAAGTCAGTGAGGTGATGAAGTCAGAGCTCCTTGCTGGGAGCTCTCCGAGGAGCGAGTCCAGTTTCAGGGCAGAGATCAAACACTTCTAAATACTTCATTGTTCTTAGCAGGGAAAAAAAATTGCTGGTATGCTCTCAGCTCCACTGGAAAAGGGCTGAAAAACACGGGAATGTTTAATTTAGATAGGAAACACACAAGTGGTGGTGAGCTGAAGGTACACAGGGTGATGGGAACAGCGGGAAAACACGCAGGAAAAGTTGAAATGCAGGTTTAGGGCTGTGTTAGAACTCCAAACATCCCAAGGAAGCGCCATGGAAAATTACACTTGATTTTTATGCAGCACAAATTCTCCAACAAACTCCCTGAGCTGGTTCCCCTGGGCTACACTTGGATGTGTGTAGATGACAAGACTGTGGGCAGGAGCTGAGGCAGACCTGGATCCAGGAATTCCTGCCCTCAGAAGGTCTCTAATCTTCAACCATCCCTTTTTGTTTCCCTCAGCCCTGAACTTGCAGGGTGAAATATTTTAATGCAGCAAATGTCACTGGGAAAAAATCCCATTCCAAGGGGGAGAATCATTTCTTGCTGAGCCTGTCTGTGGTGTGACCACTCCTGCTGTGGCACTGCTGCCATGCCTGGGGCTGTAAAGGGCCTTATCTCCTGGGGGCCCCTTGGCACAGGCTGCCCAGAGAAGCTGTGGCTGCCCCTGGATCCCTGGAAGTGTCCAAGGCCAGGTTGGACGGGGCTTGGAGCAACCTGGGCTGGTGGAAGGTGTCCCTGCCCATGGCAGGGGGTGGCACTGGATGGGCTTTAAAGCCCCTTCCACCCCAAACCCTTCTATGATCATGGGATTCCCTGTCTTGGGACAAGGACCTAAATAGCCCAAGGGGAAATCTCTGGGTCTTTACTGAGGACAAAATTCCCATTTCCAGGCTTTCCTCTGCAGGCTGAAAAAAAGAAATGAGGATACCCTACTTATTCCTTGGACTTGGAGAACAAAGGGAGATCCAGAAGCACCCTCAGGATGACCCAATGGTGGCAGCTGGTCATGTCCCAGTGCTGGTTTGCCCCAGTGTCCACATGCAAAGGACAAATCCCCTGTTCCACATCCACAGCCCGAGGTGCACAGGGAGGGGGACACATGGCCCATGGGCTGCCCCTCACCCCAAACACAACATCTGCCCCCACACTGGGCACTGCAGGGGGACCTTTCACCCCAAAAGGTGGGAATTTGGGCTCTGGAATCCATGCCCAGGTGACCTCGGAGCTGCTGGAAGGAGCAGCACGTTGTGGAGGACACTACTGGCTGCAGCTGGGAGGAGCAGGTCAGCGTTGGCTGGGCTGACCCAGGCTTGCTGCTTTGGCTGATTGCTCAGCAACCAGGAGCTTTGTGCCTCTGGAATTCTTTTGGCTGAGTAAAACCTGAAACAGAAGCCAGAGGCTGCAGATCTCCTGCCCTGTGAGTAAACCCAGCGTTGCCTCCTGCTGCTGCCCCTGGTGAGGGAGGGCACACAGCCCCCTCCCCCCTGTGATTTTACCTTTACTGATAACAAACTTCAGGGCAAAGGATGGTTTTGGTAGCACCTGTAGAGCCAAGTCAGGGAAATCCTGAGCAGTGATTCATGTGGTTTTTTTGTCTCCATAAATTTGATCATCCTCTGAAAAACACACATTAGAGGAGCTGATTAAACACAGGCTTGTCTAACAAAGCCAAGGCTGCAAAGCCTGGGTGCATTATCTGCCAACAGAGCTCTCTGTAGGTTCTTTCTGAGCTTCTGCACCATTTCTAAGGGTGTGAGAGCAGATTTGCATGGATTTGGTGCAAGGGAAGCAAAGCCATGTATCTGAAGCTACAAATTGGACTAAGAGATAAGAACTCTCCTGAAATCTATATGCAATTAAAAGCCCAATCTTCCTTCCTACAGTGACAAGGTTATTGCTTTTATGGAGCTGAACAGAGATGGATGAGTCCATGGATTAATGGCACTAAGATTTATGACACTGTGCTTGCCCCAAATATTCTGGTAGAATAGCTCTCTGGGTGAGATATTCCAGCTGAATAAATTTGATAGGGTTTTTCTTTTCCTTTATTTTTTTTTTTTTTCTTCAGCTCGGTATTATTTGGGAGAGTTGTGCTGCATTCAGAGCTTCTAAGTGCTGTGGGTAGAATATTTCCTAAGTTCACATTTTACAGAAGTATTACCAGGAACTGGAGCCCCAGGAAGAAAAAGCCATTAAGAAAAACAAAACACAAAATACATTGATTTGAAGAGCTCGAGACTCCAGTGGCATTAAACTCTTAACAAGGGCCTGAGCAGTGATTTTAGTGTAGCTGTTTTGTCCCACGGGAAGAGGGTCATGCTCCAGGGGTGTCCTAAATGTTTGGCTCTGTTGCAGCAGCTGGAAGCTGGTTCTTCAGGAATCAGCTGGGATAGTAAAACCAACCCTTCACTTTGTCGTGGCAGTACGAAGGGTCCCTTTTTCCTCCCCAGAAAAAAACCCCCACTGCTCTGGGTGATTCCTCCTCCATTAAATTGGCTTCTTCTTCAACTTGCTGGTTCTGGACTTGTTTTACTGTTCCCGGAGACTCCAGAGAGGATAAAGCCAAAGGAGTTGCTCCTGGTAGGAGAAGTGAGGTGTCAGCAGTTGGTGGAGACCCTGGAAAATCCCCTGTGCTGTGCTGAGCTGGGGACAAGGTGAAAACATGAGGAGAAAATGAAAACCTGTGGGAACTGAGGGGGAGAAGTTTGAGGATGGAAGGGATGGAGTCACACACGTGGGTGGGTCACACACGAGGGCAGGGCAGAGCGGTGAGGACTGGGCTGCTGGACTGAAGGACAGGGAAAATGGGGAAAACACGGATATTGGACAGGCCCTGCTCCTCCAAACCACACCAGGATGGGAGGGCTGCATCATCCATCACTTTAAAAGCTTCAGGGGTTGTTTTAGGCCAGGTTGGAGGGGTTTGGAGCAACCTGGAATAGGGGAAGGTGTCCTTGCCCATGGTAGGGGGTCAGAACTGGATGAGATTTAAGGTTCCTCCCAACCCAAACCATCCTGGGATTTTATGACTTTGAGGAAAAGCCCTATGGTATTAAAAACACCCCTCTGCCCTGCCCCGTGTCTCCTACCCCAGCAACTCCATCCCTTCTACACCCAAACTTAGGGGAAGTCTTTCCCCACTTTGCCAGTGCAGTCTGGTGTTGAGGGTGAGAAGTTCTGAAGCACCTCAGGCATGAAAACTGCTGGGAAAACCAATGCTGTCACCCCTCTCCCAACAGCAAGTGCTTTTTGCTCCCTGCACCTGTAATTTTTTACAGGTGAAAAGGTGCTTTCAGCATCCTTGTGGACAGTTTTGTGGAAGGCGTTTTTCTTGTTCAGAGAAATTAGGTTAATCCTGCTTCCTGATATTAAAACCCACCTGGAAATATTAGAAATAGGGATGGGTGGAAGTCTGATCCACGAGTGGGGTGGAAAAGAGAAGGGGGGAAATTGAGAAGTGCCAGTTTTCCTGTTACATTGTCCAAAATGTCATAATTTAAAGGGAGCAAGCTCATAAATGCATTGCCAGAAATGTAGGAAATACTGAGAGAATTAGGAAAATGAACTTGATTTTTCACTGATCAGCAGAGTCAGGCTGACGGGGTCATGTTCACACCACAAAAAGTCCTCTTTGGGTTGGAATTTCCCCCAGTTCAAGCAGCAAAGGAGGAGGAGCCAGGAGCTGTGGCGCATTCAGGGCGTTCAGATCAGGTTCCTCCCGCAGTAGAAAATGGGACTTTTCCCATCACCTTCCAGAGCAAAGGCAAAGAGAGACATGAGGAGAGGGAAAGCTGCTTTGTCCCCTTCCTGACTCTTTCCTGGGCTGCTAAAGGGCAAAACAAGCCACACACAAGTGCCAGGCTGTGTCCAGAGGGGATATTGGGGCCCAGCCTGGGGGAGCAAAGTGCAGGGAGAGCTGCTGAGGCTCCAGAAGCTCATGGCACTGTCAGACCCAGGCCCTGAGCTCTGCTCTGGGGGGACCAGGGACAGCACCCGGGGAAGGGCTGGAGCTGTGTCAGGGCAGGGGCAGGTTGGATCTCAGGACAAGGTTCTTCCCCCAGAGGGTGGTTGGCACTGACCAGACTCCCCAGGGCAGTGGGCACAGCCCCAAGGCTGCCAGAGCTCCAGGAGGGTTGGGATGATCCTCTGGGGCACAGGGGGGACTCCTGGGGCTGGGCCTGGACTGGATGGTCCTTGGGGGTCCCTCCTAGCTCAGCACACTCCGTGATCCTGTGATTCCGTGGAGCAGCTGCTGCCCGTTCCTGGTCTCGTGGCACCATCCAGTGGCTGCTGGCAGAGCACTGTCACTTCCCTGTCCCCTCCACGGGTCCCCTCCCCCGGAACATCCTCGGGGCTCCGCCGGGTCCTCCAGCGAGGAGATCTCCAGGACACCTCGCAGAAGACCCTTTCTCTGTTTCCAAGCTCTCCCCAAATCCTCCCGCTTCACTTTTATTTTCACCTCGCCAGGGGAAGGCCTGGAATTTCCTTTTCATTGGAAAGAAGAAAATAAGGTATAAAAGAATAATAAGGAAACAAGGTATAAAATAACAATAAGGAAATAAGATATAAAATAACAATAAGGAAATAAGTTATAAAATAACAATAAGGAAATAAGGAAAAAATAATAATAAGGAAATAAGGAAAAAAATAAGGGGAAAATAGGAATTAAAAAAAAAAAAAAGGAAAAAAATTATCTTCTCGGTATTTGAGCCAGACCTTCCTTGGGTGAAATCTTTGTCAATTTTTTTTTTCTATTAAAAAAAAATAAAAAAAGACAATTTGATTCTGACACTGCCACAGCTTCAATTACATCAGCTGTCCCCATAAATTGAGGTTATGTTTAAGTCCTGCTTTAGTAATTCAGTCATTTTGTCATTGCATCACTCCAATTATCTCGAGATTTGTTCCAGAGACCTTTTCTCCAGTGGATTTCCTGGCAAAAAGACGCCCTGTTTTGCTCCCAATGGCATGAATACTGATTTTTTTTTCCCCAAAAAAGAGGGTGAATGGCCAAACATAAGAGGAAGGACAGATGTCTGCAGCTGGATGAGGGGCCAAGGGCTGCGGGTTTGAACTCCCTGTGCCCAAACTGTGCCCCTGCTGATGGGCAGGAGCTTAAGAGAAGGGTTTTTTTATCATTTTAATGGAAGTTAGGTCAAAACCCCTCCCCGTGGCCCTTTGGCACAGGATGCCTGGAAGTCCCTGTGGGCTGGATGCTTTGGGTGATGCCAAGTCACAGCTGGGAAGAGTTTCACCCCTCTGGATGGGCCCTGTGCCCCTGCATCCAGGTGTTCTCCCACCGTGGATGTGCTGTCCCTGCGCAGGGAAAAGCAGGTTAAATGGGAGCCCGGGGGATGGCACAGCTGGGCACCACACCCAGCTGGGGTCTCCTCTGGTTCCCTGCTCAGGGCGGGTGTTGTGCCCTGGCAAGATCCCCGGGCAGGGTTGGGCACTCAGGGTGCTCATGGATACAGCCACCAGTGGGCACAGCTAGGAAAGACTCGTCCCATTCCACCCCAGGAGTGAGGTGACGCAGGGACACTGATGGTGCTCACCAGTCTTGCCTAAAATCAGTCAGTTTTGGGTACAGAAAGGTGGAAAAGAGCTCTTGAATTAAGGAGCCTTAGATGCAGAAAGGTGTAGCACAGGCCGGTACAATTTTTATAGTTACATCTAATAATTATAACACCTGGCCATTTGCTCACTGGTTACACCCAGCCCCACAACCCCACCCTCACCACACCTACCCAGTTTGAGTCGGTGGTCCCAAAACAACCACCCCTTCATCCCCATCCTCCTCTTCACCCTATTCTCTGCCCTCCTTGAAGCAGCTTCAAGGAGTTGAACTTGAGAGTTGAACTACTTCTGAGTAGTTCTGACTTGGTTATATCCAGTAACGTGCCTGTCACATCTTTATTCCGAGTATTTTCCACATCCTGAGTGTTATTCTGTATTTTCTATGGATAAAATGTTCTTTACCTGCCACAATCTTTGCCCCTTGAAATTCCTGACAAGAAACGTTCAACAGCGTTTTCAGAAACCTCGTACAAAGGTGATGGACTGAAAGTGCTGAAAGTGCTGTACTAAAATATAATCAAAGCTGTTCTTGTCCTTTTCCACCTGAAGTAAATTGTAATCTTGATAAATGAAGACATTTATGGATTTCAAGGTATCACCAGGGCCGTGCCCACCACCTCACTGACCCAGCCTACAGGAACAGGTGGTACCTGAACCAGCCGTTTCCTCCAGCGAGTCCAGATCCACCCCAGAATCCGTGAAATTCCCCGGAATGGCTGTGGAGAGCACGGGCTCCTCCTTGGGGCTGGGGGCACAGGGTGGGCTTCCCTCAGCATCACTTCTGAGCTGGGCACAGAGAGAGGGTCTGGGTCACTGTGGTGTCCCCCTTCCCCACTCGTGCAGCAGCTCCAGGGAAGCCCTGGGATGCTCCAGGCTCGATCCAGCCCGTGGAGAAACCTCCCATTCCCCACGGACATGGGCAGGTCCATCCCACCCCTTGGCTGCTGGGGTCTCCAGTAACTCCCACCTGTGCCTTGCCAGTGTTTGGTGTTGCTCTGCTTGGGCTCCAAACCTTCCTCTGGCTTCCCATTGCTCCTGGAGCAAACACGGGACTCCTCTTCCTCATGGCCATGAGCTCCTCTCCCCCTCTGCCACCACCTCACGCCCCTCCCGAGCTGTTTTCTCCACATTTCTGCAGTTTCTCAGAGCTTTTATTTTATTTTTATTCATTTTATTACCTTGGCTCCAACCCCCCATGGGAAGTCCTCCGTCCCCTGGCAGAGGGTGTGGGAGGGGAACAAGGAGCCCAGCACCGGTGGGAAGTGTCCCACGTCTGTCTCCAGCACCACGAGGTGGGCACAAGGCTTAGGTTGGACCTGGGTGAGCTGTTTGAGTCATCCCACGTGAGAAGGAAGTCCCCTGTGAAACAACCCCCCCCGGGGTGTCACATCACCCACCGCTTGGCACCTTCCAAAGGTGTTTGAGCAGCACTTGGAACACTCGGGGCCAGGTTGTGGCTCAGGGGCCTGGGCACCCCAAAAAGGGGCTGATGGGACTCACCTGCACCATGGGACGAGTCCTTGCTGGGGAATTCTGGCTCTGGAGGTCAGGGGGTGCCCCAGGGGGTGCTCAGAGGGCTGTGGGTGGAGGGGACTCTGCTCCATGGCGTGGGCTTGGGCATCACCAGGGCTCCAGGCTCTGCTGCAGCTGGTACCACTGTGGGCTGTGACCCACCAAAAGAGCTGGGGGGCTTTGGGCTGGAAGGGAATACTGAGCACAAGGAGAATCACCACCCACTCCTGGTAGCCTTGTGGGCTGCCCCTGGGGGACCCAAGCCCACCCCACATGGGCTTGTGTGAAAGAGGGGGGGGAAAGGGATCTGCCAGCTCTGCCAGGCCTGTATTTCCCTCTCCTTCCTGGGGCTTCTGGGGGGCAGCTGGGGGGTTTTCCTGACATTGGCAGAGCAACTCAGGGACCTGCATCACCATAAATGCCCTTTCCTGGAGTATTTTGGGGACATTTCTGGGGCATTGCCCACTGGGGCAGGGCACAGCATCCCATGGCCATTGGTGGGCAGTCACAGGTCCCCACGGTCAGGGTGTTTAGGAGACAGGAGGTCACCTCACCTGGGGTCATGGAGAGCTGTCGAGGCAAAGCTCTGCTGGGCCTCTTGACTGTCCCCATCATTGCTTGGGTCAGCTCATCCCTCAGGAGGAGGAGAGCAGGGAATTTCTCATCCTTTTGCTCCTGCTGACACCTGACCAGAGCCTGGAGTCTCTCCTGTAGGTCCCAGTGGAGATTCCCTGCACAGCCTGGAGCAGAGGGTGGCCAAGGAGCCTGACCTTGTCCTCCCACAGGAGACAACCCCTCAGCAGCATCACCCAAATCTCGGGAGCATCCCTCAAGCTCCAAGCCCTGCCCAGCCCCCAAACTTCCCATCAGCCCTGACACCCATCCTTTTCCCAGCACATCTCCCAGGCAAACAGCCCCCATTTGCTTTGGGAAATGACTGACAATAAATCTCTGCAATTTGGGGCATTTTTCAGGCTCCAGGGTCCGGGCAGCATTTTCTCTTGGGAGGTTTTGGGACCATGAATGTCCTGGGCTCATAGAGATGTAAAAGAGGAGAAGTGAAGGGTCAAGTGGAGTCTGTGTCTACGGGTCTGGCTTTGGGCACCTCTGAGGCCTTCAACACCACCTCAGTGTGCCCAAAGAACGTGCCAGGGGAAGAGGGGCCATGCCAGTGCTCCAGCCCACATGGAAAAACCCAGGAATGCTCCCTAAAATTCATGTAAAAAATCACCGGGTCACGGCTTTGCTCGGCGCGGTTGGGGCCCGGCCCGGAGCTGCTGTGGAGCAGCGATGGCGGGAGGGAGCCCCGGCGTTCCGGCCCTGCAGCGGCTCTGCCGGGTGCCAGCGGGTGGTGGTGCCCTGCCAGGAGCTCGGGAATGCTGGCAGCAGGCACCCTTTGAGATGCTCGGCATGAAAAGGGGCTTGGACAGAGAAAGGGCCCTCGAAAGCCCCGGGACAGGGGCTGCTGTGCCCTCCAACAGCCTCCTTCCCCCGGAGAAGGGTAGTTATGCCTGGGAAAGGCGCTTGGGAGGAAGATCTGCTGCAGAGATACAAATAACCAGGCTCGGGGGTGGGAGCAGGGGGTTTATCCCTGTGTCATTCTGCCTCTGCCACCCCTTTTCCTGCCAGAGGGGGATTATTCCACACGGGTGTATTTTTACTGCCTCTTCGTGTTTTGGTTGCTCCTCCCACCAAAAAAAAAAAAATTAAAATAATCGGTCCAGAACAGTTTCTGTGGCCCTGCAGCAGCTCAGGGCTGGCCCTGAAGGACAGACTCACCCTCTTGACCTCCTTCTTCTCCAGCTTTTCCTCCAGCACATCCTCCGGGATGGGGCAAAGCTGCTTCAGGGGGTTTGGGGTTCTCTGCAGGGCCTTCAGCAGCCTCTGCTTGCCCCCTGAGGTGGCCTCCTCCCTGGCTGGAGTATGGGTGGTGCTGGTACCAGTGCAGTGAGCACCGGGAGCGGCTGGTGGGACCTCTGCAAAGAAGCAGCTCCCTGCTCTAATCTGATTAATTCCAGCCCACAGTTTACCCCGAATCCCACCCACAGCCCAGCAGCCACCTGGGACAGCTCTCGCAGGGGAAGTGCTGGCAGCAGGGCTGGCCATGGAGCTGCACTGAAAGGGGATCCCTGAGCTCATCCCCTCACCCCTGTG
Organism: Oxyruncus cristatus; assembly: GCA_013399855.1. NCBI lineage: Eukaryota > Metazoa > Chordata > Aves > Passeriformes > Cotingidae > Oxyruncus > Oxyruncus cristatus. Next base: position 590,248 of record VXAY01002920.1, read on the forward strand.
CCCCCAGCAGCCCTCCCCTCCTCACCACAGACACCCCAAGCCGAAGTCCGGCTTCATCCCAGCACTCTCGGGATGGTCCCAGCTCCAGTGCCCACCTGATGGATCTCCATGAGCCACCACTTTGGTCACCTTGCAGGAAGAGAGGAGCCTGTGAGGCTCAAAAAGGACCTGAGGGCCCAGAGCAAAAGCAAGCCCTGATCCACACCCGCTTTCCCTCCATGGAAGGCAGGGACTGGTCTGTCCTGTCGGGGATCCGAGGCTGGCACAGCTCTGGCACCAGCCCTTGGAGAACAACCTGTCAAAGCCACGGGCTGAGGATGTCAGAGGGAAAACAGCTCTCAGGGCTGGGCTCACCATGAACCCCTTGGGTATTTGCCAACAGCCCCCCTCTCTGTTTTAGGGCTTTTCTCTTTCCTGTCTGCATTAGGGAGCCACAATCAGCTCACCCCAAAGCTTCTCCTCTCCAGGCTGAACAACCCCAGCTCTCCCAGCCTTTCCTCCCAGCAGAGCTGCTCCAGCCCTCTGACTGTCTTGGGGCCTCCTCTGGACTCTCTCCAGCAGCTCCATGTCCTCCCTGTGCTGTTCCCAGGGCTGGAGCAGCTCTGCAGGGGGGTCTCCCCTGAAGGGCAGAATCCCCCCTGCCCTGCTGCCCACGCTGGGGGATCAGCCCACCCGGGTGGAAATGCAGCCCTGACCCAGAGCTGTGTGTTGCACAGACCTGGGGTGGACCCTGCAGGTGAGGGTTTCTGGCATGAATTAACCACTCCTAAAGGGGAAGGGTTTGCAGGGACCCTGAATTAAAAATGCCCTAATGATGTGCTGATCTAAATGACCTTTAAAGCTCCTTTCCAACCCAAGGCATTCTGTGATTCTGCCCACCTGAGAGGTGTCAGCTGGAACCCCCCAGCAGAGCTTGGAGCCGGAGGTGGTCACCTGCACCATTCCCACTGCACTGTGTGAATCCCTGCTCCACCACAGTGCTGGTATTCCTGGCTCTCGGGAAGCGTGATGGGATTTCATTTTCCAGGCTGGAAGGTGCCGTGTTTGCTGTCCTAGCTCCCAGTTTCTGGGTTGTCCTCTGCAACCCTCAGCCTTTGGCAGCAAAGTTTCTCCTTGTTTCCTTCTCTCCCACACGTCCCCACCACCACTTGTGTCCTTCCTGAACTCTTCACGAGCTTCTCCACTCCCTGCAGAGCCAAAGGGTGTCCCGGGGGCCACAATCCCTCTGTTCCATGCCCTTCTGGGAGCTGGCAAACTTTGGGAGAGCTTTACCACAAAGCAGAGGGGTCAGGAGACCCAGGCTGTGCAGGAGCTGCTTCCCCAGCTCCTCCAGACCCTTCCCAAAAGCACCAGAACCTCCCTCTCTTTCTCAGCCTCTCCCCCTGCGACTCACACGGGGTGGGAGCAGGACCCCCCCATCAGACCTTCAGGAAGGTTGGCTGTGCTTGCTGCCACCAGCCCTGCTGTGCTCCAAGCCCTGGCAGGATTTCTCCTCTCCTGTCGGGGGGGAGAGAGGAATAGGATGGGGTTGGACTCACCTGTGGAGGAGCCACAGCAGAGCCTTGGAAATGCTTCTCACCTGAGCTCATCTTGAGCAGGGAAGTCTCTGCCTGTCCCCTGGCCCTCCCCTCACGGACACAGGGGAGTCTCGAGAGTCATGGGGTAGAAGAGGCAAACGCTCACTTGATTCCAGAGACTGAGGTGTAAACTGGAGAGGAGGGATGAGGATGGAAGCAGAGAGATGAGTGGGGGGGATGGGAGGCAGGAGGGAACAGTCAGGGGCTGCCTGGAGCTGCATGGGAAACGGGGAAGACTTTCTGGGCTGTGACTCTCCCCTGCATTCCCTCAGCACTGGAAAGTCAGAGTCCTGGAGGAAAAGCAGATCCTGATGCCACAGGCAGGAAAACCCAGCTATGATGGAGCGTGGGGCAAAGCTCAACCAGCGTGGATGCACCAGAGTGTGAAACTCGTGGCCCCAGGGCTGAGCCACGAGTGCTTCGCCCCAGGGCTGAGCCACGAGTGCTTCACCCCTGGAAAGGGAATGGAAAAATATTCCTCCATGCCATGTTGTTGCTCCAACCACAGAATCATGGAATCACAAAATCTGCTGAGCTGGGAGGGACCCACGAGGACCATCCAGTCCAACCTTTGACCATCCCCAAGAGTCCTCCCTCCTGTGCCCCAGAGGATCATCCCAACCCTCCTGGAGCTCTGGCAGCCTTGGGGCTGTGCCCACTGCCCTGGGGAGCCTGGTCAGTGCCAACCAGCCTCTGGGGGAAGAACCTTGTCTTGAGATCCAACCTGACCCTGCCCTGACACAGCTCCAGCCCTTCCCTGGGTGCTGTCCCTGGTCCCCCCAGAGCAGAGCTCAGTCCCTGCCCCTCCTCTGCCCCTGCCCAGGCAGTTGGAACTGCACTGAGGTCTCCCCTCAGCCTCCTCTGCTCCAGCTGAACACACCAAGTGCCCTCAGTGTCCTCACACGGCTCCAAATCAAGGTCCTGCCTCATCTTCAGCTCTCAGCTCGGTCCCACCTGCCCTTCCCCTGGTGCAGCCGGGCTGATTTTGGGGAACACGGGGCTGGAAGGAGACTGGAGCCCATGTCCGAGCACAGCATGGAAGCCCTGTGTGCAGAGGGCTCTCTTCTCCCGATAAATCCTACATTCCTGGCTGCAGAGGCTCATTAGCTGCTGTGTTTACAGGAGATAACATTGTGCAGATGGCAAACATTGGATGAGGGCGACTGAGCCGCCCCCGCCTTTCTGCTCCCGAGTTAAAAACAGCTGCTCTGACAGACGCAGGAGATTTGCAAGCTGGGCTTTTTAAGGGGTGGGGTGGGTTGGCATTGCCCTGGGAAAGGAAGGAACTACCAGGGGATGCTTTGCTCTCCAGCAGAAAAGTCACTGCGTGCCCTGGTGGGATTAATGGGGATTTTGGCACAGCTGGACGTGGGTGGCCACCTCACGTCCCTTGAGCTCCATTTGTCTCAAAGGGATTTGGGAACCCTGGAGGACCATCTCTATCCTTCCTTGGTGCCTCAGCATCTCCTGTCCAGGCCTACGTGGCTCTGCAGCCAGGAGTGACCTGGGAGGATGCGGCAGCACAGCCCCTCAGTGGCAAAAGCCAAAGTAAAAGTGCAGGAGCACAAATGTTTGGAAAATGTGACTCACTTTCCAGGGAAAAACAAGCTCAGGGGAGTGGTGGTTTATTAACCCTTTTGGTTTCACTTGCACTAGAAATGTCCCTCTCAAAAACGTAGGGGATAAAGTTCGTGTGAGGAAAACACAGTGGAAAGGTGATGGTCTGGGCTCCTCCTCAGCAGAAATTTCCGTCACCCACCCTCATTTGCCTCAGAGGCCTCAGCCCAGTCCAAAGCCTGTTGTGTTTCCAGCTTTTCTGGGGTGGCAGCTGCCAACAGCGCGGAGATAAAATTCCTGCCAGGAGGCCATGCATCTCTTTAGGAACTTTTCCTGTGGAGAAGCTCACTAGAAGCTCAAAGTCCCTTTGATTCAGGAAGGTTTGGTTCATGAGCACCTGTCAGGAAACAGAACTGAGGCAAAGGTGTCCTTAGTGTTCCTGGAGGCCACGTCCAGTGGATACCCACCAGTATCCTCAGCATCCCAAGGGAATGGGGGTGGTGGTTACGAAAAGTTCTCCCCTTCTCCTGCAAAGCCAGGTGTGGACACTGGTGGTGACTGTGTTTTGGCCCCAGCATGGGGAGGGCTGGAAGGATCACCCCTGTCCTCCTTACCCCCTGTCACACACCATCCTCAGAGCCTGGGAAGTCCCTCTGCCTGGCGTTCTGGATCAGGTCCTCGTAGGTGGTGGGGCAATAGGCCTTGTAGAGTTTCTCAGCCAGGGTGTTGCTGCCAGCGACCACGGCCTTCCTGTTGTGGTTCATGAAGTTCCACAGGTGCAGGGCGTAGGAGTGGTTGAAGCTGGGGCTTTCATCCCACACCTGGTAGTACCTGCTCCAGGCTGGGTACGGGATGGGGTAGAAGCGCTGGGGGTTGAGGAAGGAGATGTTCTGGCAGCTGTGGTCCTCGGTGCCCTCGAAATCCGTGAGGTTGCAGAGGGTCTTGAGCATCCTGGTCATCAAAAAGGGGCCCTGGTTGCCCCAGATGTTCCCGTTGTACTTGAGGACAAAGTTCTCCATGCAGTCCCAGATGAACTTGTGGTGGGCGGGGAAGCCGAAGATGCCGTTGCTGGAGAAGCGCGACTTCTGCGCCGCCAGGAAGCTGCGCTCGGGGATGGGCCTGATGGAGATGACATCCGTGTCCATGTAGATGCCTCCATACTTCCAGATGAGTGCCAGTCTACTGGCATCGGAGCTGACGTGCACCCAGTTCTTCTCCTGCTCCGGGACCACCTGCAGGGTTGGGAAGGAGACACAGCGACGAGGAGATCAGAGGACGGATCTCATCCCTCCTTCGGACGTGAAACTGCACCTGCAAACGTCCCTGCCCACCTTTGCTGCCTCCAGCCCCTGGGTTTTGTTGGAATAAGATAAGGAGCAAAGCTGTGTCGACACAAGCGAAAGCGGGAGCGTTTCCCAGGTGGTTTGATGGGACCTGCAGTGTTAAACCAACGCTGCCATGAATCACTGCTGCTGTTTCAGCGGGACACAACCCACTTAACACACTCCCTGAGCACTCCCAGCTCTTTGAACCAGGCTCTTCAGTGGCATTGGTGGCATTTGGAGTCATTTTTTTTCTTGGGAGCAGAAAGAGTTTGGAGGAAATATGTCTGCCCTGCTCAACAAATTTGAGAAAAGCTGCTTTCAAGCACTTTGCGAGAACTTCTTCCAGGGTGGAGCTCCCGAGATCCCACCTTGGCTTTGCCCATTCCTGCTATAAAACCTGGAATCTCTCCCACATCCTATCTACATCTGTTGGTGTGTGACAGCATTAACAGGAGCTCAGGCAGCACGTTTTGTTCAACCAGCTTCTGTTGAGGAAGGTTATTAAGAGCTGTTTTCTCTAAACATGTATGAAGTCTATTTTTATCAATGTTTCCTTTGCCAAAAAAAAATCTCATTCTCCAGATAAGGGGGAAAACTGAACACAGCCAGTGATGTGTTTGATAAACAGATTGATGAATACGTGGCAAGGCACAACCAAAATGAATCTGTTCCCAACCCAAAAATGAAATCCCTAATTTCACACAACCAGTCCTGTGTTCCTCCTTCCTTCTAACCCAGCTTCAGGCCTTTTCCCACCCCTATTTATGGCTGTTTTCCTGTTGTTACAACACTCACCTGGTGGTACCACTGGAGCAGAGGAGTCTCCTGGAAGACAGTTTCCATCTGGAGAGGGAAGATGAAGACATTCTTCATAGAAGACAGAAGTGAGAAGGCTGCATAGCTGGTGTTCAGATCCAGGGCTGTCTCGTTCGTGAGTCCCTTCATGAAGAGGATGACGGCCCTGTCCTGGTAGATCCTGGCAGCAGATTCCACGGAGCAGGACACCAGAGGGGGTGGTTCCAGGCGCTCCGTGGTCTCCAGGAAAATGATGCTCTTCCCAAGGTTCAGGACCTGCTCAGGTGTCAGGTAGTGCTGGGACATGGGCAGGTAGTTGAAGACGCAGCTGGACAGCAGAGAGATCTCGTACAAGATGCCCGAGACAAAGCAGAAACAGAGGCATATCTGGATTTTCCTCAACATTCTTGCTTTCCCTGGGCATCTGGGGACATGCCTCTGGCATGGATGCTGAGGAGAGACAAGGAACAGCACAAAGAGATGCCAGTTATTGCTCAGCAGGACTGGGAAACGGTGGGACCTGGCTTTGGACAGTGACAGGCCCGCTGACCAGCTCTCTCAGGGTGCTGGATCTGCAGGGTGAAGTTTTGGGGTCCCACCTCCTCATTCCCAGCTGGACAAGGGGACTAAGGAAAGGCCTTGGAGGAGGAACAGACAGCTGTGTCTCATGGCACAGCTACATCTTCTTTGGGCTGGCAGAGAGGGAGGAAGGGCCCAGGGAGAGCAAGGCGAGAAGGTTCACCCCATGCCAAGGCAAGGACTCCTGAGCCCATCCCTGAGGCAGGTTGGCATAGGGATTTTTTTCCAAGCACTGCAGCATCATCCCAGCACGTGCTTGTCCAGAAGCAGGAGATACCCAGGGAGTCTGTGGAATTAGGTGGCCAGGGGGCTGTGAGAGTCACAGGGAGAAGGTCATGATTAGAGTTTGGGGGGTGTCAGCCAAAGCTAAGACATCAGCACGGAGGCACCAAAGCCTTTTTCCCAGTGCGGCCCTTTGCTCACACGTCAGCCCTGAAGGGTGTGAGGGGTCCTGCAGGGATGGAGTCAGCCGAAGGACCAGGGGGAGGCAGCTGTAAGGACAGGAGGTGGGTGGTCTCACACAAGCAAGGAATCAGGGGTACCTGGATTACACTTCTTAGAAATCTACATCTCCAGCTCCTCTGTCTGCCCTCATGGTGACGCCCAGACTCCCGTGAAGTCCAGCTCTCTGGTGAAGACACCCAAACTGTCTGGAGCATGCAAAGGGCTTTCTGCAGGCAGGACACTGGTGCACAGGGGAAAACCAGCTCTGCTTCTCCTGAGCCTCAGTCCCGGGAGAGCTTTGGAACCACCTAAAGGGACAAAGAAGGGACAGGTTTTAGGTGAGACCCATCTCGTACCTACATCAGCCTGGCCCAGCTCCTCGCTCCTGGTCCCACCAGGACAAGAGCCTGCCCAGCACCAGGAGTTCCTGCATGGAATCTGCACCGTTTGACAGGTTGGTGACACAGGAAATTCCTTCCTGAAATGCTCCCTGGGATCAGCAACCAGCGTCCAACAGAGGGGAGACACCTGGAATGACAACCCAGTGTCCAAGAGGCCACTGGAAGTGTCCAAAAGTTGACTGATTAAAGAAAATGGGAGGAAACAGAGCTCTGTGTGTTCAGTAATTAATGAGCTGCATTTCCATGTCGCCCTCCAGAATACAGATAAGTCCAGAGCAAAACAAACCCCGTGGAAATTCCCTGCAAGCACCAAGCTGTGGCAGCTCCTGAGCCATTTCTCAGAGCTGGATCTCATCACATGAAATATTAAAGCAGTGCCTGTTCCCATCGTTGCTCCTTTCCATGCTGCACGGCAGGTTTGGTTCTTGGGTTTCCCATCACATCCCAGATTCCCAGCACGGCCTGGGAGAAGGTGCCGGGGGTGAAGTGGGTGACAAAGCTGGAGCCACCAGGCATCAGTGTGGCCNAGAATTTGACACAGGAAAAAATTCCTGCATGGAATTTGACAGGTTGGTGACACAGGAAATTCCTTCCTGAAATGCTCCCTGGGATCAGCAACCAGCGTCCAACAGAGGGGAGACACCTGGAATGACAACCCAGTGTCCAAGAGGCCACTGGAAGTGTCCAAAAGTTGACTGATTAAAGAAAATGGGAGGAAACAGAGCTCTGTGTGTTCAGTAATTAATGAGCTGCATTTCCATGTCGCCCTCCAGAATACAGATAAGTCCAGAGCAAAACAAACCCCGTGGAAATTCCCTGCAAGCACCAAGCTGTGGCAGCTCCTGAGCCATTTCTCAGAGCTGGATCTCATCACATGAAATATTAAAGCAGTGCCTGTTCCCATCGTTGCTCCTTTCCATGCTGCACAGCAGGTTTGGTTCTTGGGTTTCCCATCACATCCCAGATTCCCAGCACGGCCTGGGAGAAGGTGCCGGGGGTGAAGTGGGTGACAAAGCTGGAGCCACCAGGCATCAGTGTGGCCCTGGGTACAATCTGCTGACCAAAGCAGGCTGCAGGGGAGGGAATGCTGCCTTTTTTTAGTAGTAATAAAAAAGATCAGGTTTAGATGGGATATTGGGAGGAAATTGTTCCCTGTGAGGGTGGGGAGGGACTGGAACGGAATTCCCAGAGAAGCTGTGGCTGCCCCATCCCTGGAAGTGTCCAAGACCAGGCTGGACAGGGCTGGGAGCAACCTGGGCTAGTGGAAGCTGTCCCTGCCCATGGCAGGGGGTGGGACTGGATGGTCCCTCGGGTCCCTTCCAGTCCAAACCATTTGCTCTTTCTATGTAATTCCATGATAATTTCTCCTGTCTCTCATTGTCCCAGCACTCTGCTGGGAGGGGCAGCACCCAGGGCCTCCCTGCAGAGGAATTTGAGATTCCTCCCTGTGCAATTTGAGTGGAAGATGGGGAATGGAGAGCAAATACCCGCGGATTGGATCCGCCATGTTCCCAAGGCTTGGATAACACAGCCCTGGTGATGGTCAGCTGTGTCACCCCACTCAGACCAGCCCAGCTCCAGAGGGCTGGGCGGCACCAGCAGCAGGAGATTAAAATAAACTACAGTGCTCAAAGGACAAAATTTGCCTCCACTTTCCCCTCCCACCTCTTCCTCAGGCAGGAGGTGCCAACTTACTCCTGGCGTTGGAAGAGGAAACAGAAAGAAGAAGTTGCTCCCTGGCTGCTCCATCACCCATCTCACCTTGGCCAGATCTCCAGGCTTCTGGTTTTTGTTTTCCTAACCCCAGCTCTGAATCCCAGGATGGATTGGGTTAGAAGAGACCTTAAAGCCTGTCCAGTGCCACCCCCTGCCACAGGCAGGGACACCTTCCACCAGCCCAGGTTGCTACAAGCCCCATCCAACCTGGCCTTGGACACTTCCAGGGATGGGGCAGCCACAGCTTCTCTGAAAATTCCATTCCAGTCCCTCACCACTGTGACAGGGAAGAATTCCTTTCTAATATCCCATCTAACCACACTGCTGTCAATTTAAAGCCATTCCTTGTCCTGTCACTCCATGCCCCTGTAAACCATCCCTGCTGCTGCTCCAGCACTGACCTGGGACTGGAGCTCCCTCCTTTTGTTCCTTTTCAAATCTCAATACCACTCTCTTGAAGCAGAAAACCCCAGCTCTGCTTTCATCAGGATTGGGACCATCAGGACGTTCCCACTGCTGGATTAAAATTCCCTCTTTGATGGCCGACAGATCTGAGGGCTCAGGTCTTTGTGAGCATCCCAGCAGAGCCACGCTCCCAGCAGTCCTTCCCTGTTAAACCACTGCAGCAGGCATTTTATTTGCAAATTGGGGGGAATGAGGAGCCACTCCAGCACATCCCTGCTCTGTGCCTTGTGAGGAGAAACACGAATCTTCAGCAGCTCCTTCTGGGAAATTGTTTTGCTTGGATGGTTTTCCAAAACTCCTCCGAGGCGAGTTGTGAATTCTCAGCACATTTGACCCGGGGGCTGCTGTTATCAAATGGTCACTTCCCTGCTCCATTAAAAGCACTGCAGAGCCCAGTGTTCCAGACAAATCCTGGCCATTAAATACATCACTCTGAGGAGTGGGATGAGTGGGATGGGTGGGATGAGTGGAATGAGTGGGATGAGTGGGAAGCTTCCTGGGATGTGCAGATGCTGTGCTGGCCTGATGGCCCATCTTGGAAAGAGATTTTTTTGGGGGGGAGGGGGGGGAGGGGCAGTTTCCATGTCCAGCTACAGGATGAGACTACAAGGGAGATTACTGCAGTGTGCAACAGTGCTGTGTGGTAACTCCTCCGAGGTGTCCCTGGGACACAGGCAGCGGGAATACGGTGGGATTTTGCAGTAGATCCTCCTGCTGGGGTGCTGGCAGCCCTACCCCCCTGCACATCCCAGCCCCACCAACACTGGAGTCCCTGCTGTGGCCAAAGGGATCCCCCATGGGGCACAACCAGCCCCTCAGGGACTCGGGTGCAGCTTGAACAGGGATTGAGACTTGTCCTCACTTGACAAAAGGAGGGTTTTTTTAAATATCCGTTTGCTCAGCCCTCGAGTTCAGAGCTGATGTCAGTTTTAGGCTCTCCCAAGTGAGTCCCCTGCATTACAAAATACACTTTATGCACCCCAGGCAAATATTGCACATCTCAGGGTCCCCTGGCAAACTCAACTGCCACTGAATCCTCATTCCCACAGCTCCTGGGCATCCCTTGGGATTCAAACCAGAGCCTTCCATCCTCTTGGCTATTCCCAGTACTGCAGCCTTCCTCTGAGAACCGGAGGGGTCTGCAGCCATCCAGCTCTTTCTGGGAGTACCCCCATGGCAGCCCCTGACTGCCACGCAAACAGCACTGCTCGACCGCACACCGGGTGATTTTTGTGTCTTTACAAAGCTGCTCAAGGAAATCACAGCTACAGTCAAGTCAGTGCATGTGCCTGTGCTCCAAAGCCAACTTCCTCCCGGATTAACACCAGACACATTTGGAAAGTGCTTTCAGATGGAAAACCTGGGCAAGAAGAGATGGTATTTGTGGCAGATTAATGAGTGCAGCCATTCTGATGCAAACCAAGGGGCTTCTTGCTGCCTTCCCATCCTACAACCCCCCAGGTTTGGAGATAAAGCCCAACTCACCTCCTGGCTGCAGGAAGCAGGCCAAGTGTGCGGGATGCAGGGACACCAGGCTGGACCCCGCTGGAAGGTGTCCACAGGCACTGGAGAGCCCGAGGAGTGGAGCTGCCTCTCCGCTGTGTCCTGCCGTGCCAGGGCTCGGGCAGCCTCATGGCTTGCCCTGCAGCAGCTCTGTGTTTGCATTCGTGGTGTGCTGAGATAAGGCTGAGCGGGGAGCTGGGCTGTGCTCTGCCAGCAGTGGGCAGAGCGAGGTCCCTGGGCGGCCAAAGGTGAGTCCCACTGCTCTCCAGGGTCCCAGAGAGGGGTGGCACTGGGAACAGGCACCTTCCGGGGGTGGGTTGCAGCATATCCAGCTTTGCCTCACTTTCCAGATCCACACTGATGGAGGCAACAATGGGATAAAGGACAGTTTGGTTGGAGTGGGATTGATGCTCTGAATACTTCCAAGAGAGGCAGCAACAGGGCTTCCTACACAAACACATCCCAAATAACACCACATGTCCTGAACTCAGCTGCCTGCCCAGCCCGCTGTGAGAGAGCAGGCAGGTGGGGAGGTCTGGTGATCCATCAGAGCCTCTGCCTGTCCCCACAGCCTGCCCCCAGTGGGATGCCTCTTGGGGACACAGGAGCACCATCAGGTGCCCCCCAGGACTGGGATGACCCACCTCAGGTTGGATGGATCCCCCAGAGCTTTCCTGGCCCTGAAGTCTAAGGGGAATGAACTCCAGTGGGAATCCTGTGCTGGGACAGCAGAACCTGTAAGGGAGAGGTGGAGCTGGAGCACCCAAGAGAACTCTCGTATTCCTGATCCACTCTGGACCAGTGCTGTGAAGTCACCAGAGCATCCAGCTGGGATGCAACCCCTGGCTCCCAGTCACCCACAGCAATCAGGTCCTTTGCAGCTCTTTTTTTTGCCTTCTCCTCCTGATTTTTGGCAAGGCCCATCAGTGCCAGCAGCCCCACGTGTTGCAAACATGGCAAACCCACTCATTTTCCACTCAAAACCCCATCTCTGCCCACCATTAATGCTTAGAAGCCACCAAAAGCTGCTCAGCTCATTCCCTCTGCAGCCTGTGAGGGCAGCAAAAAGCCAGCCAGCTCCTAAAAATTAGCCATGACCATTCCAGGGCGTTCCCTGTTGCTCCAGGCCAGCTCGGGGGCACCCAAGTCCGTGTTTCCTGCTGCCAAAGGATCCAAGAGCAGCCAAAATCCTGCAGCAGGCAGAGCAAACAGTGCCCACGGGAAGCTGGGGAGATATCCGGGGCTTAATCAGCAGATAACAGCCCAGGCCAAAATGCCGGGAGGGCTCTGGTTCCGTAAGGATCCCGGGGGCAGTGACGTAGGTGAGGAGCCCACGTGTCCCGACACACCCGCGCGAGGAACCCTCTCCTTCGGCAAACACCGCCCGGGCCGTCGCCCACAGCCTGCCCGGGAGCAGCCAGCAGGGACAGTCCAGAGCTCCAGAGCTGGGAACTCCACCTGGGATCAACAATCCACCCACCCCTCCACCCTCCCAGCCAGCCATCCACCCACCCACCCATCCCTTATCCACCCATCCCTCATCCACCCATCCATCCACCCACCCATCCCTCATCCATGTGTCCACCCATCCATCCATC
>VXAY01002920.1:619192-663418 GCA_013399855.1 Oxyruncus cristatus
TTTTTTTTTTTTAAGTGGATAGAATCCCAGAATCCCAGAATGGTTTGTGTAGGAAAAGCCCTCAAAAAATCATCCAGTGCCACCCCCTACCATGGGCAGGGACACCTTCCACCAGCCCAGGTTGCTCCAAGCCCTGTCCAGCCTGGCCTTGGACACTTCCAGGGATTCAGGGGCAGCCACAGCTTCTCTGGGAATTCCATTCCAGTCCCTCCCCACCCTCTCAGGGAAGAATTTCTTCCCAGTCCCGATATGAAATGCTGGTTTTGGAATGCTGCTCCAGGCAATATGGAAGAACCTGGGAAACGCAACTGGTAAGAGCGTTTTTCAGATCTTTTTTCAGAAGTGTATCATTCCAAAAAGAAATTTTGTGTGGATTTTTTTTTTCCCCAAAAAAACCAAGCACTGGGTTCCAGCTCCCAAAATATCCCTCGGCTTGTCGTTTGAAGAGGGTTTTGGAAGTGAATGGAGCACTGATCACAATTAGTACAAAGCAATTTTAAATTATTTGAAGGGCTTTCATAACGTGAAGTGTTCCAGTAATTTGTAATTACTTAACATTTCACCTGCTCTGAATCCCATTTACTTCCCAAATCAAGCCCTTGAAGGGCTCTGAAGTGTCACATTTCAAAATGAACAGGGCAACCTGGAGTAGCTGCTAATTCTAGAAGCACTTCTGGTGCTCCTGCATAACAACCAGGCTTTTTTGGGATGGGTCACTGCGAGATTATCTCCCAAGGCCCGTGGGAAAGGCCAAGGTAAGGCATGGCATGGAAGCAGGACGGCTGTGCCATCCCACGGGGGTCTGCAGAGCAAATCCAGGGGAGCTGAACCTGTGAAAAGGGATGGAAAGCCACCAAAAAACAGCAGAGAAGTCCAGGCAGTGACTTGTCAGAGCATTGTGAGCAGCCCTGCAGTGAGCAGAGGTTATTCCTGCTTCAGGCTCCCACACCAGCACCACCAGCAGCAGGATCTGCAGGACTGGTGGGCTCCCACTGTCAGAGCAGCTCCAGGAGGTCAGGGCTGAAACCAAACTCTGTGGACTGGCCTTGGAAACTTGGCTTGCACCTTTGGGGTCTCTGCTGATTCCTTCTCCGCTTCCTGCCTGTCCCCAGGGCACAGGAGAGCAGGACTGGCCCAGGGAGATCATCCTGCAGAGCTGCCGCTGGTTCCAAGGGGTGCAGCCTGCTGGACGTGTCAGCTGTTCCACAGAGCTGCTTCACACACTCAGATCATCCTCCCAGATGTGACCTTCCCCTTCAGAGCTGGCCTGAGCCAGCAGGAACACCTGGCTGGAGTCAGGAACAACCTTCAACCTCAGGACGTGGGGGACAACCAACCAAATACCCACCAAAGGGGTGATTGATCACGTTCTCATGGCACTGGCCATGAAATACCTTCTCTGTGGTGTTTGGATTGGGAAGGGAGGGTTTATATCAGGTTGAGCTCAGCCTTTTATGGAAGATGCTGTTTCTGAAGTGTCTCTGCAGAGACGTTTTGGCCACAAGAGAAAGGTGGTGGTTGGGTTTTTTAGCTCCAGGATCAGTTACAGTCAGAACAGAAGTTTCAGGTGACACCTGTGCACAAGTGGCCACCAGCTGGGAGGGGAATGGGCAGCAAAGCAGCCAAAGGGCCGCAGCTGGTGGCCAGGAAGATGCTCTGCTTTCCCTCCCCTGGTAATCAATGCAGAATTAGTTTTACTGGATGTCTGCACTCCTGAAAGTGGTTCTTTCTGCCTTGAAGGCAAACAGGACCTTGTAGACACACAAAGTGGAAAGAGAGGGGAAAAAAGGTCCTGCAGGGGCTTGTAATGAAGGAGCTGAATTTGAGGGACAGGCAGGCTTGAGGGGGTTAATGACAGGGCTCATTAACCACCCTGAGCTGCTAATTGGAGAGAGCTGCAATAAAAATGTACCTGCAGAGAGGGGCAGTGCTGTGGTTTGTGGGATGCTGGGAAGGAAGCAGAGGGCTCTGGGTTTTTTTTCAGCTAGAGGGAAAATCCTTTCTCTAATCTGAGGGTTTCTCCAGAAGCCCCTCTTTGGAAGGGAAGCACCTCTCCAAGGGAGCTGCCACCACGTGGGGTGGGGGGAGCAGTGGGGACAGAGACATGTCCATAGGGAGAAATCAATCCCCCCTCAACAGTCACCCGCTGCAAAACCTCCCCAGCAGAGTTTGCACTCCTGGCAGGTGACACTGCACTGTGGGATAAAACAAGGGCACTGATGGAGTGGCAGCTCTTCAGCCTCAAAGGGCCTTCTGGGGAGAACTTCTCATGTCACAAATTATTCTCAGCAAAACCTCACATCAAAGGAAGGAATCCATGCTTGCTGAAGGGAAAAAAATATCCTTTTTTTTTTTTTTTTCAGCTAGATTTCAGAATTAGAGGAGAATTAATGTCCCCTGGGGAGCTCCACCATCTTGCCTTCCTCAACTAGTCTGGACTCAGCATTCAAACAGCAGCTCAGAGGTGTCAGAGCGTGCCTTACATCCTGTATTCCCTCAGAACTGTGCTGGGGGAAATGGACTTCCTCCCTTTTTGAAGTGAGGCTGGTTCTTTAGAAGATCTGGGTGGAGAAAGGGCGCTTTTGGGAAGTTTGTTGTCATTTGAGTGTGTCGGTGGTTTAGGAGAGAAAAATCAGCTCTGGATATATTTGGGTGTAAGAATTAACCCACTGCTTGGGCCAGGAGGTGTCTGGGCAAAGATGGCATCGTGCAGAGCTGTCCCTCTGGTTTGGGTTTTGAGAAGGGGGACATGATGTTGGACTTGGTCCTGCCCAGCCCAGGAGTGATTTTGGTGTTCCTTGGTGGAGAAACAGGGACGTGAAAGTGGAGGAAGAGCATGAAGTGTTTGGAGCAAAGGAAGTGTTCAAGGCCAGGCTGGACAGGGATGGAGCAACCTGGTCCAGTGGAAGGTGTCCTTAAGCCATATTCACTATTCATTCACTCCCCTCAGCCAGCAGACACGTGAAAATGCTTTATCCTTGTCCTGAATTTAAGATCTTAGAGTCACTGAATGGTTTGAAGTGAAAGGGACCTGAAAACCCACCTCATTCCACCTCCGCTGCCATGGGCAGGGACACCTTCCACTGGCCCAGGTTGCTCCAAGCCCTGTCCAACCTGGCCTTGGACACTTCCTGCTTTATTAATCCTGGGTTTTAATGCTGTTTCCCTCTGAAGAGCCTTCAAGAGGCTCCTGAGCCTCCTATGAAGTGCAGTTGGGCTGGAAATCCAAGGAACTTGCACCCCTGGGGAGCCCATGTTGCTCCAGGTCACACCCACCTTGGCATGAGGAAATGTGGATTTCTCAGCACAAAATGAATTCAATAAACAAGGAAACAGGTCCCTAAGTTGGGCTCTTGGGGCTGAAAAGGTGCTGAGCAGCTCAGCAAACACGGGCTGAACCGAGGGCTGGGCCAGCTCCTCCTGGGCAGGGAAATCTCCTGCCCCCACCCCCCAGCAAACCCCCTCCCTCCCTCCCAGCTCTAATCCAAAGGACTGAACGAGGGGGAGGGCAAATATTGACATGGACGAGCTCAAGTGGGCAAATAAACCAGGCTTTTAGCAAATGGGACCCCCACAGCACAGGCTGTGATTCAGAGGCAAGTTGGTATTTCGAGTCTGGGTCTCCAAAGTTGCTCTTTTCCTTCAACAGACTCTGCCTCTTGACACAGCATCAGGAGCAGGGACACGGATCTAGTCCCTGGGGTATTTGCTGCCCTAAACTGGGGTGGAGAAAGAAAGGTTTGCAGTCACATTAGATAAATTTTTGCCCCTTTGGCGAGCAGGGACCAACCTCCCAACCTTTGTGTCGCCCAAGGGGCACATTCCAGCAGCGGCCCCAGCACACGGCAACCAGCTCCCCATCAGCCTTTTATAGCAAATAACTCTCCGAGTCCGTGCGAAGGCTCAGCTAAAGCCGGCGCTGAGCTCTCCGCAGGCTCCCCCGGGGGCGGTGGGTGCTGCAGCCGCAGCGGGGGCTCTGCCGCTGCCGGCGGGGCGGAGCTGCCTCGGGGCTGCTGCGGCTCCTCCGCCTGCAGCGAAACCTTCCCGAGGCGGCCCGAGAGCCTTGCGGGGTAAATGACGCTCGCTGGCGCTGCGGGGCTGAGGCAGATGCTCTGGCAATCAAGGAACACGCGTCCGACAGGAGCGTCCGTCGGGCTGGGACGCGGCGCTGAGCCGGACGTGGGAACGGCCCCGGCAGAAGCAGCGGCTCCCGGGGCAGTTTGGAAAACCATCCGGCACAGCCAGGGATTGCTGCCCTCCTGCGCTGCCGCGCTCGGGACGGGGGGGATGAGGCAGCTCATGCCCCCGGCACCACACGGGTCCCTGTCGGGTCGCCGTGATCCCCCCAGACCTTCATTTTCGGGGCTGCCACCCCCAAACCCTCTTGGCAGCAGCGCGGGGGTGGTGGCTGCCTCGGGGTTTGGGGTCACACTCAGACATGGGGACTTAGAGAGGTTTCTTTGGCTGGCAGCTGCCCCCTCATTGCAGAGGGTTGGGGGTCTCAAATCCCTAAAATCCACAGGCTGTTGCACTTGATTATCAGCAGGAAAGCTGGAATACCCTGTCCTGCAGGAACACAGCCCGTTGGGCGAGGACAAGAAGTGGCCAGGCAGTGATTTGGTGTCAGACTTTGGGGTCAAGCCCCAGCCAAGTATCAATTTAGTGAAGGAACCGGTTCACTTTCTTCTTTTAGTTTCTCTTTTCAGTTGTAGTCAGGCTCTGTCCTGCTTTCCCAGGGCAGCCCCTGGTTCCCCAGTCCAGCTGCTCCCGGCACAGCGTTCCCGTGGCAGCCCAGGAGTGGGAGCCATCGATTCATGGGCATCGCAAGCCCATTTAAACAGATGGGCTTTTAGGAGTGAATTAGAGGAAGTGTGCAACTAGAAAAGCATGAAAAATGTATATGATTGCTCGGACTAATCACAGCAATAATGCATGTTTACTGACAAGGTTTTCTGCACATAAAGAGCGACTCCCATTTATCCAATTTATCCACTTCTCTTGGAAGCAGATCCCACAGTAAACAGCGCCTCCCAGGCAGGTCCACAGCAATAAATCAGCGTTTTTTTCCCCCAGAGCAAATAGAAGGACAGGCCTCTGCACGACAGCTTTGCACCTCAAGTAGAAATCACTCAATCCTGGAGGCTGAGAGGGCACCAGCAGACCTTGGCTGAAGTTTAGTCAGGATTATTCTTCATTTGCCGTGTCAGCACCAGGTTCCGAGTTAAAAATATTGTCTTTGCTGTGCTCTAACCACGCTCCAGCTGAGCAGCCCCACTGCTTATAGGAAATGACTGCATATTCCTATTACTCCTCGTGATATCCCTCACAATCAAATCACTTCTCATTCTCCTCTCCAGGCTAAAAAACTTCAGAGCTCATGATGCTTCTCTGCATCGGATTGTTCTGGTTAATTATTTCTGTTCTCGCTTCCAAAAATGCTAAGGAATAGAAAGGCAGCAAGAGTGGGGGGGGGAAGAAAAATAATAAAAAAAAAAAATAAAAATTTGATGTGGTTGGAAAATATTTACTTTCTTTGCATGAAAGGGGTATCCAGTGCACTTTGATGTTTTTATGTCCAGCAGAGAAAAGTGATTTCTGCTTGTAATTAAATGCTTAGGTAGAGCCTGCATCCAGGTTTGTCTTCCGTAAACGGGAAGGCAATTAATGACTTGCAGCAGTGCAAGGGTTGCAACTAGAGGATTTTTAAGGTCCTTTCCAGTCCCAGCTTTTGTATGATCAATGTTATTTGTGTCCTTCTTCTTGCAGGTCCACCTGGGAGAAGAACAGTCAGTTGTGAGTGGGAGGAACCTGTTTGGGTCAAAAAGGTGCCCTTTTAGGAGTATGGATTTCAAGTCCCAGCCTGCTGGAGATCTGTATTTACAGTGCCCCTCATATATTGGAAGATTCATTAACAGGAAGGCAGAGCCAGGCTGGCAGATGCTTTAAAAAGCCTATTTGTTATTTCAGCAAGGTGAGAAACACCTCGATGGATTGGTTTCCATTAGAGAGAGAGAACTAATCCTTCACTCCTTGTCTTTCCTGGTGGTGCCCATTGCTGCTGGTGGAGAGAGTCAAAACCCTCCTCTCCTCAGCGATTGTGATTAGGAATTCTCTCCTGGACACAGAGTGGGTTTTTTCCCGGAGATGTTTGCCCCCAGGACAGCGGTGCCAGGGTGACCTCAGAGCTGTGCCTCCCCTTCCAGAGCTCTTGGCTCAAAAATTTGCCTGCAACTTCCTTCACGTGATTTAGATGTCCATGATTTACATCCTTTCCTCTGCCGGTTGTTTTCCCACCTCTGCCACCTGTGGATGGGCAGCCCAAGTTTGCTGAGGAGCTTCCTGGCAATCCTGGAGCCTCCTAACCCAAACACAAGATTCCACTTCTTCATAAACGACTGGGATGCAGGACTTTGGAGCAGCTTTGGGGATGACACAACACTGGGATGAGCTGCTGAGTGCCTGGAAGGCAGGAAGAGCCAGCAGAGAGACCTGGACAGATCAAAGGGCTGGGAATCACCAACCCCATGGAGTTCAACATGGGGAAGTGCCGGATTCTGCCCCTGGGATGGGGCAGACTGGGATGTAGAGACAGACCGGGAATGAGAGGCTGGAAAGCAGCACCAGGAAAGGGCCCTGGGGGTGCTGGTGGGTGCAAGTTGTCCCTGAGTCAGCAGTGCCCGGGCAGCCAGGAGGGACATCCCTGTGCTGGGGCATCAGGGAGGGGATTGTCCTCCCCTGCTCTGCCCTGGGACGGCCTCACCTCAGCATTGGGGCAGTTTGGGGGGACACAATGGAAGGGAGAGATGGAGCCATTGGAGAGTGTTCAAAGGAGGCAACAAAGATGGGGAAGGGCCTTGATTTGGAGCTGTGTGAGGACACTGAGGGCACTTGGTGTGTTCAGCTGGAGCAGAGGAGACTGAGGGGAGACCTCAGTGCAGATCCAACTGCCTGGGCAGGGGCAGAGGAGGGGCAGGGACTGAGCTCTGCTCTGGGGGGACCAGGGACAGCACCCAGGGAAGGGCTGGANCATTAACCAAGGTATCTTGCTCTGAGAGAACTGTCCCCTCCATATCTGCTCTACTTATTTTGAAGGAAATTTTGTTCTGTTCATTTCAGTGGACTCAAAACCGGAGAACATTATGAACATCATACAATGGGCTTTGGGGTAATAAATTAGGGCAAAGTAAGCTAAGGTAGACATTTGAATAGGCGGAATAGGCCTGAAGCCAAGGCTCTCTCCAAGCTTCAGTGACTGGGGCAAAACCAATGGAAAGTTAGAGAGGTCACACTGAGGAAGACTACAGGGACCCCAGACTCAACGATGAAGAAAGGTGGATGTACCCCCAGAACTGAGGGCCAAGAAAAGCTCTGCCCCAAGCTCCGCCTATGCTCCACCTGTTACCAATATGTATGATTAGATGTTGCAATCATATGAATATGTCTGTAAGATGTTGTAATCATAGAAGTTAGACTGTATAAATTGCCCTGTTTTGAGCCGCTACCTTTGAGCAAGAGCTTTGTGGTGCGAACCACGCTTGCTCCCGACGCCGACAAATAAATACCTTTGCTGCTCAAAAGACCAAAAGCTTCTGAGCAGTTCTTTTACCGCCTTTTTCAGGTTCACAGGCTCCTCAGGGCAGTGGGCACAGCCCCAAGGCTGCCAGAGCTCCAGGAGGGTTGGGATGATCCTCTGGGGCACAGGGGGGGACTCTTGGGGCTGGGCCTGTGCAGGGCTGAGGGTTGGACTGGATGGTCCTTGGGGGTGTCTTCCAACTCAGCACATTCTCTGTTTCTGTGCTTCAATGAGCCACATTTCACTCTCAAATGTGCTCCTGGGTAGTGTTCTCACATCAGCATCTTGTTGATGTTCCCAAAGTGCCACACTTGCCAGATGTGTAATGGGAAGAGCTCCTGTTACTGCTCCTGCTTCCCTCCAGGAAGCTGTTCTGGCCCTGGCAATGGGATGTGTCAGCTCTGTGAACAAGAGCCTCCAAAACACTCGGTGGCCTGTCTGGGAGATGTGCAGATCTGGGTCCTGGAGCACAGAAAAACCTCTGCAACGAGGAGAAAATTCCCTTCCTCAGCTGGATGACCTGCTGAGAGCTTGTGGAGCTGCAGTGAGTGGATTAGAGCAGCTCCACGGGGAACATGAGATCGGAGCAGAGATCACTAACCCAGATCACTCATCTCCCAGCACGAGCTCCCTGGCAGGACCTGCTTTAGCATGATGAGCCAAAAGGGGTTTGGGGGTGGTAATCATTGCTGCCTGAAGAGCCTGGGATGGGTTGGGTGATTCCCCTTGGAAAAGCTTCTCTTGCATCCCACAGAAAGAGCCTGGGTAACAGCTTATTGTATATGATGCATATTTTATTTAGCAGTATAACAGTGTGACCAGCAGGTTGAGGGAGGGGATTCTGCCCCTCTGCTCTGCTCTGGTGTGACCCCACCTGCAGAGCTGTGCCCAGCTCCATGTCCCCAACATCAGCACATGGAGCTGCTGGAACAAGTCCAGAGGAGGCCACAGAAACACCCCGAGGGCTGGAGCCCCTCTGCCCTGGAGCCAGGCTGGGAGAGCTGGGGGGGTTCACCTGGAGGGGAGAAGGCTCCAGGGAGATCTGAGAGCCCCTTGCAGGGCCTAAAGGGGCTCCAGGAGAGCTGGAGAGGGACTGGGGACAAGGCCCGGAGGGACAGGACAAGGGGGAATGGCCTTAAGCTGAAGGAGAGTAGGTTTGGATTAAATACGGGGAGGGTGGGCAGGCCCTGGCACAGGCTGCCCAGAGAAGCTGTGGCTGCCCCATTCCTGGGAGTGTCCAAGGCCAGGTTGGACGGGGTTTGAGCCTTATTCCATCTGCTCCTCCACATCCTTTCCAGCCCTGTCCCACTGCTAAACCATCACCCCTCCTCTCTCTCTCCCTCCTTCCCGTTCCTTCGTTGCATTTTTCCCTCTGGTCAGAGCCCACATTCTGAGGTTTCAGCTTCCAGTCACCAACCAGCAGCTACAGTGATGGTGTAAACTGGCTTTTCCAGGAGCTGTTGGCTTGGACTAAGTTTGGATGTACCTCCAGGAGGCCACCATTGACCTCAGCTGCCCTGCCCGGGAGCACAGAAGCTCCTCAAGGTCGTAAAACTATTTAAATATGAGAGAGGAAAAATAGGAGTTTGCTTATTTAACTCTGCAAGGAAAGCTGAACCCTGTTAGGAACCCAGCCAAGGAAGTTTCAGCCCAAAAGAATTAAAAACTATCCAAATTATAAACAGGATTGTGGGTTTTTTTAAGGAAATACTGTCAGTAAACTAACTGGTTCTTGCTCTGTGTAATAGCAAAGAGCAATAATTGTGTGCAATATATGTGCTCTCATCTGCTCCTTCTCTCTCAGAAAAGGCATTTAAAATAATTTATTACGAAGAAACGCTCAGAAATGAGGAATTCTGAATTTATTATTATTATATATTATTCATATAATGACAACACCCAAACTTTTCTCAGCTCAGAGAGGGAGATAAAGCCTCTGGCCCAAAGAGACTTCTAAACACATGGAAATAAGGTTTGGATCTGCCTCCATGTGTGTGTGTGTGTCTGTACAATTTTTAAGTATTACTGAAGAAACTGTGGGGGGAAAACTGAATTATACATCAGCTTATTCACCAACAGGAAAAAAAAACAACCAAAACCAACCAGGGCAAGTCTGCACGCTCTTGATAACATTTTAATAATTTACAAACTCAAATTTCACCCTGGGAGTGACTTTCATGAGAAGTGAGGAATGCTGTGAGTGCAAACACGGCTGGGAGGGAGGGGGAGGTTGTGGTGGATCTGCACGAGGAGGGAAGGTGGCGGGAGGAGAGGGGGATGTGTGGGCTGTGGAAACGGGACACTCTTGGGGGGCCTTGGAGAGGACAGCAGGGATGGGGCAGAGCCTTTCCAGCCCTCGGCAGTGCTCAGAGGGCATCCTCATTTTAATCCTCATGTTCTCAAAATCCACAGGACTTGGAGCCACCCGGACTGGTGGGAGGTGTCCCTGCTCAGGGGAAGGGCTTGAACCTGGATGGTCTCGAAGTTCCCTTCCAACCCAAACTATCCTGTGACTGATGACTGATTCTGTGAAAACAGGCAAATTGCGTCCTGCATTCCCTTGGATATCCAGGATTTCCCTGTGGTAAAGCACCAGGATTTCACGTTCTGTGGCGATTCCCACGCAGCAGGAACAGCCAGTGCCATGGAAATGCTGCTCTGGCTGCCTGTGCCGGCAGGATTTCCTGCAGCACAGAGGTCTGGGTGTCCCAGAAGTGCTTGTGGAAGCCACAGCTGGAGGAGTCTGTGTGTCCATCTCAGGGCTCCCACTGGCTGCAGCAGGAGAAGGAGGCAGCCATCCAGAATTCCCGAGATGTCCTCGAGGGGTTATTGATGGATCCCATGGGAGTAACAGTGTGTTCTAACACACAATCGAAGATTGTGTTTCACCTCCCCCCCATCCCAGACCTGCTCAGGCGGCCGCAGAGCTGGAGTTTTGGGAGCACCACAACATCCCTGCCCAGCTCAGGGCACGGGCAGTGCCAAACTTCCAGGATGGGCAGTGCTGAAGTACCAAGAGCTGGAAAGGCCTTGGGGGTGGGGTGGCTTTCCCTCATTGCTGAGAGACCTGGTGTCAGGAGGCAACGAGGGCGGCAGAAGTGTGACTTCCCTGCCTCAGCTGCCCCAGCCCTGCCCGCAGCGCTGCAGCACCGCGGACTGGAACAGCAGCCGCGGGAATCTCGCTGGGATGACATTCAGTGCTTCTTTCCTGCTTTTCGAGCTGCTTTTGGGTGAATTCCTCACCCAGCGGCCGCGGCGGGACCTGCATTTGTGTTTGCAGAGAGCGCGGCGTTGGGTCCCTGAGTGTTGACAAACCCTCTCCCTTTTGCCTCTGGGTCTCGGCGATTTCCCCCCTTGGGGTTGTTTTCTTGCCCAGGGAAGCGTGGGCAAGGAGGGTTTCCAGCTTGTCCCGGATGGATGTGCTGGCAGGTGGATCAGGGAACCTGGGCAGGGGCTGGGGGATGTGGCAGCAGGGTTTGAAACCCAGCTGGTGGCACAGCCAGGGGACAGGGACACCACAAGCTGCGTGAACTGAGACACCCGAGCACCTGTAAGGAGCAGCTGGGTCAGCCACATCTCCCAAAATCTCCACCCCTCCCTCTGAGAGCGAGCTGTGGCTGTTTCTGTTGGGAGAATCCCGCCTACAAAAGCCACCTTGGCAGCAGGAGTGGGAAGCTAGGCCATCTGCTGAGGTTTCAAGGACCTCTTCCTCCTTCCCCCTTAAAATGGGAAGAAGTCAAGCTGAAAACTCCCTGCTTGGCACCTCCTCCTGCTCTTGGAGCATCCCTGGAGTGTTTCCAGGCACACAGGAACCTTCAATGGTTCCACCCTTTGGCTGCCCATGGAGGCCATGGAAAACCATCCCCTGGGCAAGGTTCCCAGGGCAGAGGGATTGTCTGAGCCAGAGCACCAAAAGCCAACAGCCTGAGGGAAAAACAACAGGCCCCAAATGGTTTCTTAGAGGTGACATTATTAATAACGTCCCTGGGAGTGGGGATGGTTGTGGGTTCCTCGCTTTGACCAGTGGACAGGCTGTTGGCTGCACCCATGGAAAGTGGCCTTTGGAGACAGTCTGTGGTGCCTCCAGCCCTTCCCTGCTCGGCTCAGCTCAGGGATGTCGGGATTCAGGTTCTGGAAGCCACTAGATGTCAGGGTTACTCCGTCTCAGCCCTGACACCTCCAGATGTGGCACAGCTGGCGTGATCTGCGGGTCCCCTGTATGTCCTCCCAGAGAGGGTCAGGGCAGAGCAAGGTACAGGAGCTGTAAGTCCTACCAGGAACCAGAAAAAACCCCGAAGGAAGTGGGAGGAAGGCTTTGTCCTTTGCCTGCAGTTCCCTCTCTCTGCCTTTGAACAACAGCCACGGCTTGGTTTGACCAGAGAACTTCTGATGAACTGCAGGAAAAACCTGTCCCCGGAGCCAGGAGTGTCTTTAAAACTGATGGCTGGTGGTCATCCAGCCAGGAGTGTGACTGAACAGCCAAGGTGGGTTTGGAGCAGCTGCTGGAATCATGGCAAGCCATCACCTGGATCCCCCAACCTTGTGTTGACCATGGCTGTGACTGACAGGGACCCCTCAGCCCCCCGTCATTTAACCCCTAAAATCACCCTCTTCTTTGCTTAAACTCCCCCAAAATCTCCTGATTTCTGGGGAAAAAAAAGGTCTGATTTTAACAAAAACTCTGAAAAAGTTCCGATTTTAGGAAGACTTCAATGTTTTCTTAAGATTAAAAGTGTTTAGCTGAAACTGCCCAATTTCCTGAAATGTGCCAATTGTTTTATTGCATTTATTCTAATATTGTACCCTGAGTTCATCCCATTAATAACGATTATTAACCACTAATTTTAATGTATTAGGAACTAAAGGAAGTTACTTCATTATGAACAGGAGGATAAAGATTTATATGAAGCTTAAATGATTGCGATTTATTTTTCCCTGTGGAAACACATTCATTGGATTGGAGTGAACAATTTCAAATCAGGACTGGAAGCATCCAGGTCTGGGATCCCAGCACAGGGAGGACATGGAGCTGCTGGAGAGAGTCCAGAGGAGGCCCCAAGATGGTCAGAGGGCTGGAGCAGCTCTGCTGGGAGGAAAGGCTGGGAGAGCTGGGGTTGTTCAGCCTGGAGAAGAGAAGCTTTGGGGTGAGCTGATTGTGGCCTTCCAGGATCTGAAGGGAACCTGAAAGAAAGATGGAGAGAGACTGTTTCCAAGGGCCTGGAGTGACAGGACAAGGGGAATGGCTTCAAACTGACAGAAAATAGGGTTAGATGGGCTACTGGGAAGAAATCCTTCCCTGTGAGGGTGGGGAGGCCCTGGCACAGGTTGCCCAGAGAAGCTGTGGCTGCCCCTGGATCCCTGGAAGTGTCCAAGGCCAGGTTGGACGGGGCTTGGAGCAACCTGGGCTAGTGGAAGGTGTCCCTGCATGTGGCAGGGGGTGGCACTGGATGAGTTTTAAGTTCCCTTCCAACCCATGATTCTGGGATCCTGTGGAAGAACAGACCTGTGGAAATCCAAGCTTTGGTAGGTCAGATTCTCAGCGAGTTGTGGCCTTTGCTTCTCAGCAGATGCTTCAAAAAGTGGCACCAGGCTTTCAGTCTTCCCTGCTCCACCTTAGGGCTCATCCCAATCTCTGGAAAAAATGCAGCCAGCGTGAGCTATTCAGCTCCTGTCCCTTCCAAACCCTTCTCAACTACTCCTTTAATAACTCTGGGTTTCTGCTTACCTATTTCATGCCTGAGCTTTTCTCATCTTGGAATATTCTTGGGCTGAGCGACTTTCCGTGGTGAGAAGTCCCATGAGCTAATTATGCCACACACAAAAATTTATTTTCATTTATCAGTTTGAATTTTCTGCCTGTATGGGAAAGCGGGTTATTTATTAGGGGAAAGAAATGACTCCAGGGCTTTCTGTAGTTATGGCTTCTAAAATCACCTTCTCGCTGAAAGAAATCAACAATTAAAGCTGGCTCGGAGTTACATCACTGCTTAGACATGATAGATATGCAATTTCATAGTTTTCATTATAGAAAATAGGCAGCAAAGTACATCAATAAACTATCTAATGCGAGGGGAGACTGATAAAAGCATGCTATTAGATTCATTAGTGCTAATCAGGAGGGAAGCATCGATGGGGGCTCATTGGCAATACTCCGTTAAAGGAGCTCTTTCTCAGGGGGACTGATTTCCAGGGGGGTGGGAGCACTGAAAAGAGGCTGAGAGCCCATGTCCAACCTGCCTCCTGCCCTGAGCAGTGCCGCTGAAGGAAGGGGGAAACCCTCAGGTGAGATCATAGAATGAATAGTTTTATTACTTCTGGGGGCAGAGGAGAGCCCTTAATGGCAGCAGATGAGGTGGCAAAGGGACAGGGAGGAGGGAAGGTCCGGGGGAACACTTCTAGTGGGAATGTGATGGACACTGGTTTATAACTGTGGCATTTCCCAGTATGGGGGAGAAAAGGGGAGAGTTGGGGTGCAGCCAAAGGTGGAGGAAAACCTGGGACCTCCTGGCACACAGAGGGAAGGGGAGATCAGGGAAACAACCCCTGTGGGTGCAATGAGGTCTCTTTGGGTAGGATCCAATCCAGCAAATCTCTTGTCATCCTAGAATCCCAGAACTTGGTTGACCTGGTCACAGCTATTGAATTGGTCAAAGGAAATAACTGTGGGGGCTGACCGTGCCAAAGTAATTTGGAATTGCAGGGGAAGGAAGTAAGCATGGATCCCTCCCAAATTCACCAAGGCAAAGTCGGGGAAATCTGGGAAATTTGTTAGGAACTTGCTGGGAAACTCGGGGGCCTGAAAGTTAAGGAGAGAGGCTGGAAGTTGGTTGACAGGGAAAATACGATGCAAAAAATGCCAGCTGTGGCAGACTAAACATACCTGAGCAGCAAGGTGAGAACCTTCCAGGAAGGAGAAAGGGGCAGAAGGGATGGAAAAAACCACTGATCATCCAAAACAGCTGCGACACAGAGGTCGGGAAACGTGGAGACAATAAAAATGGGGAATTTCCAACTTAACTGGAACTCACAAAATACATTGAAACCTCTGACAAAAGGCTGTCCCCAGGGCCTCGTTCCTGCCTTGTGCAGCTAAAGATTGGAGCTGATGGAGGCAGGAGCAAATCGACAGTGGAGGTGCTTCCAGGGACTGTGCTGCAGGTTGGAATGGAGGCAGAGGAGCGGCGGGAGCAGAAAGGAGCTGGATGCAGAAGGCAAAGGTCAGCTGATGTCAGGGATGAGGGTGGGAGAGGGGAGTGAGACAGCAGGAACAGCCTCCATCCTGGGTCCTGAGATCCTTCCAGGGGTTTTCCATGTCTCCTGCCAAGGTCTTGACGTCCAGCTGGTGGAGATGTCATCCAATGCAAGGGCAGAGGCAGTGCCTGAGGGTATGGACGGGAACAGCAGGTGAGATGTTGTGAGTGCAGCTGTGCAGGAAACTACAACAGGGCTGGGGGGAAAAAACAGAGGTTTCGAGGAAACCTGTGGAAAATGGGCAAAAAACTAGAACAGGGGTCTGCTCAAACCAGGAGGCCTTCTAATGAGATCAAAGCAAGGTGGGCACTGGGAAAACCACGTGGTGATTACTGACAGGGAAGGAGACTCCTCCAGGACTCTGAGGAAAGGCTGGAGAGCTGGGATTGTTCAGCCTGGGGAAGAGAGGCTTTGGGGTGACATAATTGTGGCCTTCCAGGGCCTGAAGGGAACTACAAGAAAGATGGAGAGAGACTTTTTCCGAGGGTCTTGAGTGACAGGACAAGGGGGGAATGGCTTCAAACTGGCAGAAAATAGGGTTAGGTGGGATATTGGGAAGAAATTCTCCCCCATGAGGGTGGGGAGGCTCTGGCACAGGTTACCCAGAGAAGCTGTGGCTGCCCCTGGATCCCTGGAAGTGTCCAAGGCCAGGTTGGATGGGGCTTGGAGCAACCTGGGCTGGTGGAAGGTGTCCCTGCACGTGGCAGGGGGTGGAATGAGATGAGATTTCAGGTTCCTTCCAACCCAAACCATTCCATGATGCTGTGAAGACCCCCAGGCTCAGTGATCACCTGCTGCGGATGATGATCATCACACCAGTGGTCACCCACTGCCCCTCCTCAGGACACATTCCCAAGCTCTCCATTCTTAGGGACAGTTGCTGTATCCAGCAGAACCACCACCAGCCTGGGGCTTCCAGGGGACACAGGCCGTTGGTATCTCTTCACGATGCACAGAAGAATCTCAGTTCCAGGGGCATCACCTTTCCTGACAGCACAGGGCTGAAAATTAAAGATTTCCTTTGTAGCATCGCAGAAGGACAGATGGAACCTCTTCCCTGTGCTTCCACACTGCCACAGCCCTCAGCAGGGTCACAGGGATCTGCTCCAACCCTCACCCTGCCATCATTCTTGGCAAGTGGCACTGCAGCTCCGTGTCCCCATCCCACGGATCACAGCAGGGCCCCCCCTCGCCCTGCGTGTCCCTGTGTCATCCGGCACCGCCGCTGATGGGTCTTGGAGCCGGCCGGGCTGCTCACGGGAGAAGGACTGATGCTGGCAGGGCCAAGCAGCAGATCAGCAAGCACACAGAACTCAGGCAGGCTGCAGGATCCTCCCTGGGCTCTGGACACATATTGGCTGGGCTGCAGCAGCCTCCTCTCCTGATGGATGCTCTCCCATTGAACGCGAGCGGTGACAAACTGGAGCGATTACTCACCACGTTACTGATCACCCCATTTCCCTCCCCCTGCTATTGATTTTGGAAACATTGTTGGAAAAGAGAAAAAAAAAGAGAAAGGGAAAAAAACCCTCCCAACCCTTCATTGCCTGTAATACCTAAATGGAAATTTAATCCCCCTTCCATCCACCATCCCCTCGCCGCATTTATTTTCCAGACACATCCTGATTGTTTTGTTTACTGCTTACTGTGTTTATGATTATTTTAATAGCGAGTGTTGCACGATA
Organism: Oxyruncus cristatus; assembly: GCA_013399855.1. Taxonomy (NCBI): domain Eukaryota; kingdom Metazoa; phylum Chordata; class Aves; order Passeriformes; family Cotingidae; genus Oxyruncus; species Oxyruncus cristatus. The sequence goes on from VXAY01002920.1 coordinate 635,702, forward strand.
CATTTTGTATGAAGGTCACTGCTCAGATATTCTCCATAGATGCTTGATTTGAGCAGCACTGATTCATAATGAATTCACACCAGCCTCTTGCAGGGGGTTCTCTCCATTTCTAGATGGGGGTCCCGTTGTAATCCCACATTAACAATGTGCTGAATAAATAACATTATCTGCTGTGGAATTGAGCTGCAAACAGTGGAAAGGCCACTGGGAAGTTGCTGAGGCTGATCATTCCAGGCAGAGGTTAATGCACTGCCGATAAACAGGGACAGCAGTGCTGCTGGAGCAGTTGGCTCACCAGAAGCCCGAGACTGGGTAAATGGAAGATATCAGGAATCCTTGTGTGTGCCCCAGGCAGTTCCTGAATGAGCTCTGAGACACCAAACCTCACTTACAGAGAATTTGCCTTTCTTAAGTGGCCGTTTCTCCCCAAATCTTGCTCTCAGCCTGCTGAAATCATCAGTATTTGCTCGGGTGTGCTGAGCCGTGAACGCCGTCGGCAGGCGCTCCAAGAATCCTTGATGCTCCCCACGTTCCCCTTCTCCTGCTCCATATTCATGAGACGAGGCTTGTTTTGTCTTCTTGACCTACTGGCATGGGGTCCCCTCCTGGCTCTGCCCTGAGCTCGTGGTGAGGGGTGTGGCAGGTTCTGCTTCGCAGAAATATTCCTTCCAAGAGCCGAAAATCCGCTTGTATCCACCAGACAAGGTGTGGTGACCATGGGGAGGCAGGTCTGCCCCGCTGTGAAGGTACAGGCTACTAGACAAGGATCCAACCTGCCTCCAGGGGTGTTTTCATGGATTTTCTGAGCACCTGGACCAACCAGGGAGAGGGAGAAAGGCTGTACCAGCACAGTCCTCCCTCTAGACCTTGGCAGATCACAGAGTGTTGGGGTGAAGGATCCGTTTCCATGTGAATTAATTTGGGAGCCAGGTAACACTCCCCACAAACACTCCTCAGGCTCCAGCTCAGGGGCTTTGTTGTCTGTCTGTGGAATCATGGAATGACTAAGGTTGGAAAAGCCCTCAAGATCATCGAGTCCAACTGTTCACCAGCACTACCCCATGTCCCCAGGTGTCTCATCTACACGTCTTTTAAATTCCTCCAGGGTTGGTGACCCCACCACCACCCTTTCCATGAAGAAATTTTTTCCTAATATCCAACCTAAACCAGCCTTGGCGCAACGAGAGGCCGCTGCCTCTTGTCCTGGAGTTTCTCTGTATCCATGGATTTTTCCTCTCTGGTCTTGTCCACTCTGCCCTTGAGTCCAAGTGGAGTCCCAGCCTTCACCATATCCTTTGGCAGAGGCAGCACCCAGGGAATGGATGGAACCCATCCAGGGAAACTCAGCTCCTTCTGTTTGTCTGAACCACTCTGTGTTCACATCCCTTCTGATCCTCTTATTCTTGTACAGGAAGAGAGGATTATCCAGGGATACCAATGGATTTGTAGCTCAGGTTGCTGTGGAAAGCTGTTCACGGTCCTTGTTCTGCTCCAGCTTTCCTGCTCCTCTCTCCAGATAATGGGATGGGAAGGGCCCTGATGGTGTCTCAGGTGTGTTCACCTTCAAGCCTTGTTTGAAACATCTGGATCCAAACCACCTCTGTACACTCTGGAGTGCTTTTACATCTTCCTTTCTGCCTGGGAAGTGGACATTGAAGAGCTCTGGGCTCGGTTCCCATCTCCTGGTTGTGATTAGATGCTCGACAGCTCAGCCTTGGCAGAGGAAGGGATCCCTCCAGCTCCACCCCCCCCAGCTATTATTGTTTGGTTTGGAATGGTCTGGGATCCATTAGCATGAGGTTAAAAAAGAATCACAGATAATAAAAAAACCACGGCTCCTAATGATTTTCTCTGCAGTCTGGCTTCCATTTCAACAAAACACAAGCAGAACTATCCTTCCAAGAGTTCCTGGAGAACAGACAGACACAAATGTTTGACTCCGCTCCACAGGCCTTGTGCTTTCATGTCAGGACATCAGGAGACACCACATTTATCTCTGCATTCCTCATCTTCTATCCCTGCCACCTGCTGATACCTGGGGCCATCCCTGGATGGGATTTTCCCCTCTTTAGTAACATTTTTGGTAATGTTTTCCTCTTCTGCTGTTCCTCCCCAGAGCTCTGGGAGCGTTTCATTTTCTCCAGGAAGGGTTTTCTCACTGAAATGCTCATCAATGTAGCCACTGAAATGGAAGTGGGAATTACAAACAAAGGGAAAGGAGCTGGAAAAACAAAGCCCAGATTTACCTTGGCCACACGAGTGTTTGTTCTTCCCTGCAAGGCAATCCGAGTGCATGGCCAGGCAGGTTGGCAGGGATCCTGCCCTGTCACAAGGACAAGATGTCCATAGGTACGACCAGGAAGGAAAAGCCACTCCAAGGACTATCCAGAAACTCTGGCTGCCAAAACTGGTGCTTTCTAATTTTCTAAGTGGACAGTAGAAGCACTCAGAATGAAAGCACATCTGCCACATGGCCCTGTTTGAGCATATCTGGGCAGGGTGGGCAGAAGTGGAGCCCAGCATTCGTGGCCAAAGAGGTCCCTGCTGCCTTTGGAATCCCCCCCAGGAGCCAGAAGAAGCCTCACTTGTCAGCTTTGCCAGTCTCAGCATCTCACCTCCTCCATTTTGCTCCTCTGAAATGAAATCATAAATTGTCCAGGCTTCCTCATGGGCTTTGGACCAGGAACTGTCCCCTTCTGGTATTTAACCCTGAAGGAGAATCCTTTCAGACTTCGTCCTGAGCTGATGGTGAGGACAGGCTGATTCCAGCTCTGAGTCATTCCCAGAGAGACTCCTTCTCTCTCCAGGGGGAACAAAGGGATCCAACTCCACAAGACAGCAACTAGAAAACTTTGGGAATGAATTCCTGGTTAAATAGCAAGGAGGGCTCTGGACACAACTCCAGTCCTGGAGGTGAACAAGGCCATTTCTCACACCCTTTCTACAGGCAGAGCTGGGATCTGGAGCCTGAGGGCTGGAAACATCGAGGCTGATGCTTGAGGTGCTACAGCTCCTCCTCCCAACTCCCCACCTCCCAAAAAAACATGTGCAGCCCTTGGTGTGACACAAGGGGCTTGTTGGGTGGGTCTGGGGAGCAGCTCTTGGGGTGCTGTGTCAGGTTTTGATGAGCTCTGCTGCAAGACCAACAAGAAGGAGAGACCAGAATCTGCTCCCAGAGCATCCAGGTCTGTGAAATCACTTCATGATGTGAAGCTGAAGGAACCCAACTCAGCTCCATCACTGCAGGTGAAAAGGAGGGGCCATGAAATTGTGCAGGCACAGGGTGCTTGGTCGGGGCTTTTCTCTTCCATGCCAAAAATTAAAAAATATGTTGGTAACATCCTTCTCTCTCCTGTCCCTGTCTGTAACAGACGCATTCTGTCCTTAGGTTGGAAGTATTAGCAATAATTCATATTTTGGCTTGCTGCAGATATCTGGGTGACCTTTAGCAGCCTGTGATATATAGAAAAGCTGATTACATGTTCCTTGGTTTCATAGGAGGGATCAATATGAACAAGATTATGAAAAAATACAGTTTCATGTGGTTTAAACACACTCTGACAGTGTTTCTTCGAGAAACTCCTGTACCTCCAGCACTTGGAACCGGGACTGGAAAACTGGCAGGGAGTCACCTTGCTGTCACAACCAGGCTTTAGAATGGCTGTAGAACTTCTGCCCGGATTTGTCCAAGCCATAAACATCTGAAGATCTTCATTCCTTCAGTGCTTAGTTGGAGAGAAGAAGCTGAGGCCCCTGAGAGCAGATCTGACCACACAGGAGAGACGATTCTGCTGCTCCTGCAGCCCTGGGTGGAGATTGTCCTCCACCACAGGAGTTTCTCTTTTCAACCTCCCCATCGCATTTCCCTGTGACCTTCTTCCCGGTGCAGCTTGTTGGAAGAGCTTTCCCTGCCCTCCATCAGCAGCGTTTCCTGTGGTAGTTCAGGTGGGGCAGTAGAAGCCTCATTGCCAAGCTCTGGGTTAAGTGCAGGTGTTGGAGAACAAACCAGGAAAGGCTCTGAGTAGGTGGGTGGGTTTGTCCTCCACCTCCAGACCCCCCAGGTGCCACTTTGACTGGGGATCCAACCCTGGTGCAGGACCAGGATTTTCAGGCTTTCACTGAACGATTTTTCCCTTATCCCAGTTATGACAGGAGGAAGGAGACCTACTCAGATTCAGCCTGGTTATGTTTTCAGGCTGCCCCTGGCAGTGGACACAAGACGTGTTATCACTGGGTGGTGGTGGCACTCCCAGCTCCACGAGGAATGTCCCAGCTCCCGCAGTTTTTTCTGGGAAGGTGGGTGACCACAACCACTGGCAGCACCACACAGTGCTCGTGCTGTCCCATCACGTTCCAGAAAATCTCCAGAGCTTCATAGGATGAGGGGTTGGTTTGGGTTGGAAGGGAAATCAAAGATCAGCTCATTCCACCCCCTGCCATGGGCAGGGACAACTTCCACTAGCCCAGGTTGCTCCAAGCCCCGTCCAACCTGGTCTTGGACACTTCCAGGGATCCAGGGGCAGCCACAGCTTCTCTGGGCAACCTGTGCCAGGGCCTCCCCCCCCTCATGGGGAAGGATTTTTTCCCAATATCCCATCTATCCCTGCCCTTTGGCAGTGGGAAGCCATTCCCCTTGTCCTGTCACTACGATTCCTGATGAAAATTGGAAAATCCTGCAATTCAGACACGAGTCCCTGGGGCTGATGGAGCAGCTCCAGGTCTGCTCAGCACAGGGAGCTTTAGCCTGGCCCGTCCTCCCCAGGGACACGTCGCTCAGTTCTCCCCAGGGACTGTCCCCGTCCCTCAGTGTGACAGTGTGACACCATCTCCGCGACACTCCTGGTTCACTGCGTCCTCTGTGGGTTTAAACAAACTTGCCAAATCCTCCTGGTTGCTGCCTTGAGGAATGTGCAGTTTTGCCTGCAGGTACATGAGCACATAATCCACTGAAATCAGCGTTTGGAGTCGATGTTGGGCTGTTCCCATAAAAGCTTATTGTTGCTATGAAATCCTATATTTGGGTCGTTAGAAGTGTATAGATGTGAGTTTACTCCTATTCCATATCCTGCACTTTAATTGAAATGTTTTGCCATCGTTTCAGTTGGATCCATTAAAAGAAAATCCATTCCAGTCATATTTCTTCACAAAGGACCATCAATGAAAACAGGAGGATGCAGGAAATCCAAATCCATCATCCTGTTCACAAGAATGACAAATCCAACAAGTGGGAGGGGTGGGCTAAATGATCTTTGAGGTTTCTTTCGACCAAACCATTCCAGGATTCCATGAAGCTTATCAAAGATTACAGTCTCTGTCACTGGCTCTAACAGAGGTTGTGCAGAAAACTGGAGTGGTTTTTTTTGGGAAAGTTCATGCCAAGCACCTCAATTCTCTTCTGAAGGTTATTTGTAGCATTTTAAAAGGGCATCAAGTATTAGGATTGTCCTGTGGGGACTGTGGGGTCCGGCAGTGCAGCTGCTCATCCCCCCTTGCACCCCCAGCTTGGCCTCTGACAACCATGTCCTTCACCCACCACCACCATCATCCTTGTCTTCCCTGAATGCTCCCAGTGCCTCTCCCCAGTTTCAGAGAGGGCTGGTCAAGTTTTTGCTTAACCTGAACATTCCCAATCCTTGTTTATGTTGTTTGCTGTGGATTCTGGCCTGGAGCCCAGAACTGGCCCTGTTTCCTGCAGTGCTCTGCACAGAGGACAAGGGCTGGACTTACCTCCACGATCCCAACCCAGCTCGGAGGGATCAGAGGTGGGGAATGAGGCAGAGCTGGAAGCTGGCCCAGCTTTGGGTTGATCTGGGGTGTTCTGCAGGCAGAGAAGGGCCTTGGATGGAGGGTCTCAGCTGCCCACAGAGGTGCCCAGGTCAGTTCAAGGAATGTCCACCCTGGGCTGCTGAAAGTCACTTCAGGAGTGCCTGTGACCTCGTAACTCCTCTGTCTTATTTCCCAGCCCTGTGTGGACATCCTAGACAGATTCCGGTACCTCCAATAGCATGGGAGACATGGCTGAGGGGAAAATATCAGAGCATGATTTGGGTTGGAAGGGACCTTAAACCCGTCTCGTTCTAAACCCTGCCATGGGCAGGGACACCTTCCACCAGAGGATTTTGAAGGCAACAGAAGCTCTTCCATGTGAGTTCCTGTGCTCTTTGACATGAAGAACTGAATACTCAGAGACATTTCCAGTAGGTTTCAACATCAGCTTTGTGCCCAGGAGATCCTGTCCCACCTCCTGGGCACCCTGTCCTACCTCCTGTGGGTCCTGTCCCACCTCCTGTGGGCTCTGTCCTACCTCCCGGACATCCTGTCCCACCTCCTGGAGGTCCTGTCCCACCGCTGGAGTTCCTGTCCCACCTCCTGGGCGTCCTGTCTCACCTCCTGTGGACCCTGTCCCACCTCCTGGACATCCTGTCCCACCTCCTGGAGGTCCTGTCCCACCTCTGGAGTTCCTGTCCCACCTCTGGAGTTCCTGTCCCACCTCCTGGACGTCCTGTCCCACCTCTGGAGTTCCTGTCCCACCTCTGGAGTTCCTGTCCCACCTCCTGGAGGTCCTCTCTCACTCCTGATGTGCTCACAGGCATTGCTGGACAATTTTCCGGCCCGTCCTTCCCCAGCCGTCCTTTCCTCGCCCACCTTTCAGCAGAGTGGGAGCTGCAGGCGCTCCTGAGCCACTGAGACGTGGGCAGAGCCATTTCCCGAGCTGGAGCAGGGCACAGGCAGGAACTTGGTGCCGCAGTGTTTGTGCTGTGGCTCCGAGCCAAGGACAATTAGCCAACGACACGAATGTCTCCCGCTCTCCAGTGCCCCGGCAGCAATGGCACTGCTTGTCCTGTGGCTCCAGCAATGGCAGTTTCGGCTGTCAGGTCGTGCTCAAGTTTGCTGATGGAAGGGCTTTGGGACTGTGCTATTACAAAAAACTGTGTTGGGAAAAAATGCTCTTAATCCCTGCTTTATGAGGCACGAGCTGGGAAAAAAAAAGGTAAAGCCATTTCTTTGGGGAGAAGTAGCAGAATCAGCAGCTCCAGCGACAGGAACCCATTTGTACCCTCCAGCTTGAGCAAAGTCAAAGTGGAAACTGCAAATAAAGGTGTTTATGAACTTCTGAGGGCTCCTACCAGCAATCTGGGGCTCTTGGCAGCCCCCCAATAACACCTCAGTGGGGTGGGAGTTCTCCCTCCTGCTGCAGCCCCATTTCCCTCTCTGTTTGTCTTCCTTTTTTCCCATTTCTAACCCAGTGATGTGGTTTCATGTCGTCCTTTTCCCAAGGCTCTTTGCTGCTGGAGACGCTGTGTCCTGTGGGGGGGGACAGAGGAGAGGCCACGGGATCAGCTCCAACTGCCCCACCAAACGTGCAAGGAATTCATTTGAATTGCAGGGCAAGGAGCTGCTCTGCCTGTTCAACAGGCCCCAGCCCATATCCCACACCCAGTGTACCCCTAAAACACTGGCACTCCAGGTGACCTGGGGGCTGAGGGGCTGAGCTGGACCCACTAAATCAACCACAGGTAGGACTCCAGGGATGTGGAGATTTGCTTTGCCTCTGAGAAGAAGCTCAGCTGGTGCTTTGGTGAAGGACTGTGTGCTGTCTGAGGTCCCTGTCCCCCTCCTGCTGCTCTCCCCAGGCCTCTCTGACCTGTTGCTTTCTGCTTTGGGGTCTTTTCCCACTCCAGCCCAGCACCATCTGCTCAAACCCCTGTAACCCTTTATCTGTCACAGAAATAAAGCTGAAGGGATCAGTCTTAATGAACACATTCACATCTCAGCCAGCTTTAACCTCGGCTGCGGGAAGAAAAGGATCTCCAAAATACTAAACCTCCGAAAAAAAATCAACGGGAGAAGGGGGAAAGTGGCACATGAGCAATACCCCCACAGGGAGGGGGAACTCGTCTCACAGGCCATTTAACCCTCATCTCTACCACCTAAAGCAATTCAGGTCATTCAGACGTGGCTGAGTTATGGAAAACAAGCCACTTCTGAAGAAAAGCCATTTTTTTTCCCAAGTCATGACGAGGCACAAGAGGCAAATACATCCCCAAATGCCTGGGAAAAGCTTGTGTGGGAAATCAGCAGGCAAATGGGAAAGCAGAACGAAAAACAGAGCCAGGAAATAAACTTTTTAAAGCTGGGGGCATTTCAAGCTGCCTCCTAATTCTCTCCGAGCTTTGTGGCATGGTAATGAGCCCCACGGAGAAATGAATCACCCCGTGATGCAGAGAGGCTGAGGAAGAGGAGGCATTTTAGGTGGTTCTATCCTCCCAAGGTTAATTCCTGCATGTTACCTTGCCTTAATTGCTTTCCTTAGTCTGCAGCAGGTTCTCACTGACAGATGTTGAAGCCTTTTCCTGCCTTCCAGGAACAGAACAGCGGCTGAAGCCCAGCAAGGTGAGAACTGAAGATGTGGGTTTGCTGGGTGGGGAATTCCAGCAGCACCCAGAGGGTTGGCAGCAAAGATCAGGAGGTGAGGAAATAAATTGAGGAAAGGCACCTGAAGCTGCTGCTGCTCCTTTCCCTCAGCTCTGGCCCCAGAGCGGGGTGTGGAGTTGTTTCTGCTCTGGTTTGGTGGCTGTGGTGGGCTGGGGGTGGCCAGGAGGAAGGAGAGCTCCCGCTCTGGCTTGGGGACACCTGGAATACTGAAGGCCTCCCTCTCTGACACTTCCACGAGCTTCTATTCAAGCCTCTCATGACAAAAATACAATGATTTCATCTAAAGTGAAAGTCAAAACTAAACTAGGAGCAAAATCAGCCCTGACTGTTTTTACCTCATGGAAATGAAACATTTTGATCCTGTCAAAACAAACGGAGAGAGCTGAAACAATCTGTTTTGATACTTCCCAGTCGAAATCAACACGTTTCCTCCCAAATGTTTTGATTTCAGTCCGACTGCATTTTCCTGTGGGGGGAAAAAAGTCCACAACACTCATCTGAGATGTCTCCTACCAGCTCCAGAGTTGAATTTATTACAAGAACCTCGCAGCAGGTCTAGAGGGTGGTGAGGGAGCAACCATCAGACGAGGTACTGGAAATGCTTCCATTATTGCTGTGTTATGATGGGAAAGGAGGAAAAGGCATCCAGGGCTTCCTGTGTATTCCACAGAAGAGGAGAGTGACCCTTAGGAAAAGAGGATGATGGTGGTGTTTCATCCTCTCTGATCTTTAAATGGAAAGTGTCCTGAAGAAGCCACTGGACTCTGTGCAGGGATAATGGGATGAGCAGGAATTTGCCGAGGAAAATCACTTTAAATGCAGAGAAAATGGAGAAGAAGGAATTGGAGGGAGCCGCCACCAAACCCTCCTTAGAAAGACAAGGAGGGACTGAAGCAGGAGGTGAAATATCTCAGTGGATTTCCTGAGGATGCCCGTTCTAAACCCAGCCTGGGGGAACAGGGTTTAGAACCTCATCCCTAGTTACAAACCACCACTGGAGGGAGGGAAAAGCTCCCTGGGTCTGGTATCTGGAGAACTGGCCTCATGGTGACAGGTCTGTGCTGAGCCACAGGGCCACCACCAGCCCTGGTGCTGGGACAGGCACCAACAAAAGCAGATTGCCCTCAAGGGAAGGTTCTGAGGGCCCTGGTGCTCACCTGAAAGCTGAGGAGCAGCTCCTGTTGCTCTGTCCATCCCCAGCCCTTTCGGGTCAGCAGAACACCCAGGGGAGTTCTCTGGGCTGGCAATCAATCCAAGGGCTTTGGATGTGGTCCCAAGGCAGATTCCATGCCCTGCTGCAGCCTCACATTCAGGAGCATCTCCCCCTTCCATCCCCTCCTGCCTCACTCTGATCAGCCCAGAACAAAAGGCAAAGTTTGCTCTGCTTTCTTTCAGCACCACTTTTTGGCAGCCCAGATGCCTCTGATACCGAATTCTTGGCACGTGGCTGGATAATGCACACAGAGCCAGGCATGGACTTCATGACATTCCTGCACTGTTATTTTCTCTTGATCTCCTGATTGCATAAAGCAGATAATTCCTCTCTGTGTGTGCTCTGCTCTGCCAGGGTCACCCACTGCCCCCTCAGGAAACTATTTCATCCCAATATTTCCCCATCCAGTAATGATGGAGCTGCTCTGGGGGGTCACACACTTAAACCATCCCCTCGTGGGGGTGTGACAGAGACATTTATTACCTCCACAGCAAGGTCAGAGCTTTCTCCTCTGTTAATTAATCAGTGAAATTAAATGGTTTGTTCAGCTAATGCCAGTCCTTGGGAAACAAGGCACTTCTTCAAATGCAGCAGGAGCCAGGTGGGGTGGCCCATGTGCCATGGAGGTGTGGCAGGACCTCTCAAGCTCAGCCTTGGCCACTGTCCTCACTGTTCCAGCCCAGATTTTCCCTTCAGGGAGGAGGACATTGCTGCTTCATGACATGCAATGCTGGGAAGGAGGAATTTGCTGGAGCCTTCCAGTCTCATCCACAGCTGGGGCCAGTCTGTGGAAGGACCCCTGTGGACTTTACCAGGCTTTGAAAGAGGAGGTGCTGGTTGCCTGAAATCTTTGAATGATGAGTTGGTTTGGGTTGGAAGGGACCTTAAAGCCCACCCAGTCCCACCCCCTGCCATGGGCAGGGACCCCTTCCACCAGCCCAGGTTGCTCCAAGCCCCATCCAACCTGGCCTTGGACACTTCCAGGGATCCAGGGGCAGCCACAGCTTCTCTGGGCAACCTGTGCCAGGGCCTCCCCACCCTCCCAGGGTAGGATTTCTTCCCAGCATCCCATCTAAATCAAAATGGTGGCTTTAGGTTTGGCAAGACAGGGTAGGGAGCAGGTCTAGGAGGTAGAAACAGCTTTCTTGGCTGGGCTGGGGCTCCCACGGGGCTGGAATGCCCTGGGCTGGATGTGGGTTCTACAGGGAAACCTGGGCTCAGACAGCCCCCAGTGCCAGCAGTGTGTGACAGGATCCATCTTCTCCTGAAACAGGGAAAAGAATTCAAACTCCTCTGGTTGGATGGTTCCCTCTCTGAGCCCCATTAACTTTATTGACTCAGCTCCACAGAGCACCAGGGGACAGGAGCTCTCCTGGTGGCTCTTCCACCACGGATGCCCACAGGGGGTGGGAGGGAGCCAACACCAGGAGGGGGTTTCTGACCTGGGCAGACTTTGGGCCCTGGTTTGCCCTGTCCTGCTCCTTCATCCCATCAAAACACAGGAGCTGCCCCCTCCCCCCGATTAACTCCTTCATTACCAGAAGGGGGGACAAACCCTATCCCTCACCCAGACCCCACGTCCTGGGGAGGAGTTTGGCTCTGAGAAGTTGTGGGTGCTGGAAATTCCTGGTTATCAACTTGCAGGAAAACCCTGGGAAAATCTGCTCAGCTGCAGATGTAAAGAAAGCAGAGGGGGAGAAATCACAGAATCCCAAAATGGTTTGGGTTGGAAGGGACCTTAAAAACCACCTCCTTCCACCCCCTGCTGTGGGCAGGGACACTTTCCACTATCCCACTATTCCACTATTCCAGGTTGCTCCAACTTGGCCTTGGACACTTCCAGGGATCCAGGGGCAGCCACAGCTTGTCTGGACAACCTGTGCCAGGGCCTCTCCACCCTCCCGGGGAAGAATTTCTTCCCAGTAGCCCATCTAACCCTATTTTCTGTCAGTTTGAAGCCATTCCCCTTGTCCTGTCACTCCAGGCCCTTGGAAACAGTCTCCATCTTTCTTTCAGGTTCCCTTCAGATCCTGGAAGGCCACAATCAGCTCACCCCAAAGCTTCTCCTCTCCAGGCTGAACAACCCCAGCTCTCCCAGCCTTTCCTTCCAGCAGAGCTGCTCCATCCCTCTGACCATCTTGGGGCCTCCTCTGGGCTCTCTCTAACAGGCTGATGTCCAGTGATATAAATGATGTGTCCCAGTAAATTCCATGCCAAGGCTTAAAGTGCAGGAAGATCCAGCTCCTGTCCTGATCCTGGCTGTGCCTGATGAGCTTGGCAGTTTCCCCAGTATTCCTGGAGAAACACCTACCTGAGAAAGCAGCCCATTTTCATGACACCCCGTTTTCATACCCCCTGTCCCACAGAGCTGCATTGAAGGGCCCCCAGTGAGCTCTGGGGCCCGGAGCTGGATGTTCATGGCCTGGGGTTGGAACTGGATGATATTTAAGGTCCCCTCCAACCCAAACCACCCTGGAATTCCATGAATCTGCATGGAATGAGCTTGCCTTCCTCCATAACACACCTGGAATCAGTGGGGTGGGCAGGAGATGTTTCTCCCCCCAGGAAGCTGAGCCATGGGCAGAGGGTGCCCATGGAAACACCCCAAACATCAGAGGAGCTGCCCGGGGAGCACCCAGGCTCTGCCTGTCACAGCAGGATGGTGCTTCTTCCACTCAGAGACTGGGAAAAGAAGCTAAAATAATTCCAAATTGTCAATATTTCCTGAAGGACCCTCAGACGGAGTTTGTGTGGTAGATGTCGACCTCCTGTCCTGCCCATGGGGACAAGGCGAGGGCAAACAAGGGAGGGCAATGGAAGGGACAAGACTGTGAGTGCTGGGGAGGGTTTGACTCAGCCAATGGGCTCTAACAGACAATTAAAACACACTCAGCCCAGAGGGGTCACTACGGGGACAGCAGTGGCTGCTCCAGCTGGGCACAGCGGCCTGCAGGCCGAGGGACACGATGGAACCTCTTCAGAGCCTCTTCTTCAGCAGGAAGGAGAGGAAACACTCTGTTATCCCAACCAGCGAGGCACGGCATGGCCTTGGCACAGCTCGCACAGCCCGTGGGACCCTCATCACCTGCCCACTGCAGCAGCTTCCAGGAGAACCAGAGCTGTGGGGCTGGGAATCCAGCTAGAGGCTGGGGGAAAGGAGTCCTTGTGGAGTGGGACAAGCCTGGCCCTGGGCAAGCCCCCTCTGAGCCTTGCCTGTTCAGGGCCGTGCCCATCGCGCCCAAACACCAGCTCTGCTTCCTCTGGGGTTTCATAACTGAGCTCTGAATGATGGAGCAAAGCCAGAGATCCATCTTGATCCAGCATGGAGAACCCTCCCCAGGCTGTGGGAGAACTCCAGGGGGAATATAACAGCATTTGCCCCTCTTGGTTACTCTCAGGCACGTGTTGTGACCCTTGGGGATGGGCCTGTGCAGGGCTGAGAGTCGGATCCTCGTGGATCCTCCATGATCCTTGTGGATCCCTTCCAACTCAGCACCTTCGGTGCTCCTCATTCTGTTTTCCCAGGATCCCGTTACAATGTCCAAAGCTTTCATTTTCAGAGCATTTCTCCCCAAACCGACTGTTTTGGCTGATTCTTTTCCCCTCAATCCCTGCTCTCCCCAGACCTGCAGGTTTAATTTTTTCCCTTCCCAAGCAGAAGGCGTCCATGAGAACACCACTTTGGCCACCAAACTGAGTTTCACGTCACCTTTCCAAGGCAAATCAGCAGCTTGTTGATAGCACGAGGTGTGGGGGGTTATTGCTCTGCAGTGAACTGTCTTGATGGTTCAGATATGGCCTATTTTATTGGGAATTCTCAGCTGTTCCTCAGAGATTCCAATCTCCTCTCTCTGCACCACAAGGTTACTGCGGAATGGCTGCATCCCTCAGAGTTAGATAACAATTATTGGCAGATATAAATAGCCATTTTCACCAGCAATATTGTTTAGTGTGCTAAACGCTGCTTTAATTTGCTGCCTCAATTTGAAGTGAATTCCTGTCAGGCACAGAGCAAAATAGATCAATTATATTACTACTAATTATTGTTATTATTTTCAACTGTGCTTCTCAAGCAGATTTAACAAATTTGTCAATCCGGCTCATTCACCTTCTTGCAACCAAACCAGGCAGCCTTGCATGCAAATGAGCCTGGATTTTTAATGAGCAACAATGATAATTGAAACTCTTTTGTAATTATCTCACTCCAGACAGTCATGATTTATCATTTCTAGGCCTAAAGGCCCCAACATCTTCATCTTCCCCCAGTATCCATACATAGTCCTGTACATTAAGAGCCAAAGAACGGCATCTTGCAGCAATCCTTCCTGTCAGAGTCAGAACAAATAGGGACAAACATAAATATTTGGGGAGAAAACACATTCCACAACCTGGCCAGAAATTTCTTGCTGGAAAACCCAACTTCTCCAGCAATATTTGGAGACAATATGTTAAAAAGATCAGCAAATATCTTCATTTTCTCCCCGGCTCTGATAAATAGCCTTTTANGAAGGGCCCCCAGTGAGCTCTGGGGCCTGGAGCTGGATGTTCATGGCCTGGGGTTGGAACTGGATGATATTTAAGGTCCCCTCCAACCCAAACCACCCTGGAATTCCATGAATCTGCATGGAATGAGCTTGCCTTCCTCCATAACACACCTGGAATCAGTGGGGTGGGCAGGAGACGTTTCTCCCCCCAGGAAGCTGAGCCATGGGCAGAGGGTGCCCATGGAAACACCCCAAACATCAGAGGAGCTGCCCGGGGAGCACCCAGGCTCTGCCTGTCACAGCAGGATGGTGCTTCTTCCACTCAGAGACTGGGAAAAGAAGCTAAAATAATTCCAAATTGTCAATATTTCCTGAAGGACCCTCAGACGGAGTTTATGTGGTAGATGTCGACCTCCTGTCCTGCCCATGGGGACAAGGCGAGGGCAAACAAGGGAGGGCAATGGAAGGGACAAGACTGTGAGTGCTGGGGAGGGTTTGACTCAGCCAATGGGCTCTAACAGACAATTAAAACACACTCAGCCCAGAGGGGTCACTACGGGGACAGCAGTGGCTGCTCCAGCTGGGCACAGCGGCCTGCAGGCCGAGGGACACGATGGAACCTCTTCAGAGCCTCTTCTTCAGCAGGAAGGAGAGGAAACACTCTGTTATCCCAACCAGCGAGGCACGGCATGGCCTTGGCACAGCTCGCACAGCCCGTGGGACCCTCATCACCTGCCCACTGCAGCAGCTTCCAGGAGAACCAGAGCTGTGGGGCTGGGAATCCAGCTAGAGGCTGGGGGAAAGGAGTCCTTGTGGAGTGGGACAAGCCTGGCCCTGGGCAAGCCCCCTCTGAGCCTTGCCTGTTCAGGGCCGTGCCCATCGCGCCCAAACACCAGCTCTGCTTCCTCTGGGGTTTCATAACTGAGCTCTGAATGATGGAGCAAAGCCAGAGATCCATCTTGATCCAGCATGGAGAACCCTCCCCAGGCTGTGGGAGAACTCCAGGGGGAATATAACAGCATTTGCCCCTCTTGGTTACTCTCAGGCACGTGTTGTGACCCTTGGGGATGGGCCTGTNGGGCTGGAATGCCCTGGGCTGGATGTGGGTTCTACAGGGAAACCTGGGCTCAGACAGCCCCCAGTGCCAGCAGTGTGTGACAGGATCCATCTTCTCCTGAAACAGGGAAAAGAATTCAAACTCCTCTGGTTGGATGGTTCCCTCTCTGAGCCCCATTAACTTTATTGACTCAGCTCCACAGAGCACCAGGGGACAGGAGCTCTCCTGGTGGCTCTTCCACCACGGATGCCCACAGGGGGTGGGAGGGAGCCAACACCAGGAGGGGGTTTCTGACCTGGGCAGACTTTGGGCCCTGGTTTGCCCTGTCCTGCTCCTTCATCCCATCAAAACACAGGAGCTGCCCCCTCCCCCCGATTAACTCCTTCATTACCAGAAGGGGGGACAAACCCTATCCCTCACCCAGACCCCACGTCCTGGGGAGGAGTTTGGCTCTGAGAAGTTGTGGGTGCTGGAAATTCCTGGTTATCAACTTGCAGGAAAACCCTGGGAAAATCTGCTCAGCTGCAGATGTAAAGAAAGCAGAGGGGGAGAAATCACAGAATCCCAAAATGGTTTGGGTTGGAAGGGACCTTAAAAACTATCTCCTTCCACCCCCTGCTGTGGGCAGGGACACTTTCCGCTATCCCACTATTCCACTATTCCAGGTTGCTCCAACTTGGCCTTGGACACTTCCAGGGATCCAGGGGCAGCCACAGCTTGTCTGGACAACCTGTGCCAGGGCCTCTCCACCCTCCCGGGGAAGAATTTCTTCCCAGTAGCCCATCTAACCCTATTTTCTGTCAGTTTGAAGCCATTCCCCTTGTCCTGTCACTCCAGGCCCTTGCAAACAGTCTCCATCTTTCTTTCAGGTTCCCTTCAGATCCTGGAAGGCCCCAGTCAGCTCACCCCAAAGCTTCTCCTCTCCAGGCTGAACAATCCCAGCTCTCCCAGCCTTTCCTTCCAGCAGAGCTGCTCCATCCCTCTGACCATCTTGGGGCCTCCTCTGGGCTCTCTCTAACAGGCTGATGTCCAGTGATATAAATGATGTGTCCCAGTAAATTCCATGCCAAGGCTTAAAGTGCAGGAAGATCCAGCTCCTGTCCTGATCCTGGCTGTGCCTGATGAGCTTGGCAGTTTCCCCAGTATTCCTGGAGAAACACCTACCTGAGAAAGCAGCCCATTTTCATGACACCCCGTTTTCATACCCCCTGTCCCACAGAGCTGCATTGAAGGGCCCCCAGTGAGCTCTGGGGCCTGGAGCTGGATGTTCATGGCCTGGGGTTGGAACTGGATGATATTTAAGGTCCCCTCCAACCCAAACCACCCTGGAATTCCATGAATCTGCATGGAATGAGCTTGCCTTCCTCCATAACACACCTGGAATCAGTGGGGTGGGCAGGAGACGTTTCTCCCCCCAGGAAGCTGAGCCATGGGCAGAGGGTGCCCATGGAAACACCCCAAACATCAGAGGAGCTGCCCGGGGAGCACCCAGGCTCTGCCTGTCACAGCAGGATGGTGCTTCTTCCACTCAGAGACTGGGAAAAGAAGCTAAAATAATTCCAAATTGTCAATATTTCCTGAAGGACCCTCAGACGGAGTTTGTGTGGTAGATGTCGACCTCCTGTCCTGCCCATGGGGACAAGGCGAGGGCAAACAAGGGAGGGCAATGGAAGGGACAAGACTGTGAGTGCTGGGGAGGGTTTGACTCAGCCAATGGGCTCTAACAGACAATTAAAACACACTCAGCCCAGAGGGGTCACTACGGGGACAGCAGTGGCTGCTCCAGCTGGGCACAGCGGCCTGCAGGCCGAGGGACACGATGGAACCTCTTCAGAGCCTCTTCTTCAGCAGGAAGGAGAGGAAACACTCTGTTATCCCAACCAGCGAGGCACGGCATGGCCTTGGCACAGCTCGCACAGCCCGTGGGACCCTCATCACCTGCCCACTGCAGCAGCTTCCAGGAGAACCAGAGCTGTGGGGCTGGGAATCCAGCTAGAGGCTGGGGGAAAGGAGTCCTTGTGGAGTGGGACAAGCCTGGCCCTGGGCAAGCCCCCTCTGAGCCTTGCCTGTTCAGGGCCGTGCCCATCGCGCCCAAACACCAGCTCTGCTTCCTCTGGGGTTTCATAACTGAGCTCTGAATGATGGAGCAAAGCCAGAGATCCATCTTGATCCAGCATGGAGAACCCTCCCCAGGCTGTGGGAGAACTCCAGGGGGAATATAACAGCATTTGCCCCTCTTGGTTACTCTCAGGCACGTGTTGTGACCCTTGGGGATGGGCCTGTGCAGGGCTGAGAGTCGGATCCTCGTGGATCCTCCATGATCCTTGTGGATCCCTTCCAACTCAGCACCTTCGGTGCTCCTCATTCTGTTTTCCCAGGATCCCGTTACAATGTCCAAAGCTTTCATTTTCAGAGCATTTCTCCCCAAACCGACTGTTTTGGCTGATTCTTTTCCCCTCAATCCCTGCTCTCCCCAGACCTGCAGGTTTAATTTTTTCCCTTCCCAAGCAGAAGGCATCCATGAGAACACCACTTTGGCCACCAAACTGAGTTTCACGTCACCTTTCCAAGGCAAATCAGCAGCTTGTTGATAGCACGAGGTGTGGGGGGTTATTGCTCTGCAGTGAACTGTCTTGATGGTTCAGATATGGCCTATTTTATTGGGAATTCTCAGCTGTTCCTCAGAGATTCCAATCTCCTCTCTCTGCACCACAAGGTTACTGCGGAATGGCTGCATCCCTCAGAGTTAGATAACAATTATTGGCAGATATAAATAGCCATTTTCACCAGCAATATTGTTTAGTGTGCTAAACGCTGCTTTAATTTGCTGCCTCAATTTGAAGTGAATTCCTGTCAGGCACAGAGCAAAATAGATCAATTATATTACTACTAATTATTGTTATTATTTTCAACTGTGCTTCTCAAGCAGATTTAACAAATTTGTCAATCCGGCTCATTCACCTTCTTGCAACCAAACCAGGCAGCCTTGCATGCAAATGAGCCTGGATTTTTAATGAGCAACAATGATAATTGAAACTCTTTTGTAATTATCTCACTCCAGACAGTCATGATTTATCATTTCTAGGCCTAAAGGCCCCAACATCTTCATCTTCCCCCAGTATCCATACATAGTCCTGTACATTAAGAGCCAAAGAACGGCATCTTGCAGCAATCCTTCCTGTCAGAGTCAGAACAAATAGGGACAAACATAAATATTTGGGGAGAAAACACATTCCACAACCTGGCCAGAAATTTCTTGCTGGAAAACCCAACTTCTCCAGCAATATTTGGAGACAATATGTTAAAAAGATCAGCAAATATCTTCATTTTCTCCCCGGCTCTGATAAATAGCCTTTTAGATACGTGTTTCTAGCTCCCAAATAAAAGTTCAAAGCCCATAAACTGTGTGACACCTCCCCCGCCTGCCTCTAAGTGCAGCTTTTCTCCACCAGGATTCCTTTATCAGGAGGTCATAAATCACAGCCATTGCCATTAGGGAGGGTGAGTCTGATAGGGCTGTGCCAGGGCAGGTTCCAGCTGAAGGTATTCAATTTATTTACTCTGGGCTGCAATAACCCAGCTGAGGTCAAATATATGCACATATAAACCAGCCTCAGAGCTGGGGAAAAAATAACAATAAACCCCTGGTAATGGGTGGGTGGAAATTCTGTGTTTGGGGAGGGTTTTGAGGTCTCAGGGGGGGTTGATTTCCTCTGGAAGTGACACTGCAAAGCACCAGGGGGGAAAAGTTAAAGGAAAAGGGAAAAGCAGAGGCTGTTGCGCAACATGGCAGATGAGTATGAGCATCCCAGGACAGATGGGACAGGCGTGGGGAAGGCAGGAAAAGTGAAACCACAGCCCTTTCCAAGCACAGCAGGAACAGGAATCCCGCAGAGACCAGGAAAAGGGAAAAGAGAAACAGATTATTTCCTTCTTGGTTCACAAGCGAAGCTTCTCCAGGAGCCCTGGCCCTGAGCTCCTGACAAATGCTTAATTCAGCCTGGGAGATGGGCGAGGAAAAGCTTCCAAACCAGCTCAGGACACAGACAGGGAGCTTTGGCCTTTGGGATCATTGGTGGAAAACAGGATTGAGGGCACCTGGGGTTTTTTAGGGAGCGTCCTCACCCTTTGTAACTGGCGCTCACAGCCCTCACACACTGAAATGTGCTCAGAAGGACGCTCTGCTCGTGTGCTCTCCTGCAGCTTCCCAAGGCTTGGGGCTGGATCCTGCACCAACACCCCGGAGGTATCCCAGGGAGAGGCCAGTCTGGCAGGGAAGGGAAGGGAAGCAGTGCCTTTCCCAGTGGGGCACAACGGCCGTGTGGGACCCCCTGGGGTCCCTGCTGGAACCTGAGGGGCTCTGGAGAAGGCAAAGTGATGGGAAAAGGTGACCATTGCAAGGGTAAGTGTTTTCTGGGCATCACAGGATCATGGAATGGGTTGGGTTGGGAGAGGCCTTAAAGCTCATCCAGTGCCAACCCCTGCCCTGGGCAGGGACACCTTCCACTAGCCCAGGTTGCTCCAACTTGGCCTTGGACACTTCCAGGGATGGGGCAGCCACAGCTTCTCTGGGCAGCCTGTGCCAGGGCCTCCCCACCCTCATTTTAAAACCTTCTTCCTTGCATCTAATCTAAATCTGATTTAACCCCTTTTAATTTGCAGCCATCACCCCCTGTCCTTGCCCCTGGGTGTCCTCCAGGGCGCAGGACTGGGTGAGGCCAGAGCCTCCCTGAGGGCCCTGCAATGGGTTTGTGCAGCACATGCAGCTCTGGAAAGACCTTTTCTCCACAGATGCTGCAGTAAACAGGAGCCCTCAGTCCTTACACTAATCGTCTTCACTGCTCTCTGCTCCCCAGGCAGAGCCACCTTGCTCAGATGCACCAATGGAGCCCAGCCCTGACCCTGTGGGGTGCCCGGGGAGGAAAGGGAAGCTGCTCTGCCATGTGGTCCACACCCTGGATTGTGGTGCTCAGTTCCTGCCTTCAGGGCCTCTGACAGGGCCGAGCCCTGGTGGAGCTGGAGAAGGAGCTCCCAGGGCTGAGCTACAGCAGGGAAACGACACCTGACAGTCAGTGTTGGTCAAAGCTAAGTAAAGCACGTGGGAGGAATAACCGGTCTGGACACTCCCCAGGGAAGGAGGTAAATGAGCCGTTCCCTCGGGAATGAGCCCTGGGAGTCGGCCTTGTCAGCCCTGGGGGGGAAAGGGCAAAGTGTAGAGTGCAGGGTTGGTGCACCAGGAGCTCCATCATCTCAGGATGGGCCACTGCAGAGGGTATCACTGAGCCAGGGAAAATTCCCAGGGGAAGCGCAGAGGGGAAGGAGCATCTGCCCCAGCCCAGGGGGTGTGGTGGGAGCACAGGCTGTGGGATCGTGAGGAATCTCTCACCTCCTCAGTGATGGGAAGGTGCTCCTGCCCTCCACCTCCCATCTCCTCTGATCACAAATATGAAACCATTGGAGAGTGTCCAAAGGAGGGACTGAAGGCGGGGAAGGGCCTGGATTTGGAGCCATGGGAGGACACGGAGGGCACTTGGTGTGTCAGCTGGAGCAGAGGAGGCTGAGGGGAGACCTCAGTGCAGTTCCAACTGCCTGGGCAGGGGCAGAGGAGGGACAGGGACTGAGCTCTGCTCTGGGGGGACCAGGGACAGCACCCAGGGAAGGGCTGGAGCTGTGTCAGGGCAGGCTCAGGTTGGATCTCAGGGAAAGGTTCTTCCCCCAGAGGCTGGGTGGCACTGACCAGGCTCCCCAGGGCAGTGGGCACAGCCCCAAGGCTGCCAGAGCTCCAGGAGGGTTGGGATGATCCTCTGGGGCACAGGGGGGGACTGCTGGGGCTGGGCCTGTGCAGGGTGAGGGTTGGACTGGATGGTCCTTGGGGGTCCCTCCCAGCTCAGTTGTTCTGTGACATTTCCCTGGTGCATTTATGAGCTGCAAACCCTCTGATTTGTCACCCAGGCCAACAACCACCGTCCCCCCTCCTCCCAGGGAGGGTACAAAGACATTTTCTCTGTGTGTTCAGACAGCACAGAACAGGGTCGTGCCCACACTGTGATGCAGAGGGCGATGCCTGCTGCCAGATGTGAACATGTGGAGGTGCTGGAGCTGGGCACAGTGCCAGGGGAGCAGTGGGACGCAGAGCCCCAAGCACAGGATGAGTGCAGGCAGTGTTCCACTCCAGCAGATTGCCAATTTTACACAGCTCCATCTCTCAAAACCCATGTAATGAAGAGAAGATGTTTAAAGCAACAAAAATAGGGAGAGTGTAATAAATGCAAAAGAGAATTATGTGGAAAATGCACTGAAGGAGTGTTTGCCTCGCTGGTGAGATGCTCACAGTCTACTTGCTTCATGAATATTTAGGAACAAGAAGGTTGGCTCCAAATGTCAGACTGAATGGACACAGTTTGCCTTTCTATAAATATTCCATTTTATTCCCAGACAGCAGAATGCAGAAAAGGAACAGCTCAGACCTCAGAAGGCCCCGTCTCTTGCTCCTCGAAATTGGTTTATTTGGACTGTAAATTCTTCTGGGCTACGTGATAAAGAGACTTTGCTTTCATCTTCCTCGGAGGTTGCCAAATCCCAGTGATAGGCTGGCCTGGAAGATAAAGGGGGGATTGCTGTAAATATTTCACACTCTTTCTGGAACCAAGAGCAACAACTGCAAATGCTGGAGAGAAGGGAAATCCAGGGACTGGTGGAATCAGTGTGAGATGAGCCCTCTTTTACTCGCATCTGGTAAATGAAGATTTTGTCCTTGGAAACAAATGCTCTGAGGACAAAACACACTTGTGTTGAGTGGAATTCGAAGAGGAATTGTAAATCAGATGTAAATGACAACATATTAGTCCTCCTATCCTGCTCCTGGAGGGTAAATTTGGTGTCCTCTCATTCCTAAAGAGGCTGTTTGGGTTTCCTGGCCATTTCCACCAGTCCAGAGGAGCTTTGCTGGTCCAGACTGGAGGAGAAGTTACAATTTCAATGGGAAACAACATCTTTGTAGGGACAGGCAGAGCAGGATCAGTCACCTCAACCCAGGCAGGATGGGACCCTCAGCAGACAGCTCAGCAGGAGGGTTCCCCTCCTCTCCCCCAAGGCCATGTGTCTGCTGGCTGTTAATAGGATTTACAGTCTTTCCTGTCCTCTTCCAGGCTCGGCTGGCACCCAGGATCCGATAGGAAAGAGCTCATAATTCATGAGGAGGCCCTTATTTGATGAATTAGGGTCGCTATTCTCCTGGTTTTCCAGTTGCCTGGGAGCAGCACAGGGGTTTTCTGAGCCCTGCCACATTGGAGTGCTTGCTGACTAATTTCTGCAGGGACACCTTGGCCAACAGACTGAATTCCCAGGCAGTTGGGGTGAGATTTCCATGTGCTAACCCATAGTTGCCTTGAGGTGAATGGCCTCTCACCCCCGTCAGTCCTACCCTGAACCTGCACATCCCAAAAATTCCAATCAGCAATCACTAGTTGACAGGTCTTTGTAGCAGAAATGTCTCCAGCTTGGCCTGGGGCAAAGGTACCCAAGCTGTGGAAGCAGTTGGTGTCCCTGAGGGGTGTTGAGTGTTCCCAGCTCCTGCTGGGCTTCCTGATCATCCCGTCTGGATGCTCAACCACTGGGTCCAAGGACAACCCTCGAACACTGAGGTGGGGGCAAATAACTCTCAAGTTGTCTCATTTCCTGAGGGTTTCATCAACCAAATCACTGCTGCTCTCCCAACTTGACCAAGACCAAACACCTCAAAACCACAAATGCGAGACAAGGGGTCATTTCAGAAAACCTGGGGCACAGCTTCAGCTCTACAATGTTGGTCCTCCAGCAAAAAATACATTAAAAAGTTCAGGTTTTGAGATGGTTCTCAAAAAAAAAATAAAAGTGCACTGACAAATTCCCAGCGAAAGAAAATTGGGATTTTGTCCTATTTATACCTTCAGCAAATCCACAGACAATGTAAATGGATTTGAAATACAAAAAGGAACGTATTAGGCAGACTAGTGAGAGGTAGTTACATCTCCTTCATACACAGGCTGCAGTAATCCAGCCAAAATATTTCAGAACTAATTACTCTACAACCTTCTAATCCCTACTAGAGAAAAAAAAAAAAAATCACCCCTTATATTTTTGGAAGTTCATTGGAAGCATCTGTTTAAGATGTTGTTAATCCTTTGTTGCGAAATCATTGGCTGGATGATAATGGAACAGCCCTGTTTGTGCTCAGTGTGTTGAGACCTAAACCTCACCTCGCATAAAGCTGATTATTTCCTACAAAGGCACATAACTCAATCCCTTTCCTCCTTGTTTTGCTTTCCTTTCTCCTGGTGAGAACTTTTCATCCCTCCTTCTCTTTTCTGGATGGCGGCTGGCAGGAGAGGACGGCTCGGATCTCAGATTCCCGGATCGATGTGGCAAGGCTACTATTGATTTTGGCATGGGGGGATGACCCCGGGGGTTCACAGCAACCAAAGGGGACTTTTGATGTTTCTGGACCTTCTTCAAGCAGAATTTTTAACCCCCTCCCGAGCCTCCTAAAGATGAGGCCGGGGAAGTTCGCTCTGCTGCTGCGGGCGGAGCCGCAGCGCGGCGGGGGCCTGGCACGGGCTGCCCTGATCCAGTGGGAAGCACTGCCCTCTGCCCCTTGGAGCGAGGGAAGGTGCAAACACCCTTCGTGCCTCAGGCAGCTTA
The DNA here is from genome assembly GCA_013399855.1 of Oxyruncus cristatus. NCBI lineage: Eukaryota > Metazoa > Chordata > Aves > Passeriformes > Cotingidae > Oxyruncus > Oxyruncus cristatus. The sequence goes on from VXAY01002920.1 coordinate 659,571, forward strand.
AAGAAAACTTTGAGAACCTCATTTGCAGGGAGGATGAGGCGCAACTCGGCCCTGGAAGTGCAGCCAGGTTGCGTCTGCGAGCGGAGCCCCGGCTCTGCCATTCCTCTTCCAAGAGCGTTTGCCAGCACCTTAAATCTCGGAATTCCTCACTCCCAAGTGCCTGACTCTGTGACTGTGCTGCTCTTTAACCATATGGGTTTGTCTGTAATTTGAAATGAGGTTCTGGAAAGGTCTGGATTCAATTCCTCTAATAGTCTCCATGTTTCCAGGCCAGCTCAGATCACTCCTGCACTTTGGTGGGAGTTTGGGACATTGCCCAGAGCAAACAAAAGAGGAGCTGTGGGGTTTTTCTTTTCCTTTTTCCTTTTTTTTTTTTCCCCCTCCCATAAATTTTCTGAATTTCAGATTTATGTCTGGGGAGCCTTGACATGTTTTTTTATCTTATTAAAGATGGATGAAGAAGGAAATGGAATCCTCAGAGCTGCCAGGCATTGCCAGGCACCCTCCTCTTCCTCCAACTACCACCAGCCTGGGACAAATTAAGAGTCCTCTCAGTGCTGTTTTTGGCCCTTTTGGAAGCCACCTACGCCACGATCAAGGGCCTGTCTCTCCCCGCAGCAGCCCTAAAACCTACGTGAGCACCCTAAAAATAACAGATGTGAGACTGGTGTGTGTCCCACCAAGTCAATCTGATATCCAAGGCCAAGAGGAATCATTCCCTTACCTCCAAAAAGCATCTCAAGACACTTAAAAATGAGGGTTTGCAAGAACTGGTCCCAAGTCTGGTCCTGCAGAACCCTTTTGTTTAAGGTGTTGTTAATCCTTCACTGGTGGAGTGGGATGGGGTGGAGAACATCCTTCCAGACTGTGGGGTTTGTTCTGCGCTGGGAGAGACTGTGGATAAATGAGAGGGTGGAATGTGAACACAGGGTGATGCTGTCATAAAAGGGTCTGAAAATAAGAGCAGGACTGATTTTAAGGGCAAAGCCTGAATGAGAGGAGCTCCTGTTGATCAATGCCCTTGGACAGCTCTGGGTGGGATGTCTCCCATCATGGCACAGCCCTTAACCAGCAGCTTCCCAGGGCTGGGAACAGCATCCAGATCCTTCCCAGGGTGTAAAACGGGGAGGTAAAACCCATGGAGTAACTGGGCATTCCCAGTTTTTCCAAGGAGCTGGGCTGGAGGGAGCCAGGGAAGAGGCAACAGGAGCGGGCAGGGGTTTGGAAAATACGTTGGGAAAATGGAGAGACTTGGGGCTGGTTAATTCACAGAAGGGAACACTGAAGGGAAAACCCGTGGGGCTGTGGGAATATGTGTTCAGTGGCAGCAGAGAAGAGAAGGGTTTGTCCGGTGGGTCCGTGGAGGACAGAGAGCGCAGCCCTTTATTCCAAGGGGACACATTTTAAAGCCTTTTTGTCTCACAGACAAAAATATCTCCTTGTTGATGGGTGTCACTGAAGACTTTGGGAACACCAGAAACAGCAAATGTTTTTTCTAAATACTGATCCAAAATGATTTTGGTTTATTTCACAGAAGAATCCTATATTTTGTCATTTTCCTGACTTTTTTTCTTCTGAAAGGACCAAGCAAGCCCAAACGGTGCAAACTTTGCCTTGTGACACACTGAGATGGGCAACTTGGTTTCCTGCCTTCAAATCCGCAGCTAAATAACCCCAAACAATGCAGGAGGGTGGTGGTGGTCTTGCTTTTTATTTAACTGTTGAAACCCAAGCTGAAATATTTCAACTGGCCCGCGCAGCACCACCAACTGTTCGCCATTCCCCGCTCACTAAAATGTGCTCAGGCGTAGCCAGACTCCTGCTGGCCCAGTTTGGGGTGGAATGAGGAGGAGAAGAACCGCTCTGGATCCTTCAGCTCAGCTCAGGATGGAAGAGCTGGTCCCTGCTGGACTTCCCAGGCCAACAGGAATTTGAAAACCTGCTTTTTTTTCGGGTGTGTTTTGAAGTTAGTGCAAGGTTTTGAGCAGGAAGAGGACCTGGGAGCACTGCTTTGGTGAGAGAAGGTGTGGATGTGGATGGCAGGGAGGGTTTCAGCTCCCACCTCACTTCCCAGGGCTCTTCCAATGGCTTGGGCAAAGGGTTTTTTTGGAATGTTGTGGCACTGGCAGCAGGAACTGAGCCGGGAATGGTGGGGTACAAAGCACCCAAAAGCAAAGCTCATCTGCAATCCCGAGCTCTGTACATGGGGGAGATCATATGCTGGCACCTCACTAACCCAGAAGATTTCTTTTGAACTTTTTGAGCTCTTCAAACTTCGCAGACAACAAAAAAAGAGGCCACGAGATAACAAAGGGTTCCCTTCTAAAAGCAGAACAATAAAGGCTATTCGTTCATCATTTGAATTTCTTGCCTAATGAAATTGGATACAGCCTGAAATCCCCCCTAAGCCAAAAGCTAATTCATTTCCACATCTGAAAGGCATGTTATCAATTACTGACTGGAGATCTAATGATTTCCATCGCTGGGTTTTATTCTGATACAAGGCCCTTGGAGGATTTATTGATGACTTGTGTATAAAAGTCAATCCTGAGCTGAGTTCTGAGTTGGGCTCAGCGGTGTGGGAGCAGATATTGGGGTTTTGAACCATGGCTCAGCCAGGCAGATAAACACCTTCTTCCCATCAGCACACTTCAAATGAAACCTGAATTGGAGAGCTGCTCTTGAGTCCTCTGGATCTCCTGGAAACCTGCCCAAGGATATGGGGTGAGATGCTGGAGTGTCACAGGGAAGGAGGTCAGAAATGTCCACACTTCCTCTCCAGGTTCCAATATTTGGGAGTCTTTGGGGCAATGCAATAATTACCCAGCACCTGTTTAATGAGGGCATAACCTGAAGTGCTCCCCAGGATCAGGTGGATTCCCTGAGCTGAAACATTAAAATAATACCTCTGCCTCGTGTCAGCAGATTCCAGGCTGAATATATGGACTTTCAGACTAAAAATAAGGAACTGGGTTGATCTTATCACAGGAAGGTCAGGACAGCAGCAAGACAAGCTGTCCCTTCCCCCTGCCCTGGCCTGTCCCAGCAGAAACTGCCCCATGTCTGCAGAAACTCCTCTCAGACAAATGTCTTCTTGAGTTTTTCTGCCTATTCACAGGCTCAGGTTTTCAGGGTGACCCTGAGAAGCCTCCTGTGACATCCTGCTTTAGCCTGAAGCAAGTGAGAAAGCCACAAGGGCCACCAGGACACCAAGGCTGGCCACCAGCCCTGACTCACCCATGGCAGTGCCCCAGCGCCCTGGGAGAAACTGGAGCTGGTTTTCCTCTGCATGGGGATTTGGGAGGGGAATGTGACTAATTTTGCCTGGTTTTTATCGGTGCAAAACTCAGTCTGTCATCAGCTGTGTGCTAAACTTCCACCTAGGCCTGGCTTAGCCCCGGGAGCCCCTGCTTTTCTCACTGTCCCATTTGCACGGGGCTGATGTGTCGGATTTGCCTCCTGCGCTCGAGCAGGGGGAGGGTCACTAATGGCAGGAGCTCCTGCTCCTTGAGGGCAGACAGATGGGGATTTACGGGGTTTGTGGTGGTGCTGTGAGCACCAGATCCCCCAGGGCTGGGCAGGGAGGGCTCCAGAGCCAGCACATGGCCCTGTGTTGTGCTCATCCATCAGATGTGGGATGTGCCCCACCAGGCTCTGTGGGACCCTCCCTGGGGCAGGAACCCCAGGCAGGGACAGTCAAAGGTGCAGAAGCTCCCTTGGGTAGGTCCACTGGGCTCCTTGTAAAGCAACAAGACACTGATACAACCCTAAGAATGGTTTTATAGGGTTTTAGAAAAGATCTAATCCCATGTCTGTGCGTGGCAGCATGGGCTTCCCCCCCCCCCCCC
>VXAY01002920.1:670618-682051 GCA_013399855.1 Oxyruncus cristatus
CCTGATCCAGGCCAGGATGCCATTGGCCTTCTTGGCCCCCTGGGCACACTCTGGCTCATGTTCAGCTCCCTGTCACTCCACACTCCCAGCTCCCTTCCTGCCTGGCTGCTCTCCAGCCACTCTGTCCCAGCCTGGAGCTGCAGGGGGTTGTTGTGGCCAAAGTGCAGGACCCGGCCCTTGGCCTTGGTGAACCTCATCCCCCTGCAATCAGACCATCTCTGCAGCTTGTCCAGGGCCCTCTGCAGAGCCCTCCTGCCTTCCAGCTGATCGACACTCCCCACAAATAGAAATGTCTGAACTGAGCTGGGTCAGTCTCTGTTTGGATAACAGCGAGTGTCCCCCCCTCTGAACCCCTGAACTTCCCTCAGTGACCGACCCCACTCCTGCTTCTGGCAACTCGACCGACCCCCGTGGAAGAACACAAACCATTTCAGGAGCTGCCTGTAGGGAAGTGAAGCCTTGTTTCCTTGCTGCAGCAGCAGCTCCTGGAGCTCCTTGGGATGCTGCTCATTTGCAGAGTCATCCTTGGGCACTTCTTCAGGAACGCGGCAAGTGCTCCACAGGGCCTCTGGGCAGGGGATTTTTGGTGAAGGTGACAGGGTTGGTGGGTTTGGACGCAACAGCCATGACAATCCCAGTGCACAGGTGCTGCTGGAGCTGGGGCTTTGCTCAGGAGTGGGGTTGGAGAAGAGGTTTGGCCAAGCACAACATGATAATTTGCTGCTGCCTGTCTCCTTCTTGCCCAGGTGACTCTGCCTGACACTGCTCTACAAGTCAAACAGGCTGTGAACAGTCCAGTGAAGATTAGGGTTTGGTGTCCAGCTTCCCAAAGAGGCCCCTGAGGGCTCAGGAAATCTTTATAGGAAAGGGGAGGAGTCAGGGCTGTGGAAGGGCCTCGAGGGAAGGTGTGAGCAGTGTGTGCAGGGCTGGGGACCTCTGTTAGTCACCTGCAGCAGGAGAGGGAATCCCACTGGAGCTCACAGCTGGCCAAAAAGCACTTTGGGTCTCCAACCTGGCAGAGCTAAGTTTGGCTGGGAAGGACCCAAATCGGTGGCCGTGCCCCTCACTAGCAAAGAGCATCGTTAAAAACAAAGAGGTTTTCAAGAGGAATCAGAGGAAAAAGTAAAAGGTCTGGAGAGGAGGATTGGAGGGACTGAAGTCTTTGAAGGTCCCAAGCAATTCAAGTGGTGTGTTCACCCTTGGCTAAATCACATAACCAGCGATGATCCCAGACTGCTGTCTCCTGTGGCCTCTCACGAGGGTCACCAGGCTGTTCATCAGACCTCCTTCCAGTGCACATCCCAGAACCTCCCCCAAATCCATCTGCAGGACTGGTGGGCTCAAACCCTGCTGTGAGACCCCACCCCGCTCCCGGAGGCCCTGCTGGAAAGGCACTGCCTTCCCCACCCCTGGAAGTTTTCAGTTCCAGGTTGGACAGCACTTGGAGCAACCTGGGCTAATGGAAGGTGTCCCTGCCCACGGCAGGGGGGGAATTGGGTGATCTTTAAGGTCCCTTCCAACCCAAACCAGCCTGTTTATCCTCCAAAAGGACTGCAGCACCGGCTCCGAAAGCCACCCCAAATTTGGGCTGCAACCCTCCCCCCCGGGGAGCAGGGAGGCAAAGCAGATAAAGATTTGCACCAACAAAGGGCTCATCTTTTCTGCTCTGTTTTTCTTGTTCCCCAAAACAAAGCAGAGACTGTTTAATTTGCGAATTTCACAGATTCCTCTCGCACAAGAGAGGGGGGAAGGAGCAACAAAAAGCCCAACAACAGGCATGGAAAGAGCCCCAAGTATTAATGGCAGCTGATCAATAACTAATCCGCAGTGTTCCAGTTACCAACTTGATGGAGAAAATTCACGGTGCTTAAGTAATTCCAACTAATCTTAATGAATGCCTCCATGCCTCCTGCCTGCAGAGCTCTGTGAAATTTATAGAAAAATGTCATTTCTGCTCTCAGAATACTTTTTTTTCCCCCTCACAGTCATCAAAGGAGCATAAAAAATGCTCTTAGAAATCTGCTATCTCTCCCTGCCAGATGAGGGCTTCAAAAGGCAAGCACTCATTTTTTTGGTGGTAAGCAGGGAAGATTATGAATACATTATCTAGTTAACATTAAAAAAAAAATTCAAAACACCCAATTTTACATTCTGCCTTATTTATCCCATACCTCTGTCCCCTTTGTGCTCCTCACCCTCTTCCCTGCTGGAGGAAATAATGCCAAGTAGACAAATCAGCTACAAGGAGGAGAACGTTGATACATATTTTTGTTCTATTTTTATTTGGCGCTACTTTGGAAACATTTCAAAGGGAAAGAGAGATCAATATGGGGGTTTCAAGCCTTTTCTGTCTTTCCCTGCTAAAAGCTGATGAGTTCCTCTTAAGTTTCTTAGCAGCCTGCAAGAGAGAAACCTCTCCTAACCTGCCACCAAGCTTGTGAGGAGCTGGCTGGGGTGAAGTGCTGACAGCCAGAGTAGGAGCCTTGGTAGGGACAGAAGGGATGGATGGAGAAGGGAAACGGGCTGGGAATTCTCCAGTGGAGGTTCATTTTCCCCTGGAAAGCGTAAGATGGAGCCTTAGCATGGGAATAGAGGGATTACAAAAAAGCTGGGATTTCTGGGGGACACAGGAGGAAAGCTCTGCTCTGGTGGTGAGACAGGGTGAAGTCCTTCCAGCACCAAGTCAGGTCCCCCTGACTGAGGTGAACACCCCAAATCTGGGGCCCCATGACACAGAATCACAGAATACAGAATCTCCAGAGCTGGAAGGGACCCATAGGATCACCCAGTCCAAGCCTCAGCCCTCCACACCTCCAGCAATCCCCTTTCTATCCCTCAGAGCGTTGTCCAAACCGTCCTGGAGCTCTGGCAGCCTTGGGGCTGTGCCCACTGCCCTGGGGAGCCTGGGCAGTGCCAACCACCCTCTGGGGGAAGAACCTTGTCCTGAGATCCAACCTGACCCTGCCCTGGCACAGCTCCAGCCCTTCCCTGGGTGCTGTCCCTGCTCACAGAGCAGAGATGGAGCTGCCCCTCGGGAGGAGCTGCAGCCCCCGCTGAGCTCTGCCCTCACTCTCCTCTTCTCCAGCTGAACAGGCCAAGTGCCCTCAGCCAGATGAAGACTTTCACAGCCCCACCAGCCAAGGCACTACTTTTGAAGGTGTAGCCCTGAAACTAGAGATGCCCAGGAGCATCTGGAGCTGGCTTACAGGAGCAATCCCTTATCCATCGCTTCAGGCCACTCCAACTCTCCCTGCAGCCTGAGCCAGGCAGAGAGGAATATTCAGCACAATTAACTTTAGCATGTCCCTTCTCCCACTGGAGAATCCAGTTTCCCTTCCCAATAAGGCCTCCTGCCCTCAGTGGACAGTGATGTCTGTGCAGCTCTTCCCACTCACTGAAATGTCCTCACTTCAAAAGGGTCCCTTTTTCTGCTGCCTTTCCCTCAGGGTCCAGCCATGGCTGTGTCATAAATTGATGTACAAAGTACGAACAGGAGGGTTTTTTTCTAGAACAACTCCCGCAATCTTTGTAGTTCATAACTAGGCATGCAGGGTTTTTATTAATTTAACAGTGTTATTCCCCTTATGAAATATTCATCCCAGAGGATTTCTGTGCACATGAAGGTTTTGAAGAAATTGATCTGCAATGCAGTCACTCCTTTAAAAGAATGATTTCTTTATTATCTCTCCCTTTCCGTGATACTCTATATCCCAGCAGCGGCTGATTAAATGTGTGATCAATCTCCTGAAAGCAAACAGATATATTTTTAATTGGGGGGGAATTCGCTGTGTGGGAGGAGCTGTTTGGAGAGCCCAGCACTGCTCTGCCAGGTCTTCCTCTGCAAGCCCTCGGAGGTGCCTTCACCCCAGCTGGTGTCACCATCCTTGTCATCGAGCCATGGAGACAGAGCTGCTTTTGGGCCTGGGATCAGCAAAGCCATCGAACACAGGCTTTTCTCTTGGTAAGCTGAGCCTTGTTGACTCTGGTTTTGTTGCCCTCTTCCACATTCCCCTGTTGTTTTACAAATATCCATGGAATCCCTTGTGAGGGCTGCCATGTCCTCCCTGGGCTGGCTCGGTGGGCAGTGGGGGGTGGGTTCCATCCTGAAATGTCCCCTGAGGTGCTGAACTTTTCCCTGAGGCAAAGCAGTTTTAGAATCCCAGAATCCCAGAACAGTTTGGCTTGGAAAGGACCATCTCATTCTACCCCCTGCCATGGGCAGGGACACCTTCCACCAGCCCAGGTCGCCCCACGCCCCGTCCAACCTGGCCTTGGACACTTCCAGGGATCCAGGGGCAGCCACAGCTTCTCTGGGCAACTTGTGCCAGGGCCTCCCCCCCCTCACAGCCAAGAATTCCTTCCCAATCTCCCATCTCTCCCTGCCCTCTGGCAGTGGGAAGCCATTCCCTCTGTCCTGTCCCTCCATCCCTTGTCCCCAGTCCCTCTCCAGCTCTCTTGGAGCCCCTTTAGGCCCTGGAAGGGGCTCTCAGGTGTCCCCAGAGCCTTCCCTTCTCCAGGATGAACTTGTGTAAACAAAGACCAGAACCTGAAGGCCACGCAAAGAGCAGAACTGGGGGTTGTTGTGAGTTATTCCAATGCCCTTCCCAGTGGGATCCTGGCGAGAGCTGACACGGCAGGGCCCTGGACTAAAAGCCAGCGGGGAGGTCTCCCAGGGGAAGCACTGGCTCTGCTCCAAGCAGCCAAACATTCCAGCCCCTTCCAGCCCCTTCCAGCCTGCACTTGGTGCTCACAGGGCGTTTGGGGACACAACACGTGGCTGTGCTCAGGAATGACGGGATGCTGAGGTGCTTCTGGGGGGAGCAGAGAGGCCAAGCCAAGCTGACACTCCCCATTCCCTGCTCCAGATGGTGCCAGCAGCCCCTCCAGCTTCGCCCACAGCAGTCCCCAAGGGCTGGCCCACCTCCTTCTGTCCCCACACACCAGCACACGTTGCTCCTGTGCCCTCCCAGCCTGGGGAACTGCAGGCTGTCATCCGGGGCTGAGGGATGTCACCCTTAGGTAGGAAAATGTCCCCGTTCATCCCGTTCTTCTGGTCCCACACGGCCTCTCCTTGCCCAGGGACACGGAACTGGCACTGCCCAGCCCAGAGGAGCCCAGGGCAGGGCTTTGCTGCTCACTGGGAGTGTCTCTGGAAGGGGTTTCATTGGGAGTGTCTCTGGAGGGGCTTTGTTGGTCACTGGGGGTGTTTCTGGAGGGATTTCACTGCAGGTGTCTCTGGAAGGACTTTGCTGGTCACTGGAGGTGTTTCTGGAGGGGCTTTGTTGGTCACTGGGGCTGTTTTTGGAGGGGTTCTCTGGTCACTGGGGGTGTTTTGGGAGGGACTTTGGTGATCACTGGGGCTGTTTTTGGAGGGGTTCTCTGGTCACTGGGGGTGTTTCTGGAGGGATTTCACTGCAGGTGTCTCTGGAAGGACTTTGCTGGTCACTGGAGGTGCCTCTGGAGGGCTGTGGAGCAGCAGATGCTGCTGAGGCCACGAGTGGCCTGGTCACTGCTCAGTCTCACAGTGTCCCCTGGTGTTTGAAGGCATCAGCTCAGAGTAGTGAAGCTGCAGAGCTCACGCTCCATTTGCCCAGGAACATCCAGGAGAGGCATCAGTGTGAGCTGGAGCTGCAGCACAGCCCTTCCACCACCTCCCACTCCATCCCCAGAGACATTCCCAGCAACACCCTGCTCCCCAAAAGGCCACTGAGCCACCATTTGCTGCACAAGCCTTCCCAGAATGGCTATAAAACCTCAGAAAAGCTCCCACAGGGAGAGCTGGAGGAATTTGCCTTTCCACTTGGTCTCCAGTGGAAAGTGTGGTGACCACACTGTGTCTGTTCTCCTCCCCACAGTCACTCTGAATTCACCCCACAGTGTGTGAAGGGGCCACAGTTCAGCTCCTGGAAGCCTGGAAAGAAAACACAAATGGCTCTTCAGCTGGTTTTGCATTGGGCATAAATTCCCCAGGGAGGTGTGGAACCAGAGGGAAGCAGTGGTGGAGCAAAGGGAAAAAATCCACTAAGGACTCAGAGAGAAAAGGAGGTTTCACAAATTCCCCGATTCCGTTTCTACGTGGCCAGTACTCTGTAGGAGAAAGCCAGGAAGCTGGAAAACCAAACACAATTACTGTCTAGGCAGGGAAAAACCTGTAAAATCTTCAAAGCAGCTGCTTAAAGACAGGGGAGTTCAAACTGGCAAAAGGCTTTAAGAGAGAAATGCCATCCTTGAAATCAGTGACTGTAAAAGCCCTCTGACTGCAAACACCATCAAGACATTTTTGGGGGACTGGAGAAGCTGCAGAGGTGCAGGAACATCCCAAACTCCCAGTTTAAGCAATATTTACTGTCCAGCTCCTTAGGTGTGAACACACGTCCTGCTTTGGGGGTTAAATCAGCCCCCTAAATATTGGAAACCCCCAAGGCCAGAGGCCTCAGCTTTGCTGGAAGATTTGCTGATCCTTCGCTCCACGGAGGATCAATTCTTGATAAATATGGGGGAGATTCTGCAGAGCTTTGGCATAATAATTACATTAAAACTCCCGATGAATTGTGTTGTTATCCAGCATAATTCCCTGCCCTCGGCACTTCCCATGGTTACACCTCTGAGCCAGGGCTGTGTTTACAAAACATGCCTTAGGATTTTGCTGTCCTGAGCTGGGAGATTGGAGAGGTATGGGAGTGGGTGAGCCAAACTGATGCTCAGGATAAGCATCCAGGACTGAGGGGATTATCCCAGGTAACATTCCAGCTAAAACAAAGTCGGTGTTAAATGTGGTTATCCTGAACCTGCCGCAATTGCACCACGGAATAGGAATTATAGAAGATCCTGAGTCGGAAGGGACCCACGAGGACCAAGTTCAGCTCCTGGCCCTGCACAGAACAACCCCAAAAATCCCACTCTGTGCCTGAGAGCGTTGTCTAAATGCACCCCAATATATTTGTCTGATTGCCAAAACTGCTTTGTTACATTTTTAGCTCCAGCATTTCCTCAATATTCCAACAAATAAATCGACCATTTATTTGGATTCTTCTTTTTGCCTTTTTGGGGAAAGAGGTGTTTGCACAATACCTACTGCAGGTGGGATTGCTGGGCTTCAGCTTTGGCACACGAATAATGACATTCCCGTTTGGATCGCTGGTGGACACACACGGAGTGAGGTAGATGTGGATCCTCACCGCTCTCACTACATTCCTGAGCTTTAGCGAATTCCCTTATTGTTTTTTCCTTGAAAAGAAAACAATGACTGGGGGGAAGCACCATTTACCACCGAGAACATGGGCTTCAAAACCAGATGGGCACCCACGGGGAGGGAGGGGAGCAGCAGCTGAAAAGACACAGCCCAGGGTTTGATTGCACAGCGAGGGGCTGGAAACTCACCCAAAACCAGGTCAGGGTTTGTGGGAGCTCCCACCAAACCCGGAGAGCTTCCCAGCAGCTCCCATTTCCCTTGTGCAGAAGCACCGCAGCAATTGCAGATTCTTCCAGGAGGTGGCAGGAAGATTTTTGCAGAGAGGGAGAGGAGGAAAATGTGGTTAGAGAGAGAGAGATTTAAAGGAGGAAAGGTTACACCTGGAAACGGCGACTGGAAAACCTTCCTGCTCGCCCCGTGCTGAGGAATGGGGAAGCCACAGCTTCCCTGGGCAACACCCTGGTGCTGGGAATGGCTGGGAATGCTGGAAAAATTAGGGATAAAAATCAGAGAATCATGGAATTGTTTTGGTTGGAAGGGACCTGAAGCCCATCCAGTGCCACCCCCTGCCATGGGCAGGGACACCTCCCACTAGCCCAGGTTGCTCCAAGCCCCGTCCAACCTGGCCTTGGACACTTCCAGGGATCCAGGGGCAGCCACAGCTTCTGTGAGCAACCTGTGCCAGGGCCTCCCCACCCTCCCATGGAAGGATTTCTTCCCAATATCCCACCTAACCCTGCCCTCTGGCAGTGGGAAGCCATTCTCCCTTGTCCTGTCACTCCAGGCCCTTGTCAATAGTCTCTCTCCGTCTTCCTTGTACCTCCTCCAGGCCCTGGAAGGCCCCAGTCAGCTCACCCCAAAGCTTCTCCTCTCCAGGCTGAACAATCCCAGCTCTCCCAGCCTTTCCTCCCAGCAGAGCTGCTCCAGCCCTCGGATCCTCTTGGGGCCTCCTCTGGACTCTTTCAGCAGCTCCACGGAAACCTGGGAGTGCAAAGGATCCTGCCCTGGGGCTGTTGCCCCATTCCCAGGGGCAGTGCTGTTGCACACGAGGTCACTGGAGGATTTCTGAGCACATCTGGGTGCCCCAAATGTCTTTGCTCTTCCTGGCTCCGTCCATGGTGTCACGGGGGAGGCTGCACACCCTGCATAGGTGAGATACCCAAAGGTGTGGGGGTGCATGGAAATCCTGCCCTTCAAGGACATGGATTCGTGCCTTGGATGGAGAGGGCCCAAACCCTGGTGTTAATTTGCTGTTGTTCCTCCTGCAGCAGCAGCAGGAGCTGCTGTGAAGGATCAGCTGTTGAGCAAAGCATCGCTCAGGGTCTCATCGCCCTCCAGCCACAACCTGAGAGCTGCTGGAGCACCGGGATTTGCAGGGTGTCCTCAGAGCTCACCCACTCCAGACAACCTGGAATTACAGCCCCAGGGATATTTTCTCAAGCAAAAGAGCCCTCTGTTCAGAAATTGATTTTTGGCACACTTTAGTGGGACATTATTGAAACCATTTGTAAAATTGCTGCGCTCTATTCGTGTCGTATCCCAGGAATTGGAGCAGCAGTGTGGAAATGAAACATTTCAATCTCAGTTAATATGGATTGTTTCAGTCTTATTAAAACACTTCAGGAAGGTCAAAGGAAAACATTGTCAGAATATTTTTCTTGCTGAAGAAAAATGGAGCCTTGGCTTTGAAAGCCTGGTTTGGGTGACCTGGGGTTTGAAACCTGTCCTTGCGGGGACAAAATCATTCCAAGTTTGGACACATTTGGACACACTTCCTGCCCACAGGCAAGGGTGGGTATGAAAATTAACTGGAAGAGTCTGTCTTGGCCTTGGGCACAGCTGGGACTGCAGTCCACAGCCACAGCTTCCAAAGGGGATGTGAGGGGCCACCAGGAGCTGGGTCCTGTGGTTCTCAAAGCTCGAAGCTTTGATGGAGGGAACCATCTGACTTCCAGCCAGCCAAAGGTAAGTGGGATCATTCCCCCAACAACACACATCTTGCACGTGCTCCAGAAAGCCTCCCGAAGAAAGAACCAGACAATCATGGGATTAGTAAGGTTGGAAAAGATCTCCCAGCCCCTGGAGTCCATGCTATGACCGAACACCACCCTGTCCCCCAGCCCAGAGCACCGAGTGCCACATCCAGCCATTCCTGGGACACCCCCAGGGATGGGGACTCCAACACCAACCCTGACCACCCGCTCCAGGAAGGAAACCCTCCTGGTGTCCCACCCAAACCACCTCCAGGGCAAAGTGTGGAGTTCTTATTTGGAGCTACTTGACCTAAAAATTCCCTGAACACGCAGCGTCTTCGGAATCTCAGTAAACCAATGGGAGCTGTGGATTTTCTGTCCCTGCTGCCGGTTCCCCAACCCCTTGAAGCTCCTCGAGGTGGGTTTTGCCCAGGCCTGGTGACCAGTGCACAGGCTGTTTGGAGTGAGGGAGGATCTCTGCTGTGATTGACTGAGACATCCCAGTTTAGGACAAACAACCAGGGCCAATCACTGGCCTTTCCTTTTTTTTAACCCACTTGTAGTAAACTTTTACCCACTTTTACTGCAGATATCAGAGTTTTTCCTCCACTTTATCTCCCTTCCTTAATTCCCTTGTTGCCTTCCACCCTCATCCATGACACGGAGGAATGAGAAAACATCTCTTTTAATTATTTAGCATATTATTAGCACTAGTTTTCTCTGTTTTCTTCTGCAGAAGCCACCAGGACCTCCTTCAAAAAAGAGCAGCATAATTCTGTAGTCAGGCTTTGTGTTTCCTGGTCATTAACAAACAGGATTTCATGGAATTCTGGCATTTTTCTGCCTCTTTATCACAAGAAACAACAAACTCTTACGCTCTCCTTGCTTGGAAAGCGTCTCAAGCCTTCTCTTCGGAGTTTCTCCGAGCCTCGAGAAAATATTCCTGCAAGGTCGGGGCTGCTGGGGAGGCCAAAGGAAATGTTGGACCTCAGTGGAATTATGGGATCATCCAGCCAGGCAATATTGGCCTTAGGAAGGAGCTTTGCTCCGGGGAATTCAGGGCAGCTTGTTTTTAAAGAAATAAAACAACATCTTTCAGGGGCCTTATCTACAACTCACCCTCAGTGGCTTAAGCCTGAGAGAGCCTGGGCAGCTACAGCTGCTTTGTCTTCCTCCTGCCCAGCTTCTGAGGGACCTAAACTCATGGATTGGCTTCCATTCCTTGGGAATGGTAGGAAAAATGGCAAGTTTTGCCTCTCAGAATGTTCCTGTCCGGGGAGAACCACAACATCCCTCCAAGGGATGCCACAGGGCTCCAGGCAGGACGGGCGGCCCCAGACAATTCCTCTCCTCTCTCCTCCATCTGTCATTCCAGAGTTCCCACTTATCACCTGAGGACTCCAGGTGGGATATAAAACCCCACCTTTTCCCCCTGGGTTCTCCCAGACTAAAACTCCCTGAGCTACCCAGCGAACAGGGAAAATCTGACGTGGAACCCGAGCCACGAAAGGCTTGAGGGGATCACCTGATTGCCACACCTTGCTCTGGGATTGGTGAAGAGGGAATGGCTGGAATGGGATCCATAGGGATTGAAGGAAAAAACCAAGGAAAACTAAATTTGCCCAGAAACTCCTGATCTTCCTGGTGCTGGGGGTCCACCCAAGCGTGTGGGGAGCCGTGAGATGGCTCCATGTTTTCTCCAGAGCAATGCTAAAGCTTTTTTTCCATCAGAAAAGCTGTTTAGAAAGGAATATCCTGGTTTATGAATTCTGGGAAAAGCTGTGCCTGCCCGAGCTAAGCCAGGAAGCCCTGACTGGCCAGGACCTCGTGGAAACATGTGCTCAGGGCTTGCTTTGAAGGAATGAGTTTGGGAGCCGGGACCTGGCTGTGGTTCCCCTCCACACACGATAATTCCATTAAATTCACGTTGGCTGCACGTTCTCATGACAACCCCGAACCCAAACAATAACAACACTGGGCATATGGGAATGGGGGGAGGAAACCCTCCTGGAAATTCCTCTCTTTTGGGGAATGTGTGTTGGGAAGGCAAAGGTGAGCTCCAGGAGGGAGGCTGCTCCTGGAGTTGCTCCTGCTTCCCACCAGGATTAGGGCTTTTCCCAGTCGCTGACAACATTTGGATTTGATGGTCCTGGAGGTATTTTCCAGGAATTCTGAGGGTTCCCTGGGCTGGGGCTTTATGGGGAGGTGGGGTGGGGGGTTCCTGCCCAGGGGCCTTGGGGTGGTGTTGGGGTCCCTGGTATGGGGGTA
>VXAY01002920.1:682323-698335 GCA_013399855.1 Oxyruncus cristatus
GGGGTTGCTTTGGGGGGAGGGTCCCTGGTCCCCGGGGCATTGTGGGGATGCTCCATGGGCCTGTGTTTTCCTTCTAGTGGCCCTTTCCAGCAGATTTTCCAATCAATGCTCCAGCGAGGGGAGGGAAGCAGGTCCCACCTCCCAGTGTTTCCCTCCAGCTCCGTGGGTAAACCCAGTCACCAAAGCGGTGCTGCTGCTGGGGGCTGGGGCTGTGCTGCCTGTGCAGGTTCTTGGTTCACATCCAACAAAGCTGGGCTTTGTGTTTTTAGGAGAAATCTGGGATCTGTGCTTTGGTGCTCCAGTTGTATCACTGATGGTGGGGCCTGTCTGTCCCCCACAGGTCCTGACAGATGCCTGGACCTGGATCTGCAGTGGCAGGAGATCTGTGGGAGCAGAGGGGCCTGTGCAGGTTCCTTGGCCACCTCTTGCCCAGGGCTCCAAGAACCTCCCTGGTGTGTTTGTGCCTCTGCAGACCCCAGAGCTGCTGCTCCTCCCTGAAACAAGAAGCTCCTCCACAGGGAACAGGAGAAGGTCTTCCAGTGGCTTCTCTGGCCATCAGAGGGGACTCACTCTTTATAATGGGGACGAGTAAAGCAAAGCCCCCTCTGGGAAGCAACCTGGCTTTATTTGGGAAGAGTTTTTCCCTCTGATTAATTGTGTGGGTGTGTATATATGCTGGGAAAGGCAACACTGTTTACTGGAATTGTACTATAAATGCTTGCTAACTTCTAATTCACTGTGTGATAAATACCATAATTGATGCCACAATATGTTAACATTCAAAGCAGGAGCTCCTCTTTCATATGGATTTATTTTCATGCACGAGGAGCGTGGAGGGTTTGAAGACTCTCAAAGATTAGGGGATCTTTCCATCTTTCCTCCGCATTAGGAAGAGGATAAGACATCTTTTTTTAAAGAAGAGATGGATATCACCAGGCTTTTGTATGCAGAAATAAGTCATTGAAACTGTTAAATGCAAGTTTTTTTGAGTCCACAGGGCTGGGCTGAACAACTTGTGCTTAAATCTGTGGGAAGTGGTCAACAAACCTGAGCTCTTTCACTTTCAACATGGTAAACTCATGTTAAATGGTGCAAACCCGCCATGATACGGCAGAACACGGAGCAGAATCCTTCCTTTGAAGCTGTAACTTCCAAACAATATGCTTTTAGCCATCTCTGAGCTCAGAGACCAGAACGAGCCATGCAGGCAGGAGGGATCCAGCGTTACACCTCCCTTCCATGTTCATATTTTTGGAGTAATAATTTGGACTTGGTTTCATTCCCTCTCAAACCAGAGACTGATCGACACAGTGAGCCCCGGGGGGATTTCACAGATGTTTAAATTAGCCGTGTTAATTAGCAAATAGCCTTTGGTACCACATCTATCATTTTTTGACACAGCCTCTCTCGTTTTGGGGCAGGGGGGTTATTCCCTCAGGTCACCACACGGTTTGAGGAACATTTTACCTGTAGATGGCTTTTTCTGCCCAGTTTTCCCGGTGTTTTGTTTGCAGCACGTGGAGATCAGGGGTTGATGGCTGCGTTTGCTCTGCAGGCTCTTCATTCAGTGTCTGGGGGGTGTTTTGGTGGGGGTGGTTTCAGTGGAGAGGTGGGATTTTTAAGGCAGAACTGTTTCTTTGCGACTGGGCTCGATCTCCTCTTGAAGAAACGGCTGATTTTTGTAGGGAAATGGGATTAGGCAAGGGTTTGTAAAGAAAGTAACTGCGTTCTTGGCACTGTGCCCTCGCAGGATGTGAACATCCCGAGTCCTTGAGATTAAGTTCTCTCTTTGTGTAGAGAAGGAGATGCTCGACGACGTTACCTCGGGCTCTGGGAGCATTGCCACGGATCCAATCTGTGCTTGAGTATTAATTGCACATCTCTTCTCAGATTCAAATCACCCAGTCTGCACAAACCTCGATGTTATCCTGATGTTCCCAGCTTGAAAAACACCCTGTGTGCACAGGCTGCTGGAGCTGCTCCCTTCCCACACAGAGGCTTTCGGGGAATGCTGGGATGGTTTGGGCTGGAATAGACCTGAAAGCTCATCCAGTCCCACCTCCTGCCATGGGCAGGGACACCTTCCACCAGCCCAGGTTGCTCCAAGCCCTGTCCAACCCGGCCTTGGACACTTCCAGGGATCCAGGGGCAGCCACAGCTTCTCTGGGCCCTCTGTGGGGGTTGGTTTTGGGTGGGATCAGAGTAAAGGCAATATCCCTTCCAGACACGTGGTCTCCTTTCTTCTCTTCCATGGTTTTTGTTACCTCTTTATCAATCAGATATTTGCTTGAATTTCTGTCGGCTCAGAGCCGACATCCCTCAGCATTTTACATCCCTCAGCACCCGAAGGTGGCACAGGGCGAGGGACCAGAAGGATCCTCCCTCCCTGGAAATCTTTCCAAGCGCCTCTTCTGCCGAGCTGCCACCTCGTCAGCCGGGAACATCGGTGTTTGTTCGATCCAGGTGTTTCGGGAAGAGCCTTCTCCAGACGATGGACTGCAGGTGGCAGCAGCAATCTTTCCCTGCGGCAGCCGGGAATGCTGCGGCAGCATCCATTGATTTCTGCAGGATTCAGCTCCCGACAAAACCAGCTCAGTGGTAAAACAGAAAACTGTGAGCGGTGAGTGCAAAGATTGTCGTCTTACAGCCGACATGTGGGGGCACTCTTCATTTCCCCCTCCCTTTTCTTCTCCTTAAGAGGAATCGGGATCGTTGGAGGAAGGGGAGGGGGAGGACAAGCCCTTCTACTCACACAGTGCCAGACACATACAATAATCACATTTATGTGCGGGGCTTGGTTACTCTGCCGGGCTTTGCTCGAGCCCTGCGCTGAGCAGCTCCAGGCTTTTCGTGCTTTCGGGGGTGTGTTTTTTTTTGTCCTCCTCCAGCTCGTTCTGTGCTTCTCTCTGATAGCAGGGAGCTGTAATCCCACCATCCCAGGAACCATCGTCGCCGTGCATTGTTATTCCAGGCAGGGACACGGCCCTGGGAGCTGCGGGCACGGGAGTGCTCAGTCCAGGAACTTTGTGCCTGGGAGAGGGGTCGCTTCCCACAGCCCCTGGCCGTGGCTGTTGTCCCTGTCACTGCTCGGGGGGGGCTGACCCCATAGTTTACCTGAGTGTCCCTTTGAGCATCTCTCTGCAGCCTCTGCTGCAGCTCTGGGACTGTCAGTGCTGTCCTTGGAGATCCCCCTCCAATCCAAGCCTGCCCTGGGCTGATCCCCCAGCGTGGGCAGCAGGGCAGGGGGGATTCTGCCCTTCTGCCCCTCAGGGGAGACCCCCCTGCAGAGCTGCTCCAGCCCTGGGAACGGCACAGGGAGGACATGGAGCTCTGGAGCAAATCCAAAGGATGAGGCACCTCTAGGAGGAAATGCTGAGAGAATTGGAATTGTTCAGCCTGGAGAAGAGAAGCTTTGGAATCACCTGACTGTGGCCTTCCAGTGCCCAAAGGAGCTACAAGAAGCACGGAGAGAGACTATTTCCAAGGGTCTGGAGGGAGAGGACGAGGGGGAATGGCTTCCCACTGCCAGAGGGCAGGGTTAGATGGGATATGGGGAAGGAATTCCTGGCTGTGAGGGTGGGGAGGCCCTGGCACAGGTTGTCCAGAGAAGCTGTGGCTGCCCCTGGATCCCTGGGAGTGTCCAAGGCCAGGTTGGACAGGGCTTGGAGCAACCTGGGCTAGTGGAAGTTGTCCCTGCCCATGGCAGGGGGTGGAATGAGGTGATCTTTAAGTTCCCTTCCCACCCAAACCATTCCATGATTCCATGATTCCTGAGGAAGCTGCACTGCAGGCGAGGAGGTCCTTCTGCAGCTGGATTTTGAAGGTGGTTGGAGTCAAGTGCTGCAGGCACTGTCTGGCAGTAGCAATCGGGCTGTTTCTGTCTCTGTCCTGGATTTGTGACCCCTCATAAAATAATAGACTCTCTTAGGTTGGCAAAGACCTTTAAGATCATTGACACAGCCCTGCCCAGGCCACCACTATCCCCTGTACCCAAGCACCACGTCCACACGGCTCTAAATCCCTCCAGGGATGGGGATTCTATCACTGCCCTGGGCAGCTGTGCCAGGGCTGGACAGCCCTTCTGGGCAGGAAATTTTCCCAATATCCAACCTGAACCTTCCCTGGTGCAGCTTGAGGCTGTTTCTCTTGTCCTGCCACTGTTGTCAGACGAGGCCTCGAAGTCCAGAACTGGTGAAACGCTGAAGTGCTCAGGTCAGTGTTGGGGTTGGGGCATTAATTCCTGGTGACTGGAGCTCAGATCAGATGCAGCCACGAGAAGAGTGTTGTTGGTTCATGTGCCACCAGGGACAGAACTGACCCTTCAGCACGAGCTGCTTGTGATGCAACAAGTTGTTGTGGCAGGAGCTCCCACCACGGTCACTCGGCAGTGGGATGTGCAGATCAGGTGCTGGAGAATTCCAGACGTGCAAGGACTGGCTTGACATCCTCCTGATGTGAAGAATATGGTGAAGGCAAAGGTGCTCTGGTGGTCTGGGGGAGAAAAGCAGCAAGGTCCCATTGGGAGTGAAGGGCTGTGCACTAAATAGTGTCTCATGGGAGGAAAAGGGGGAGCTAAAAACCTGGGAATCCTTCACTCGTGTTCTCCTTCCCCCCTGAGCTGGGCCAGCCCAGGCAGGGCAGCTCCCTGCACAGCATCTGGAGTGTTAAAGGAAACTTGGAATCATGGAATGTTTTGGGTTGAAGGGACCTTAAAGCTCATCCAGTCCCACCCCCTGCCATGGGCAGGGACACCTTCCACCAGCCCAGGTTGCTCCAAGCCCCGTCCAACCTGGCCTTGGACACTCCCAGGGATCCAGAGGCAGCCACAGCTTCTCTGGGCAGCCTGTGCCAGGGCCTCCCCACCCTCACAGGGAACAATTTCTTCTTTCTATCTAATCTAAATTTGTTTTCTGCCAGTCCAGAGCTGGGCCCTCCTTTTCCCACCCGAACTGCGCTCGCAGGCATTTTAATGCATGTTATTTGGTTTTGCACAAAATGAAGATTTGCTAACACTGATGCTAATCGTGACTCTGGAGTGATTTGACCAGATTGTTTTAGAACAAAAACCCCTAGGGAGAAAAAGACAAGTACTTTCTGCTGACATTTGTGCAAACTCTTTTCTGTTGAGCTGACTTTTCATTTCAGACCTTTCTTTAACTTGATTTTCGAGGCATTCAGGAGCGTTCCAAACAGACTTTTTCAATTTTGTGGAAGCAGATATTGTAGTCAAGGCAGAATAGGTTTCTCTTTGCTCTCTTCTTCTCACCCCCAACTTCACAATGTGTAAATCAATCAAAGTTTAAAGAAAAAAAAAGTATTGTTTGCCTGCTGGACTTCTCAGGCAGCAGCTCCTGGGTAGGGCAAAGTGATTGGATTGGTGATCTCTTGGTTCAAAATGCCTGCTGGACAACACTCCTTTCCTGTACTTATTTCCTTTTTTTCCTCCTGCTGGTGGGTATGACAAGATCCTGAGCTTGTCCCTGGTTTGGCTGCGAGCAGGTTCAGAAGGATTTGCCTGTCTGGCACTGGGAGGTGTTTGACGTGTCCAATTCCAGCAGGGATGGGTTGGTGGTTGGAGTGCAGGTGGAGCTGCTGGAGCAGAGGGATCGATACCTGTTCCTCCAGCAGGGGAGGGAGTCGTGGTGCGTTGGGTTGGGCTCTCTGGTGTTTGAGCAGTGAGAGCACAACACTTTAATTGCTGTTTGGGCACCCTGAGACACTTGTGTTTCATCTGCCACCCTCTGCAGCAGTATCTTTACATCTGCAGCAGCAGATCTTTACATCAGGATGCTCCTGACGTAAAATACAGAATTATGGAATTTTAGGGTGGAAGGGAACTTAAAACTCATCCAGTGCCACCCCCTGCCATGGGCAGGGACACCTTCCACTAGCCCAGGTTGCTCCAAGCCCCGTCCAACCTGGCCTTGGACACTTCCAGGGATCCAGGGGCAGCCACAGCTTCTCTGGGCAACCTGGGCCAGGGCCTCCCCACTCTCCCAGGGAAGGATTTCTTCCTTTCATGCGGGCTAAATTTCCCTTCTCTCAGTGTGAAGCCATTGCCCTTGTCCTGTCACTCCAGTTTGTGATGAACAGTCCCTCCCTGCCCTCCCTGTATGCCCTCCAGATCCTGGAAGGTGCTCTGAGGTCTCCCCACAACCTTATCTTCTCAGCCTGTCTGCACAGGGCCGGTGCTCCAGCCCCTCACCAAGATCCACCCGTGGACTTCTAGAAGTGTCTCTGTGTTCTCAAGGTGTGAAATCTCCTTTGGTCTGTGGGTCCCTGTGCTGGGGGGTGTTGAGTCCCCCCACGGTGCCTGTCCCAATGCTCCTCCAGCAAAACCTTTTTGCTGGGTGAGCCCTTCCCCTCAGGATGGCCCGTTTCTGTCTCCTGTCTTCACCCTGCAGCTGTGTGAGGAGGGACCTCCAGGGCTGTCCCACACCAGTGGCCTTGATCCCAGCTGGGATCTGAGGGAACGGCTGGATATCAGCTGGTTTAGGCTGGATCTCAGGACAAGGTTCTTCCCCCAGAGGGTGGTTGGCACTGACCAGGCTCCCCAGGGCAGTTCAACCCTGCCAGAGCTCCAGGAGGGTTTGGACAATGCTCTGAGGGACAGGGGGGGATTGTTGGGGTGTTTGTGCTGGGCCAGGAGTGGGACTGGATGATCCTGTGGGTCCCTTCCAGCTCAGGAGATTCCCTGATTCCTTGCTGGAGCTGCCTGTTGCTGAGCTCCGTGGAGCTTCAGCAACACAGAATGTGCATCAGCCAACTCCAGGAAACTGCTAAATCCATAAATAATGGATGCATTCATCCCCCTCCACCAAATTATCCAGATGCATATTGGAGTCTAGGAAATAGATAAGAAATAATTGAGTAAGACATGAGATTCCTTTTCCTTCTTTAATCCTCAACAAAAAGAACCCCTTCGAAGATTTTTGCTTGGTCTTTTGAGTCGAAGACTGTGATTTTGGGGATTTTCTTTTTTTTTTTTAATTTTAAAAATCACGATTCCATTGTGTTGTGCAGAATAAGGCTCACAGGATGGCACTGGCAGAGTCCTGAGTGCCTGTGGTGGGATGCACGGGCAACCACTTGCAAAAGGAATGCCAAAGGGTTTGTGAGTAAATACACGAATTGCTGGTGGCATAATTCCTTGGAAATAAACCCAGCAAATTAGACTTGTTAAAGCAACCGCCTGAAATGGCTCCTGCCATTGAATCATCAGAATAGAGAACTGCAAAGATCCTGGGCTCATTTACATAGCACCAAAGCAAAAATAATGGGAAAATAATGAGCAATTACTGTGCCCGGCTCTCCCTATTCATTATTTGAAGTAAAGACATTTATCAATACGGAATTAAGTTGGCGAGATGTGCATGTGACAGAGTTACAGCAGCCAGGGGAGATATGGGGGATTTGAGGAACCCATTAAGGGATGGCAAATGGGCACCACCAGAACTAATCCTTGCTGCAAGAAACCATGTGTGAGGAGGAGCACTCAGAGCTTCTGAAGGGTTGTGGTAAGGTCTTGGTCACTGAGAGGGGTGAGAGAGGTGTTTTGGGGAGAGGAGATTTGGTTCATGTGCTGGGAAAGTTACGTCCTAAATGTGAGATTCATGAGTGGTGTAAAACGTTAGGGATGGGGCCTGGCAGATGTTGGGCATCCTGGTGACTCCTCAAGCCCTTCCCAAGCTGCTGCAGGTAGAAGGGAGACTGTCCAAAGAGTGCCAAGTGCATGTGACCCAGACTGTGGGATCACAGAATCGCTGGGGTTGGAAAAGACCTCCAAGGACCGTCGAGTCCAAGATGTCTCCGATGCCCACCCTGTCCCCCAGCCCAGAGCACTGAGTGCCACGTCCATCCTTCCTTGGACACCTCCAGGGCTTGGGACTCCAGCCCCTTCCAATGCCTGGCAGCCCCTTCCATGAGGAATGTGTTGAATTGGATGTAGAAACCATGGAAAGACATTCCCCAGGGGTGAAACCTGGAGACCGCTCTTCATCCCTCCCACCTCTGCGTGACCCCAGAATAACAGGGATTGCCATGAACTGGAGCCATCACGGGCTGGCTCTGAATGAAAGTTTAAGGGCCCTGCAGGCAGGTGAAGCTTCTGCTGTGCCTTGGCTTCCACCAGGAACGGTCACCCAGCCTTCAAACCCACCTCCCCAGGGCTGCTGGAGGCCGGGAAGGCGATTCCGCGGGGCCGGGCAGGGTTTGAGCAGCGCAGTTCCCAGCCCTGCCCCAAGCTCTGACAGATGCTATCAGTGTATCTGCCCATAAATAAATATGTAATGGGGCTGCGTGCTACACTTTCACATCCTGAGGAGGGAATTCTGACACTCCTGTCCTTTTATCTCTCCCATCCCTCGGCAGCTGAGAAAAAGCCTCTGACCTCGGCTGCCGGTTTTTATCGTCTCGTTGCAGCAGGAGCTGGTGCCTGTGCAGCTTTGCGGCTCTCTTATGAAGGGGGAGGAGAGCAGCAGGCGTTTTGTTGAAGTTCTTAATTGCAGGCACAGCAGGATTATGGAAATGTCAAGAGGGAAGTGACAGGGAAGACCTGACACACACGTGGGGGTTGTTGATTCACTGTGCTCTTTCCCCGGGGGTGGCGGGTGGGGTACAAGTAAAACGGCTCCCCTGGACTCCTGACCAGTGCACCCCTGTGCCAGACTGGCCTGTGTTTAGCAGCCCTTGCTCAAGGCAGGCCCACGATTAGCCAGGAATAACACAATTGGCTTGTGCCAGAGGAGCTGGAAGGAGTGGCACAGTCACAGAATCCCAGGATATGCTGAGCTGGAAGGGACCCCCAAGGACCATCCAGTCCCACCCTCAGCCCTGCACAGGCCCATCCCCAAGAGTCCCCCCCTGTGCCCCAGAGGATCATCCCAACCCTCCTGGAGCTCTGGCAGCCTTGGGGCTGTGACCAGGAGAACCCAGGAGAGGCTGACTCCCAATAACTTTCCAACAGTCAAAATCTCTGCCTCGCTGGGATTTAGAGGATGTTGCTATTCCATTCCTTCTTTTCCAGGCTGGCTTTGGCACAAGGTTTCATTCCTCATCTCAGGAACTGAGAGCCTGTCTTCCCTAGACCTTGGGACAGCAGGCTCTGCACCCCTGAGCTCTCCACTCTGAAGAGGGTGCCAGGGTGGAACAAGTGGCACGTGTTGGATTCAAGCTTGGAGCTGCTGCAGGGATGGGATTATCCATGAGCCCTCTGGCCTGCTTCTCTCAGAGCTCCCCATGCCCCAAGGGTTTGTGTCAAAGCAGATCCCATGGTTTCATTTATCCTGCATGTCCAGCTGCTCTGCTTGGTGTCCCAGTGGCTTTCCCTGTTGCCTGTCAGCACTGAAAGACGGGAAAATGAAGTCCAAGTTGACATCCAGAGGTTTCTCATCCCCTGCCAAAGTGAGGAGCTGTCTCCAGGTGGTCTGTCAGGTTGGCTGGGAAAGCTGCAGGGAGAAGCAGAAGTGATGGGCCAAAGTAGCAGCTTCATCCTGGTCAGTATGGGAAGATCCTGGTCCTGGCTGAGCTGTGGGACTGAGAGCTGCAGGACAAGCGGCTCCTGGTGTGTAGGATGGTGCTGTCGCACTGATCTGGACCAGGCCACCCACTAACCAGGGGCTGTGCACCCACAAATCCTCATTTCTGTGCTCCCAGTGATTTAAACATCTCCAGTGCATTTGGATTCTGCGGGAAGCACTGAGCTGGTTTCATTGCTGTGCTGTTTTCCCAGCCAGGTGGTCCCCAGAGAGCTGCCAGACATTCCCCTGTCAGCCTGAACAGGCGGTGTCAGGCCTGGCAGGGGGTGGGAGAGGCTGCTCAGTCCACAGACACATCTTTACAGTGTTTTGGGGACCGGAAAGGAGAAGGTGGAGCCCAAAAAGCTCCCAGAGAGACGAGGAGGAGAAGCCAGTGAGGGTCAAAATGGGTGGCTGGTAGCAAGGAAAAGAGGGAGATGACAGAAGAGATGGGGTTTGGCACAGGATTAGGCTGTTCTCAAGGTACAGTTCGACCTCTTGTTCAGCCTGGAGAGGAGAAGCTTTGGGGTGAGCTGACTGGGGCCTTCCAGGACCCAAAGGAGCTACAGCAAAGATGGGGGGAGACAGGGCCCAAGGGCCTGGAGTGACAGGACAAGGGGAATGGCTTCCCACTGCCAGAGGGCAGGTTAGAGGGATATTGGGAAGAAATCCTTCCCTGGGAGGGTGGGGAGGCCCTGGCACAGGTTGCCCAGAGAAGCTGTGGCTGCCCCTGGATCCCTGGAAGTGTCCAAGGCTGGGTTGGATGGGGCTTGGAGCAACCTAGGACAGTGGAAGGTGTCCCTGCCCTTGGCAGGGGTGGGACTGGATGGGCTTTAAGGTCCCTTCCCACCCAAACCGTTCCATGATCCTATGACATACTGGGATGGTGCCAAACACTTGCAGAACACGGAGAGGTGGGACCTGCAGTGCTGCTGTGCTGGCTCCTTTCTAACTTTGTCACCTCCTCACGAAGGCCCTGCTGCCTGGTTTTATTATTCCATCACTTCATTTTGATCCCTCAGAGCTCCTGTTCCTCCTTAGGCATCTCTGCCTTTGCAGCCTGAGCCACCTGGGCGTGTGTTTGGTTTACCCTTTGGGAGCCCCACAGAAACCATCTCAGAATTGTCCTTCCATGGCTGGGCGGTGCAGGAATGTGGCCAACACGGGCACTGGGGAGCTGTGCTGTGACCGGGGTGGGAGCTGGAGAACATGAAAGGGGTTTTGTGCCTGATTCCCAGATATTTTATGGGCATTTATATTTTATTTTATATTTTTTATCTACGCCTGCCTGGATCCCAAGTAAAACTGCAGTGGAAGGGACAAGACTGGAGACACCACCCAAAGTTACGTGCAAGGTTTATTTGCAATAGCAGACTCCAGGCCCCCAGGACAGGATCTTTTGGTGTCAGGATGATGCTCTGCCTGTAAATGGGGCTGGGACAGGCTCTGTCTGAGGCCCAGGAGGTGCCTCGAGGTCACAACTGGAGGGAATGAAACACTTTCCCAGTAATGTCACTGGAATTAGGCAGAGCCCCTAAACATGGTGTGTTCAGGCTCTGCCCTTGCTCCTTCCCACAGCTATTGCAGGTGGAGGTTGTTCCTGCTTTTGGGGCTGTTTTGCTGCCCTGTTCCTTGCTAAAAGGTGTTTTGCTTTCCGGGGGTAGTCGAGGGAGGTTTGTGACATTTGGAGCTGAATTTGCTGTTTCAGCAGCCAGCAACGAAGGTGATTCCAGGCAGTCGTTCCATAAGCAGCAGAACTCGGGAGCCCCTGGATTTGTATCCCACTTTCCTGGCCTCTGCCACTCCCATCATCACAGAGCCCCTGTGCTCCTCTCGCCTTCCTCCACAGCCCGTGACTCCCTAGCACTCACAAGCTGCTGGTTCACATGTGCCTCCCTGCCATGCAGAGCAGGAGTTTGCTCAGCTCACACGACAGCCAAGCCTCTCATTTGGTTCCGTCTCTTGCCCATTCCCACCATACTTTTTTCCAAGGATTTCTCAGTATTTAATTATCTCTCAGCCTTCTGTCAGTCTGGGGGAAGTTTAAGTTCCTGGAGGTAGGAATCTGCTGGTCAGATGGACAAGCAGTTGTACAGACAGCAGGAAAGGAGTTTCTGCAGAATGAATTCCTTTCCTGGGAAGCCTGGATAGTGTCCTTTGTCCCTCTGACCAGCATGGAAAGCCAGCCATGGAAAGCATGCCATGCTGCTGGGGGTTGTGGATTAGAGAGGAAGAGCCAAGGAATAAACAGGAACAAAGCAGAGAGCTGAGCAGTGACAACAGGGCACAAGGGCAGCAGACACCCCTGGGAGGAATAATGGATGTTTGGGACACTCTGAGCAGTTGTTTGGTATCGAAGGAAGCATCTCTTGGATTCCCAGAGAGGCTGTCCCACCGGGATTGCTTCCCTCAGGGCAGGGCATGCCCTTCCCAGAGGATTCAGATGATAAACTCTCTGCAGGAGCTCAGATAAAGCCACTGAGGGCTCAGCCATGTGGGAATGGGGGAATCATGGGATGGTTGGGGTTGGGAGGGACCCCTTGGGCAGAGGCACCTCCTGCTTATGTCTTTGCCCCTGTGGAATGCTCTTGCTGGGATTTTTCCCCTCACTGTGCCTTTGCAGTCTCCAGCCCCTCACACCAATTTCCCAGCCCAAGCACCAAATGTTCCAGCTTTTCCACCTTCCTTAAGTGGAAGTGCAGCCTTTGCAGTGCCCTGGGACCCGTGGGGCAGGAGCGAAGGAGTCAAATCCAATTTGTGACCTTTCAGTACTTAAAGGGAGTTTATAAAAAAGAGACAGAGTGACTTTTTCCACAGGCAGATGGTGGCAGGACAAGGAGGAATGGTTTTAAACTAAAAGAGGAGAGATTTAGGTTGGATATTGGGAAGCTGTGAGGGTGGGGAGGCCCTGGCACAGGCTGCCCAGAGAAGCTGTGGCTGCCCCATCCCTGGAATTGTCCAAGGCCAGGCTGGATGGGGCTTGGAACAGCCTGGGCTAGTGGAAGGTGTCCCTGCCCATGGCAGGGGGTGGAATGGGATGGGCTTTGAGGTCCCTTCCAACCCAAACCATTCTGGGATTCCATGACTGACCCACTCCAGGTCTGGGGAGTGGCTGTGGCTCCGTGTCCCCTTCCTCCTCTGGCAGCAGCTGTCCTTGGCCCACACGGGTGTGTGTTGTATGGCCAGGCCTTTGGGGCAGAGGTTGTGCTTGGCACAGCAGGCTCTGCAACCCCTGAGCCCCTTCCCCGGGCCAGTATTGCCAAAATCAGCCTCTAGTGTTTCCCAGGGTGTGGGAGAAACAGGTCGAGTGGGGGCACTGCGTGGTGTGAGCTCCGTGCCCGCTGCTCCAGCCCAGGGAGTGCCTTGGGATGGATCCTGAGGGCGCTGCTCCCGTGAGCCCTGATCCAGAGCTGGCTGACATCCCCAGGAGTGGGTCTGGCAGCTGCAGAGCCCTCACACGGGTCTGCTGAGCACAACCAAAGCCCTTTCAGTCCTGCTCAGGTTTGGACATTGTGTCATTGTGCCTCTGAATGTGACCCAAATCACAGAGGGAGAAACTGGGAGAGACCCAAGGGTCTGTATCGTGCTGGGAATGTCCATTCACCAGCAACATCTTGAAAGGCCCCCAAATTTATCACCCTGCTGTTGTCACTCCCCATTCAGTGCCCAGGGGGAACCAGCACAGAGCTCTGCAGAACTTGTGTGACTTCAGCAGTCAGGGAATGATAGATGTCCATACCCATGGATGAGGATAATCCAGCTGTACAGCCTCGCTGGATTTCAGCTGCTCTCTGGGGGAGAAAAAAAAAGAAAAAAAAAGAAAAAAAAAACAGGAGTAGAGGAGTGAAATATTTACTTTTGGGACTTTCACAAGTGGAGATGCCAGAGCGTGGGAAAAGAAAAGAGAGTCCTGGTGGGCAAGGGTTGGAGGGGAGAAGAAGTGGCGAAAAATCTCATCTCTTCACTGGTAGCAAAGGGCACAAAGGGGCTTGTCAAGAAAAGAGCCATTCTTTTGATTTCTCAGAGGCCCAAAAGGAAGGCAGCATATTCAATGAACATAACTCCACGTTGTCAATGCAGTCAGGGATGTTTATGCCAGCCAGTCAATCTGACCCAGAGCTCTGATTAAAAAAAATCAGCCAGCCCCAAATGTTCCAATAAAAAAGAGGGCATGAAAAAAAAACAAAACAAACTTGTGCTTTGGTTAAAGAGCACCCAGATCTGGAGTAATTTATTACAGCTGAAAGGATTAAATGTCATCAGGGAAACCAAAAAGAAAATGAATCTGTAATTAAATGTTTAGCCCAGCCAAGACAGTGTGGCACTGCCAGGCTGAATAATGTATAGAGGAAACAGCCCCAACTCTCTGCTTTACTTTCCAGTTTTTCATTAACTGAATCTGTATTAATGCAGAACAAGAGAGCTGAGTGATTTTCAACATACTCTGGATTTGTTGGTGTTTTGATGATACCAGGACTCAAAGGCTTCAGCTGAGATCAGTGCCAGCTCGTGCTTGGAGTTATCCAAACATGGGGAGGATCTGATACCTGCAGAGAAAGCAAACAGGAGAGCAAGGGAAAACATCAGGGAAAAGTCTCCCAACCTCTGAGCCGGGAGAACTGGGGCTGGAAATGCTTGTCCAGGGCATCCTCCTCTTCACCAAGCCCTGCTCTGGCAGAGCTGAGGCTGGAAATCCAAGGTTCTCCTCTTTGCCAACCCCTGCCCCGGCAAAACTGCCTGGAAGTCCCTGCCCAGGACATCCTTCTCTTAATCAACCCCTGATCTGGCAGAGCTGGGGTGGAAATCCCTGGTTGGGGCATTCTCCTCTTTGCTGATGCCTCAGAGCTTTTTGAGTTTTTCAGTTTTTACAGATTTTAGATGTGTAGTGAGTGTAGATTTTAACGTAGCTGTATTATCTCCCTTACCCTGTAGCATAATGTTTCCACACACCCAACTCTGTTACCCCATTCCATATCAATCCCTCTAAATTCCATCAGCCTGTTTAGTCTTCTATTCAAGGTAGAACTGTGGAAATACACCCTAAGGCTGGAGCAGGAGATATCCCACAGACACAGCGACCTTCAAGCCCAGAACTCTGGAGGAACTCCAAGGACTGCACGTGCTGTGAAGAAGAGGAGGAAGATGAGGAAGAGGGGGGTCCCAAAGGCCCCCAGACTCAGTTCCCGAAGGGGCGTGTCGGGGGCAGAACGGGACAGAACCGGGGGTGGACAAATTGGGATTGGATGGACCTTATTATAAATCATAGAACCCCTGTCTGGGGGCACGGGGTGTGTATTCCTCTGGGCCTATGGACTCATTAAAGCATCTGCTCTCTTTCTTATTTCCTACACTAAACTGGCCTGGAGTCTTTTTCTCCACGGTCTTTTGAGCAACAATTTGGCCCAAAAGGTGGAAGTCAAGGACCTGGGACTCCTCTGGATCTGGATATACCATTCTGCAGGAAATTCTTCCTCTGCCAGCACATTTTGGAGAATTCCCGCACCGATCTCGAGAAGCCCAGCTCCTCAGACCCGCACACGGAGGTGAGATAAGGAGCAGCTCCTCAGGGTACTTTTGTTAGCAGCTGCGGAGGGGAGGTTTTCCCCAGAAAGACGGAATACAGTGGGACTGGGAAGGGAAACTTGGACTTGGGCCCAAAAGTTGCAGGAGTCAGTGTTTTCCCAGCCTGTGGGTGAAAGGGTTTTGCCCTTTTGGCTTCGGTAAAGCCAGGCACAGGGCAGCAGCTCAGAGGGTTTTGTTGGCTGGGTACAGCTGGAAGGAAAAGGGGGCAGGGACACCTCTCAACAAGTTAAAGTACTCTGTTGTTACCCAAAGTGGGTGGTGGCACTCAAACAAGGAGTGGGAACGGTGTTCCTGAGGCTGTGACTTCGAGTCCTGGCACCAGAAAGTTTTTTTCCTGTCTGTTATTTGTCATGATGGGCTGCATACAGTCTAGGGAAGAAATCCCTGCAGGGTCTCCTCTGGCTTTAGTTTTACAGCATTGGAATCATTTAGCTGGCCCTGAAACATCTTTAAAACAGCAGGAGTTATGTAGGCTGACTATAAATACATGGCCTTTGAATGGGCGACTTAGAGCGGAGGCTTGGCCGAGGTTCGGCTCTTTTGAATTAAATACCGTGTAACGGCTCCTCTCGATTCTTCATGGGGAGGAGCGGTGGAATGAATTACGATATGCAGAATTGTTTTTCTTTCTTTTGACCCGTCCCGAATGGAGAAAGGACTATAAAAAAAAAAAAAAAAAAACCCCAGAAAGGGGGGGAAGTTTTANTCGATAGAGGTGGAAGTCTTAGAGATGGCTTTACAGAGAGGAAAGAGGAAAGGCTGTGATAACTGTGATCCCATCAGTCACATTTATATTAAAAGCCCCGGAGATGAAGATTTAGATCTCTTAAACCCCCCTGATTTGAGAGTGATCGGCCCGGGAGCCCCTGCGCCGCTGGCGGTAGGAGTGGGGGTCGCCCCAGGAGCGGGTCGTG
>VXAY01002921.1:0-11380 GCA_013399855.1 Oxyruncus cristatus
TCATTAAACTGAGACAGACACTTTGTCTACTTGTCATTTTTTTCTGTTGTGTCCCTGCTCCTGTCTGTTACAAAAATTATTGTAGGTGGGTTTTTTTTCATTTGGTAAGATTTTTTCATTATTCAAGTCTTTTTCAGTACAAAATTCTTGAGGGTTAATACCTTTGTAATTCAATAGATGCGCTTTCAAGACCATGCTGCTACAATTGACTAAGTTATATTGCTTGAGTTGTTCAAACCTGAATAACAGTCAGGTGCCCATCAAAGCCGCTCTATCACTCCTCTCCTCAGTTGGACGAGGGAGAAAAAATAGACTCCTGGGTAAAGATAAGGACAGGGAGAGATCACTCACTGATTACCATCATGGACAAAACAGATTTGACTTAGGGAAATTATTGAATTTATCCCAATCAAATCAGAGTAGGATAATGAGAAATAAAAAAAAAATCTTAAAACCACCATACCCTCACCCCTCCCTTCTTCACAGGCTTAACTTTTCTCCCAAATTCTCTACCTTCTGCCAGCCATGCACGGTGATGGGGAATGAGAGTTGTGGTCAGTTCATTATATGTTGTTTCTGCCTGTCCTTCCTCCTCGGGGGGAGCACTCCTCACACTCTTCCCTTGTTCCAGCGTAGGGTCCCTCCCATGGGAGACAGCCCCACACAAACCTCTCCAATTTAAGTCCTTCTCATGGGCTGCAGTTCTTCGCAAACTGCTTCTGCATGGGTCCCTTCCATGGGGGTCACAGGTCCTGCCAGGAGCCTGCTCCAGTGCAGGCTTCCCACAGGGTCATAGCCTCCTTTGGGCATCCACCTGCTCTGGCGTGGGTCTCCTCTACAGGCTGCAGGTGGATCTCTGCTCCACCATGGACCTGCATGGGCTGCAGGGGGACAGCCTGCTTCACCATGGTCCGTACCTCGGGCTGCAGGGGAATCTCTGTTCTATGTCCTGAATCACCTTCTCCCCCTCCTTCTTCACTGACCTTGATGTCTGCAGAGGTTTTTCTCTCACATATTGTCACTCCTTTCTCTGGCTGCAGTTGCCGTTGAGCAGGGTTTTTTCCCCCTTCTTAAATATGTTATCCCAGAGGCACTATCACCATCACTGATGGGTTTGGCCTTGGCCAGCAGGGGGTCCATCTTCTAGCTGACTGGCACTGAATCTATCAAACATAGGGGAATTTTCTGGCATCTTCTCACAGAAACCACCCCTGTAGCTCCCCCGTTACCAAAACCTTGCCACACAAACCCAGTACAATAACTAATCATGAGAAAATATTAAATACTGAAATATTTATGGTCTAATATTTTGATTGATCTATGCAGAGAATTTAAAAAATGAGAAATAACTGAATCAAGTTTAGAAAAAACCTCAGCAGTTTGTGTGTGATCATATACTTTTTTGTGTGTGCAATTTATATTTGGGTTTAGACAACTGATGTTACTTATCCCTATTACCTTTCTAAGGCTTACTAAAGTCAAACAACATGTGGGCAAACTGTGGCTCTGAGGATGACTCCCTCAAATTTAACTGGTTGGACCAGACAAGGTCTGGAAGGGAGTTCTGGAGAATTCACTTTGTTGCGTGCTTTGTCTGGTAAGTCACATTGACCCCTTCTGTTCTTTGGGAGGCAAAATGCAGTCTCGTCAACAACTGCACCCATCTGATTTTGTTCCTCTGAATGAGTAATTCTTGGGTTTCTGTCACTAGTACACACTTGCAAGAAGAGAGTGCTCCCTCCAGTTTGGGTTAAAGGCAGTAGTTCCTAATTTCTTTTGATAGAAGTAGCGGAGTGCTAACATAACCATGGGGGTATTATATAGTCAACCTCTCCTATGAAGACAGGCTGAAAGAGTTGAGATTGTTCAGTCTGGAGAAGAGAAGGCTCTGGGGAGACCTCATTGCAACCTTTCAATACTTTCAATACAGAGAAAGACTTTGTATCAGGACCTTCAGTGACAGGACAAGAGGTAGCAGTTTTAAACTGAAAGAAGGTAGATTTAGATTGGACATAAGGAAGAAAATTTGTACTGTGAGGGTGGTGTGGCACTGGCATAGGTTGCCCAGAGAAGCCGTGGCTTCACCATCCCTGGAAGTGTTCAAGGCCAGGTTGGATAGGGCTTTGCGCAACCTGGTCTAGTGAAAGATGTCTCTGTCCATAGCAGAGAGTTGGACTTGATGATTTTCAAAGATCACTTCCACCCCAAACCATTCTCTGATTTTATGTTTTTAAGAATGTCTGAAGGGACATAGAGTGTATTTGTAGCAACTAAAAAGCCAAAATATAATGTGGTCTTTTGGGATCAAAGTACTACACTGCATGAAAAATGCCTGGAGTGTGAGCAAGCCTCCTGCACAGGCTACACTTTGCCGGGTGCTGCAGGCTCTAGTACTCCAGTGGAGGGCAGCAGTCTGAAGTGCAAGGGAAAGAAGAGCTCTGGCTGCTGTGAGCAGTTGCAGGAGTGTCGGGGGCTCCTCTCTACCCTGTGTGCTCTCTCTGCTGGACTCATGCCCTGCACCTGCAGCTGTGCTCTGCCCCAGGAGTGGGCAGCACTTCCCTCTGAAAGGCTCTCAGGGCAGCTTGGCTCAAGGGCTGCTTCTCCACAGGACTATCAGAGGCTGTTTCAAACGAAAAATGTAAAAGAAATAAAAACTTTTCTAACAGTAAAATTCTGAGAAATAAATCTCAAATTAGTTCTTTGTAGTATTTTGTTATAGGACACTGGTGTGTGCAGCTTAGAATTGCACAAATTTTCAACCTGAACAGTGATTTTTATACAGAAAAAAAGTTCTACAAACTTTCATTTCTATGGACATACTCCTTGGTCCTATACAAAAATGGAGGTAGTTCTTCTCATAAATCATTTTAAGACATACAAATGTGATAAAAAGCCTAACAGATGGCATAATTTTTTTTCTTTTTCTTTTTGTAGAGATAACTTGCTCTCTATTGTGCTTTGCGGAAATAGGATTTTCAGGAGACATTTGAATAAGAGGGATTTTACCCACATAAGTAAAAATGAACTGTATTCCATGCTTTTGGTAGGAAAAATTGAAAGGACAAAATGCTTGAAGGCCCCCACAGCAGGGGGCACAGGGGGATGATAAAATGACCCTGAGGAGAACAGCATGCGCTTTTTGATGCCTGGTGCTTGTACCGTCATGTTAGTGTTCTCAGCTTTTGGAAATAAATTTTTCTAAATCCTTCCACTGCCTGGTATCCGGGGTACCTGCGCATAATCTTTCCTCCCATCTGGCATAGTTGAATACCCCTCCAGACTATCAATGCGGTGGATGTGGAGAAGGTTGGGGACTGGAGAAACCAAGCTGGTGCTTCCCCATGTCATCAGATGGTCTCTTGGCAAATGCTGGACCCCTGTTTCTGCTTTCCTGGCAACAATGACCCCTCTGGAAGCCTGGTTCGAAATAGTCTGTGTCAGAAGTTGGTCCGCAAATGATTGAATCTGTTCTGCATGAACTGACATGGAGGTTGGCATGTAAGTCTGCTTGCACACTAGCAGGCAGGGTGGGCTCATTTCTGTTCGCTGGACTTAAGGCTCTTGACCAGGAGGTCGTGGTTTTGTGGGACCAGATGGCAGCCCTGGAGGAGCAGATCGGTGACCTGAAATGTGCACAGAGCTTGGAGCAGGCAGTGTTAGCTGCCCAAGAAGACCACTGCCGGGAGCTGCAACAGATCGTAGAATGCTTAGTGTCCCATGTTGCTGGTCCATGGCAGCTGGAGCAGTGTACAAGTAGACTCTCTCCTTCCCAGGTTCCTGCCCTTATCACAAATCCCTCCGGGAGTCCTGGGAGGTGAGATGGAGGTGTTTGCGTGGGGTCCATGGACTCTGGGACTGCGTTTGAGCCTGACCTGGTAGCTTCTGGGAGAGTAGCAACCTGGTCCCTACTGCAGGTGGGGGATCGGCAGAATCTGCTGCATGGCAGGGTGCAGGTCACACAGACATCCTGGAGGAGTTATGATAGTTCTTAGACACTTATCAGCAAAAGCCTGGGGAGTGCTTAGTAGCATGGCTTCTGCAAGTGTGTGATAGTGGGACTCTGTCTATTCCCTTAGTAGTGGCTGACAAAGATTTATTGACTCCCATGGCTTTTGATCATGGAATTCAAAGGGAGTATCTATGGCTTCAAATTGTGAAGGACCTTGATGGCCAGGAGATCTTAGCCCCCACCCTATATCAATGGCTATGTGCCACAGTCTTGGCAGTGTATGCAGACCCTGCGGAACTGATGTTGTCTCTTGGGGGCTGGTATGTGGTAGAAGAAGGTGTTAGTTTGTTGCAGCAGACAGGGGTGATTCATGCCCTGACTGCAGGGTATGATCCTGATGCCATGCCACTGACGAGATATTAAAAAGCAGTTTATGAATGGAGCGCCTGATGATTTGAGATCAATGCCTCTGCTGCCGGCTGCAACTGCAGAAGGCATGATAGGTAATTTTGCACATACCCTGCAGGAGATGGAGCTTCTGGCTGCTAGACCAACTGTGTGGGTAGTGGGAGGTGCTAAGCTGGCAAGGCTGAGGAGGCCCCCCTTGGGAGTTGCCACATCTGAAATGTTCTGCTGCTGGCAGAGGCTAGAACCTGCTAGGAGATGTGGTTCCAGCCTGTCATGGGTTCAGGTGGCTGGGTTTTTGGTAGTAGGGGGGTTATAAGGTAGTTTCAGTTAGAAGCTGCTACAAGTTTCACTGTCCTATGAAAAGAGCCAATGATAGCCAGCTCCAGGAGGGACTTTCCTGCTCCTGGCTAAGGCAGAACCAATCAAAAGGTGCTTCTGTGATAACATATTTAAGAACACAGGAAGAGAAGGTCTGTGGTGCAGAAGAAATTCCAAGCCGAGAGAAAAAGCAGTCATCAAGGTCAGTGCAGCAGAGAGGGCGGGAGGAGGGGCCCAGGGGCCCCCCTCTCCCCCTCCAGCAGGGGAAAGACTGAGAGTTGAGACCCCTGATGCCTGTGGAAGACCATTGGTGTTCAGAGACCCCCTGCAGCTCATGCTAGAGCAGGTGGACACCTGAGGAGGCTGTGACCCCATGGGAGGACTAAGATGAAGCGAAGTCCTGCTGGAAACCTGTGGTCGGTGGCCCATGGAGAGAGAGAGAGAAGCCTACGCTGAAGCAAGTTTTCCCGGGTAGGACTTGTGGCCCCGGGGGGGGACTTAGGTCGGTATAACTCAGTCCATGAAGGACTGTACCCCTGGTGGGGGAGTGACCCACAGGGAGAGGTCCATCAAGGACTGTCTCCCGTGGGAAGGGACCCTCACGGAAACAGGGGAAGGACTCAGAGCCATTACCCCCCTGTAGCTGTGGTGAAGACTATGGTGAAGCAAGATGTCCCCTTGCAGCCCATAGAGAAGACCATCAGAGTGCAGAGAGAGACCCCCCTGCACCCAATGGAGGAGTCACCCACAGGACAGCAGAATGAGAAGAGCTGCTGCTGAGGGATGGACTCAGACAATAACTGACACCCCTTCTCCATCTCCCTGCACTGCTGGGGGGAGGAGAGAGAACATGGAGGAACGAGGGGGGAGAAGGGGTTGTGTTTTAAGACTGTTTTATTCTTTTACTCTTTAGTTCTTATTCTTTTAGCAATGAATTTAGCTTTTAGTTTGTGAACAATAAATTTAAGTTCTACCCCCATGCAAATCTCCCAGTTCTTATCTCTACTCAGGAATCCTCAGCAGTTTTTTTCTCTCCTCTGTAGAGTTGCAGAGGGAGGGGGGAATGTAGCAGCTTTTGGTGAATATTTGAAATCCGGCCAGGGTCAAATCTGCTACACTCCCCTGCTTCCCCTGCTGCTTCCTGGCGCAAGCTGGAGTGGGGTGGAGGGCGGTAGGTCAGCAGGTTCTGCCAGACTACTGCTGCCACAGCCCTTTGTGAGGGGCGTCAATGACACCCATGTGTTCCTCTGCCTGTCAGGTGGTGAGTGTATGATCTTTACCTGTGCTGGTTTCGGTGTTTACAGGCTCAGAAACTGCTGTATTACACAGTATGTTTGTCCCCACTGTTAGGAATAAATAGGTGTTCTTGCAAAAGTTTGTAGTGTGGTTGCAGTTGGTGGTGGGAAGTGACGAGTTACTGCTTGTTCAGTTGTCAGTTAAGGAAAGGTGCAGTTTGCCCAGAAACAAGGGTATCTATCAGCAGCAAGGGATCAATAACCTCCATTTTGAAAACACTCAAGGAAGCTTTGCTGCCTGGGAAAGAGGCATCTTCCCAGGAATAGTCTTATGTGTTTTCTCCTCCTGCATTCCAGAGGGGCTGACTCCCTGGTACAAGAGAAGATAAGTTTCTCGCATATGTGCTTGAAGGCTCCCCCAGTGGGGGGCCAGGCAGATGATAAAAAGACCCTGAGGAGAACAGCACATACTTTTTTATGCCTGGTGCTTGTACTGTCATGTCAGTGTTCTTGGCTTTTGGAAATAAATTTTTCTAAATCCTTCCACTGCCTGGTATCTGGGGTACCTGTGCATAA
Source organism: Oxyruncus cristatus (assembly GCA_013399855.1). Lineage (NCBI taxonomy): Eukaryota > Metazoa > Chordata > Aves > Passeriformes > Cotingidae > Oxyruncus > Oxyruncus cristatus. The sequence goes on from VXAY01002921.1 coordinate 6,487, forward strand.
TCTTTCCTTACAGGGTTGTTTCTGCACCTCATGACTCAATGGGAGGGCTTCTCTGATAAACTTTGAAGCTCCCATTCTGCCCGTGTCATTAGGGACATGGTTTAGTGGTTGACTTGGCAGTGCTGGATTAACACCTTGAATCAATGATATTAGTTTTTTTCCAACCTAAATGATTCTATGATTCTATCTTCCACCATGAGGTTATCAGGGGTTGTTCTAGAACCCTGTTTCTCCCCACACACCAAAAGATCAAACTGGATAAGAAATACAGGGTTCATGAGGGTCAAGAAAGACTTTGAGACCCTCTTCCCCTACCTGCTGTCCTTGCAACTCCTTGCAACCTGCAACCCTGCAACCTGAAGGTCTGATAGTGTCTTTACAGTGTTAGGATGTTTTTATTATGGGTGTTGTGAAAGACTCAGGTGGCATAATTCATCACTAGTTAGGATCACATGCTTGTGACATTCTGTCAGTTTTCAGTTTGATGGACTATTCAAAAAAAATACTTTTGAGTGACACTGTCACATGAAAGGGGGGAGTTTAGGTTTTGCCTGTCAGTGTGTAGGGGTGGTACCCTTTCAGAAGAATTTGTAACGAGGAGGTAGAACTTGTTTTCGCTTAGGAAGCCTTTCCTGCCTAGGGAGTGCCTTTCTCAAGGGTGGTTAGATGGGTTTTTTTTTCCCTTTTCCTTCTGCATGCCAGAGAGGGCTGTGGGCTCTCTCTCTCTCTCTCTCTCTCTCTCTCTCTCTCTCTCTTTCTCTCTGATATATGAGGAGAGAGATAAACCTTCACAATGTTACAGGCCGTGAGCACCTGGGGGAAGGGAGGCCAGAAAAAATAAGAAGCCTGGAAGAGATCAGGAGGCATGACTTTCTCAAGCCCAGTGTTTTCCATAGCTGATGCAGACATTCTTCCTTGCAAGTTTTTTAGTGTTCTTGCCTTCACAATAAACCTTTTTGAATTCTTTCCACTGCCTTGGCATTTTTGGATGATACCTGCATATATCTTACTTTACATGGTGCCCCCCGGAAACTTGAGACCCTTTTTGTCTGACCAGTCTGTTGGCATCTCAAAATGAGACCCTTCACCAACAGATTCACAAGGTCAGAGAGTGATTCAACTGCCCTTGTCAGGGGGCGCTCAGCCAACAGCGTGAAGACCCCTCAGTGGGCCCTGCCAAAGTGTTATCTGCTGCCAGCAACTGAAGGCACTCACTCTAACAGTTCACAGAATAACACTATTAATACAAATTGTGACAGGTTAATAAGGTTCATGGTCATCAGTGATAGTGTCTGACTGCAAATATATGTTTTAAAGCAAGTAAGCAAGCAAGCAAGCAAGCAAGCACAAGCTCTAATACAAATCAGTCTACTAATATACTATAGGGCAAGCACAAACATAAGCTCTAGTCCTTAAAGCAGCATTCAACATGCGTAAAGTATAATTCTTACCCAATAGGCATCCCTATGGGGGGGGTGATACCGAAAAGCGTCAAAAATAAACTTCTAAACGCCAATTTGTAGATGTTAAAAAGAGCATTCTTCTTTATTCAGCATTCTGGATATTTGGAGGATAGCTCCTCTAATTGAACATGCCAAATGACAGATGGACAGGGCTTTTTATTACACATACTGTTTACATATTCATTAGATATTCTTGCTTACTCAATACATTTTCATTAGTTTGCTTTACATAGTCACTTTCCTATGGAACTCCTTGTTTTGTCCTTCCAGGTCTTCTTTGTCATCTTGACCTCAGTTCTTGAGCAGGTACAGCATCATTGTGTTCCACCAACCAAAGCTGTTATGTTTGTTCTTTATCTTGGTTGGGTACACAGAGCTTAGTTTACATTTTCTTTGCTTGAGTACATCCTTATCTAATTCTCTAAGATTTTATTCTTCCTTATTTGGGCATTTCAGGATACTGTGAGTAAAGTTTCTATTTCTCCTATTAAATCCCCCCTTTTTCTTGAGACTAAATTCCTTAAGGGATTTAGTTTCTTAATGTATATATTTTATTTTATAGCATAAGGCATGGTAATAGCTACAACACTGAATCATGATGCAAACTAACATACAAATGGCAATTATTATGATTAGAACTATAAAGAGCTGCTTTACCCACCTAAAATTAGGTAACCAGGAGGTCAGGATATTCCAGATTTCTTGAAAACCTAAAGCTACCTGATGTAAAATTTGGATTTGTTTCCAAATTTCCTGGACATTTGTAGACACTCTACCACTCTTGTCAATGTATACACAACAGCTGGTGTTAATGACAGTGCATACTCTTCCTTGTGATGCTAAAAGAAGGTCTAGCACCATTCAGTTCTGTAAAACAACTTGTGAGAAGTTATTCACTTCTTCCTGTAACAGTAATGTCATCCATTTTCTATATATATTCTATGGTAGCAGAAATGTTTGCTAATTTTTTTTCTAGCCAGGGTAAAAACCATCTTACGAAACTATAAAATCTAGTTGGTCGCTCCACTGTAGCATTTGAGGTTTGTTTTGTGCACCTCAAATAGCTTCTTATCCATAATCCTGAGGGTACTTGATCTTTATCAATTACTATTATGTTTGGGACTAAGGCTCCTAGAGCACAAATGCCTTTCCAGACTCAGGGTAACATTTTACGGGCTTTATTTCCACATATCCAATACCACAGTGTTCCATTCGGTACAGACCAAGGATGATTCATTTCCCCGGTGTTAAGTATTTGAGTACTTTATGTGTGATTTCCAACAAACGTGCCACTTTTATTAATACAATCTAATTTTCCTGTTCCTTTAGGGTGGGTTACATTTTGTACACATGTATGATTATAAGGGATGTTAGTGGGTCATCATCATCATCATGGCTAGGCTTCGCGAACGAAGATTTGGGAAGAGCTCTACCCATGTTTGTTGCAAGCGCGTTGGTGGCTAAAGAGGCCAATACGAGATAGGCAAGTCCGGTTGCAAAAGGCACAGCAGAAAGACTCCTTAGATGGTATATTCTGCAAGGCACGATTCTTTCTGCGTTGTCTTTTCTCCTCAAGGGTGATCCTGCGTACTTTCTCAAAAGCATCAACAGCGTTGTAGATGGTGTGTCTCCAGGCCTCCCGATCGGAGGCCAGAGTAGACCAGTTATGGTGGTCAATATGGCCAAGGCTGAGATGTTGTTTCAGGGAGTCCTTGTATCTTTTCTTCGGGGCTCCTCTCTAGCGGCAACCAGTGGCAAGTTCACCATAGAGCAGGATCTTAGGGAGGCGGTGGTCCTTCATTCTGGAGACGTGCCCTGCCCAACGCAGCTGTGTTCTCAGTAACATGGCCTTAATGCTTGTGACTGTTGCTTGTTCCAGAACAGAAGTATTGGTCACATAATCTGACCAGTGGATGTTAAGGATTGTACGGAGGCAGCGTTGATGGAAGCGTTCTAGGAGACGCAGGTGGTGGCGGTAGATGACCCATGATTCAGAGCCGTATAAGAGAGTAGACAGCACTATGGCTCTGTAAACACTGATCTTTGTGCTTTTCTTCAGGTGTTTATTTCGCCAGACTCTTTTATGGAGCTTTAAGGAAGTGCTTACCCAGTGACTAATATTAATTTCTCCCTGAATTGGAAATGCAGAAATGGTCAATGGCTTCATTGTGTTTTCAGGTAAACGGGTTCACACCCAACAATCATTTTTATGCAACACTTAGGTCACATTTTGTAATAAAACTAGATGTAAATTTTGCTCCCAAGTCAAGACTAAATTAACTATTGCCAGGATAGCAAAACAAGACTTAAGCATTTTATTTCTTCTCAGACAACTAATCAATTACCAGAGGGGCTTTGGCCTTTATAATTCTGGAATAACATATCCATGATTTTTACTTCTGCAATAAAGTGGGAACCTCTTTCTGATGACATTCCCAAAGGTGCCCTGAATCTAGGTATTATTTGATTCGATAGTATTTTCATCACTTCCCTAGCCTGGCTGGTGTGACAAGGAAAAGCCTCTGGCCACCCAGATAAGGCATCCCCCAAGACTAGAAGATATTTATAGTCCCGCTTTCTGGGCAATTCAGTGAAATCAATCTCCCAATATTCACCCAGAACTTTTCCAGATCTTATAGCTCCTATTACTACGCTATTTGGCAGTGTTTGGATTATTTCTCTTACACATGCCAAATTGCTGACTGCTCGTACAATTTGTGTAATTTTTGGACCTATAACCAACTTACGCAAATGTTTCAACAACTTTTTTGCACTCCAATGAGTAGCCTCATGTTCCTGATCCAGTAGTTCAAACAAGACTGGTTCAGGGATTATTACCTACCCAGTTGGAGTAACTGCCCAGCCTTGTGGATCAAAAAAAGGAATGAAGAAGTTGAACCCATTGTTTGGGGGCCAGAGGGTGAAACAGCTTTTAGAACTATAAAAGATGCTTTGGCCTCAGTCCCTACCTTAGGACTACCTGACTACACAAACTTTTGATTTGTATATACATGGGCAGAAAGGAGTAGCAAGTGAGGTATTGACACAGCAATTGAGGGCCTCTCTAGGGGCCAGTAGCATATTATTCTGTACAACTGAATGCTGTAGTGGAAGGAACCCCATCATGCATAAGGTCTATAGCTGCAGTGGTGGTCATAATAAAGAAAAGCCACCCCCTAGTATTAGAAAATCCAGTAACAGTTCATTTACCACATGAAGTAGAACTACTTCTGAGAAACGACATTCTACACAGGCTCTTTCCCCTCAATGTGTTCATCAGTGTGAGTTGACTCTTCTGAATGCAGATAATTTAATGTTGAAAAGGTGCAACATGTTGAACCCCGCAATGTTACTACCTGTGCCAGATGAGGAAGAGGAACATCAACAATGTGATTTAGTAATATAAACTACTGTCGCCGTTAAAGTCGTGA
>VXAY01002923.1:0-108597 GCA_013399855.1 Oxyruncus cristatus
TTTTCTTCGTAGCTCTGGTTGTACTCTCTCTGGTAGATGGGGTGCCAGCAGGAGACCCTCCAGACTTATTTAGGATATATAAGTATATCCTAAACTGTTTGCAATTGAAATGTATATGTGCTGGGAATAACAATTTTGCATGGTAATTTGTTCACATTTTACTACTTGATGAAAATGATGATTTAATTATGATAACTTGATGAGGCACGCATTTAAAAAAGTCTCCAGAGTTGCTTTTTCTTTTTCCTTAAATTCTTGATCGGGACGAAGGTCACTGTTGAAACACAAGGTTAGTGTTAGTAATTTATAGCATAGTTATTCTGGTTTGAATATTCAGATTTCCTCTAATTTTGATCTGTTTCAAACATTTAAATGTTATAAGTATCATGGTTTTTATAGTGCTCAGTTTTACAGCATATGGAATCTGTCATTAGAAGCCACAAAGCTCTTTGAAAATGAATTGTATTAGAGCAATGGAAATTGCTCTATTCTTTACCATTTTGAAAACATATGCTCCCCCTATGGGCCTGACCAACTCTTTATCCTTTGCAGAGGTAAAGGTTCTATGAAGTCAATATGAGGTCAGGGTGAAAGGTAAGGTAAAACAGCACTAATTATTGGTGTTCCAGCTTTGTGTTTCCTCGGGGCAAAAATGACTGCAGATCTGGTGATGATTTTTGCCTGTGGATATTCTAAGTATCCCTTGAAGTCAAAGAATTTTAACTTCCTATTTTAAAAAGAGAGTAAGATAAAATTATCAGTACATTTCAGAACAAAGAAAATTAGAGTGATGTGACATGACCCAGCCTGGGAGTAGCTAATAAATTGATCAAGAAATTTAAACAGATGAAAGGAAAGCTAAACATGGCAAAAATAACTTGTGGATTTAGATACACATATCTGCACAGAAAGAACGATGACACAGAAAAGCTCACAGCAGGGAGGAGCTGACAGAAAGCATTTAGACGCTCGTCTTCCTCCTTTATTTTTTTTTTTTTCATAAGCTTGAAGAATTAAATGGAAAAAAGCCCACCTTTTGAAGAATGTCATAGAGATTTTCAGACATTATTTTTTTTTTTTTATTTTGAGATCCATTCAATTTCTCCGGAAATTTTGAAAAAAAATATAAAAACCTCAAAGCAAATATATTTCATGTATTAGTTGAATAAATTTCCGCAAAAGGATCCTAGCATCAGAAAGATAAAATTTCCAGATACGAACCAACAGTTCTGCTCTAAAATATCAAAAATGCCCACAGTCTCATTACACTACCATACCACTGGCTTGTAGCTGTCACGGAGAACTGGTTATTTCATTAAAAAATGGGGTTTTTTACTCTCATGGAATACCCTTCTCTCTCAGTCTCTGCTGAGCTTTGATCTTACCTATGAATTTAGCATCTCTCTCTCCCTTATTTTCTCTTGTGCCCTCACACCAGTTCCTGATCAGGCTTTCTATCACTTCATTTCACCACTACTATTTTCTTGTGTCTTTGAATCACATGCATATTTCACACTTTCTCCCCTGCCCCAGTGGAATATTTTCTGAAGTTCTTGTGAAATCTATCTCTCTTCACTAAAAATCTGCCTTTTCTGTTCATTTCTACCGTCTGCTTACCTAAATAACTATTTCCCAACTACTTTAAATCTCCCATCTGTTTTTTCCCCACCATTGACTCAGACTTCAAACTCTCCTTTGACTTCTCTTTCCCTCCCTTCCTCTCTCCCTTCATCCCTCTCTCTTTTCCTCTTCCCCATATGGGACCCTACCAGGTTCTTGCAAGATGATGTTATTGAAATGTAGAATGACTTTATTCTCACCTTCTTTTGCCTCTTTATTTTCTTTCTGACATTCAGTTCTCCTTCTTTCTTGCTCCCAATCTGCATATTTTCTAGCAGTTCTTACCCCAGCTTTGCTCTTTTTCTTGTGACCTCTCTTCAACTCTGAAACTCTTCTACACCACTCTTATCCTTGCATGTGTTTTCCACGTAACTTCTCACTACTTTCTGGATCTTTTATTTCACAATATAAAAAAGGCAGTCTGTTCTTTGAAAAATATCCCACTTTTACCTTAAATTTTATCCTCATTTATTGCCCCATCTTGTTTCTTCCTTTAATTTCATGCTCCGTAAATGCAGCCTGGATTTACCCATCTATTTATACTCCTTTCCGTCCTCACATTGAAGGGTACTATTTTTTTAAAATTTTTAGTGGTATTTTAGCAAAATCTTAGATTTCTCCAATATTTCTTCATCATCTTTGACCTCAACAGTTCCTTTTATTTTGTTTGAAATAATTTTCTGTCTTTTCTTCTATGACTGCTCTCAGCTGTGTCTCTCTTTCTGCCTGTCTAATCATTCCTTTGATTGATCTTTCAGAAGTCCCTTCATATCTCTGCTTCCTGTAGGTGTCCCATAGGCCATGTCCTCTATTCTCTTTCTTTATTTAAACTTTTTCTCTAAATAATCTTATTTGTGTATCTACCATCTTAGTTCACCTTTTGTCTTTGTGCTGGTTTTCAGATTTATGTTTCTAGTAGATCTTTCCTTTTGTGCAAACGAAAACTAAATAAAACTAAATCTTCAGCTGAAAGTATTTTAATGTCTTTCTTGGTTTTAGATGACTTCATTCTGGAAAAAAAAATCCAGCAATGCACAAAGAAGTTTTTAGAGAGTAAATGAAATACATAATCACTTGGCTAAAATCAGTAGCAAATAGAGGTTTTATCATGCTAGATTTTCTTGTTTTGCTTAGGTCTTCATAGAATTATACTCAAAAAGCTTGATTTACCCATAGCACCACACTGTAAATTGTCAAAAGAAAGAAGGAAAAAGCTTATCATAATAGTTTCCAGCTGACAATACTCTTGATGAATTGTTGTCAAACCCCATTTATATCCTAATATAAAGATGTGGAGAAATGAGTTCTGGGTGCTCTCTCAGAGGTATTCACAGCTCTGAGTGAGTAGGACTAGAGTCAGTTTTATGCCACCTTTGTGTTACTGCAGTCAGACGGCTGTTCAGACCTCACAAAAATTCTGGTAACTTCTTCAAGAATGTAATTATATAAAATTGGCAGGGCACTTGACTGATAGGCAGTTTTACTGTCTGAACATAACTTTCTGGTTTTATATAGAACAGTGTCCAGTGGTCAATATAAGAGCACTAGAGAGAGCTTGGAAGGAAAGAGGAATAAGAAGAAAATATAAGGCAACAAAGAAAAAAACATCAAAAAAACCTCTAACAGAGAAAAGGAATAGAATTCCCCAAATAAAAGTAAAAGATGCTCAGAAAAATGCGTAATAAAAGAATCTGAAAAATAAAAAAACCTAAACCAGAAAACTGTTACAGTACACAGATGGAGTGAAATTTTGCTTGAAAGTTAGAACCCTCGACCTCAACCCACCTCTCTCTCCCAAAGCTTCCACTGAAATCAGAGTAGTAATGTATGTCCCCACAGTTTATTGAGTTCCAAACAATGAACCATGGAGTTACAATCAGGAAGTCATGAGCCAGGACATGCAAAAATCACAGTTTTGCTGATAAACTTTAAATAGTGATGAAAGGAGATTATTCTGTCATTTTTAGGTTACACATAAGAATCATATTTAGAGGTAGAAAGGATTTATTAGTATTTATTCATATGTCAGAAACTATTGATTTCTCAGTATTCATAGCCACTCTAACCATGAGAAATCCGGTGTCTTTTGTTCATGTCAACTATGACAACTGATATCTCAGCACCTAAAATTAAGCTGAATGCTTCAAAGAAAACTGAAACATATGGCTGCTCTACAAAAATATGACAGTCAAGAGAGCAGATGGGAGGCAACTATATCCAGCAACAGAGTGGCACAATAACTTAGCTCAGGTATGTAAATATATTTGCCGATTCACTAATTTTCTTTCTTTTTTTTTTACCAATAAAAATTAGATGGTAAAAATATAGTTGTTTGCACAGCAAGTCATTGCCACACAGAGTTTAAAGATGTGTTAAATTTTCTTTGAAGACTTTGAAACAAAATTAATTTTCGGAAGATGACAGACTAAATAAATCTTTTATTGCCCAGTCTCTTTCTCCTTAAATCACAAGTCACTAGCAACACTTTTGGTCAGGTAAGGTCAGGACTGCTGACAGAGATTAGTAAGTTTTTAGTATGTACAATGTTGTGCATATTCTTTTAACAGTTACTAAGTTAGATTGTGACTAAAATATTTAAATCAAACATTACAAATTTTTATCAGAATGTAGAGAAAGATGCTCAGTAATTTCTTACTCTAAAATTTAAAACAATTATGATGGGCTTTTAAATTTTTTGGAGCATGTGACAAAGAACTGCACTTAATAATGGCAGTTTCAATAATAATACTAATAAAGGCAGAGAAAAAAAATGCAAGGGTCAAAACCAGACTAGAATATGGTTAAGCCATACAGAATTTCTTAACAACAAACATAGGACTTAATAGAGGTTCCATAAAATGATTAGAGTCTGCAAACACCAGCCATTCAGAATAAAATGCTAATATTAATTTAACTAATTTAACAAGCTAATGACATCCTCAGTTTCTATTCTAATCACAAAAAATTGAAAACTGTCCAGAATAAGGTATAATACAGAGATATTTCCTTCTTAATATTTTTTGGCAACAACAGAGGAAAGAAATAACATTGATGTAAACTATTAACTGCAAGTGTACATCTGTTTGTATATGTATTTAAGCTATCCTGCAGTATTATTATGTCAAAATTTATTTTTGGCATCCGACATGTATGTTGTGGCCCCAAAACTTAATTAGATCATAGATTTTAGACTGCCTTCTGAAGGAATAAACTATACATTAGGATGGCCACCAAATAGTACTGTTAACTTCTGCCTGTAACCAGCACTTAAATATTTATGATTGACTTTAGTAGAAATCCAGACCTAAAATCTAGACATGTCTTAATGTAACACCAGTTATATTTTTACTGAATGTCTGCTTTTGAGAATTGTCCCGTTTTGGCAATATCATAACACATGTGACAAACATAACGGAGGGCACTTTTTTTTGGTCTGTAACAGAAGCTGATCAAAGAATCTGCAACAAAGCAGATTTGTTACTCCTTTACCATATATTTGAATACAGTATGTGCATATGAAGGTATTTCTGAATATTTAGGTGCATCTCTCAAACACACAAAGACTGAAAGCAGGTACCAAATGGTGTATTGTTCCTTCCCTTATAATTTTTTTTTTTCTCCCTGATGTTTGAGAGCTACCTGGGGAAGCTGGTTGAAGAAGAAATTCAAGTGAAGGATCAAATTTCTGCTGAGAAAAGATTACAGAGTGGAAGGGAAGCTGTCTCAGCTTTCTCTGTGCACCTGACAATTTTTTATTAAGCACAGTCCATGAAAATCAATATGAGTACTTTCCTTTTAAATTTTTATTTCATGTAACCTAAATGAACATTCAGTTCAATATAATTAATGAAATAATGTAATTTCTAGTTTTAAATATTCTCAAAATCACTATCATATTAACTTTCACACAATTTTTCTCCTATTACAAAATAATAAAAGACAGTGAAATCCTCTTCATTCTGTCTCTTTCGTATTATCACTCTTATACTCAGGCACTTTACAAGTAATGATTCCCAAACCAGTCAGCATTACAGTTCCTGTTTTTACTCCTATCACTTGTAGTCTATTCAGCTTGGTGTCCCATCTCGGAACACAGAGAAAAGAAAACATGGGTTAGGTAAATAGAGCAGATAGCAAGCTTATGCGCCTGCCTAGTCCTACAGCTGCCATCTGAGTCCTGGACAAACTTTCTGGAGAGACAAAAGGAATCCCCTGGAATATTTCTAAACTTGGATACACAGGTTAAATTGAAAATAAATTCTTAATGCAGAAAACAATGCATGTTTCAGTGAAGCAAATATCAAGTAATATACCCTCTTCCAAGTTCTCTATTTTGGTCTAAATTGCCTATAAATTCTGATATTTTCTGGCTCAACAAAATGTTTTTTTTAGTATTTTAAGATTTCTAATGAAGCATTACCCTTATAGGAGGAAATATTTAACTTTTCATTCTTTATTCACTCAAAAACTAAATGAAGAAGTTGGCCTGGGCCAAATTTGAGATCCTCTCCATTTCTGTAAGATCGTGGTGTCTGCTCACATTTAATAAGACCCAGCTATACCTACTTCGTGGCATGATGGAATCATTCACCCTGCAAAACATTGTGTGGCTCTAATAGTTTGTGAGTGATATGTAATTCAGGTGAATAGAAAGGAATATTTACAATTGCAAAGAAGGGGTAAGTGAAATAGGCAACAGGATTTAGTGAAGAGAGAAACTTTCCTACCCCTTAACTCAGGAGTTTTGAACAAGATTCTTAGGAGTACCAACCGAAAAATGAAAAAAGTATTGAGTAGGCATAGGTCCCTGTGTTACTGTGTACTTTGCTGTTTGTCACAGAAACCACTCATATATTCCACCTGAGCCAGGAACAAATTTCTACTGGATTCCTAGGAAGAGCCTGATACATTTTCCTGCCCAAGCAAATATCTATCTCTCGTAGTTTGGGTCTTTTTTTTTTTTTTTTTTTTTTCCCCTCTCTGTGTGGTTTGTTGTTTTTGTTGTTGTTTTTTGTTTATTTTTTAAAAACTTTTGAGCTGTTATGCATTTTATATTTTAAGACTTTCCTGGAGGATTAGCATCTGGGTTTACTTGATTTTTGGGGTGTTGGTAAAAAGAGATTTTTATATTGTGACTGTCATTCTTACTGTTATTTATAAATTTCTTTGCTGCCACAACAGAATCTCTTCATGCTTTGACAAGGAATCATTTTACAGATGGAGTTGCAGACAGGCTAATTGTAATTCCAGTGGCAAAGCCCTGGATCTAGACAATTTGTTATGCATGCTACAAGTCTTTAGATCCTTAATATCTGCCTTTATAGAGTGGGATCTATTCATTAAAAATCAGCCATTTATCTTACCATATATTTTATATTAAATGCCATGACAACCACGGGGGCTTCTTTCATTTTTTTTTAATCGATTTTATTGAAAAGTGACTCACTTTCACTAATGAATCCTTAATGCATCTGCTGAATGAGTTGAGGAGATTTAAAGTGTTTACTTTACTTTTATCATTTATTATACATTGTGATCCACATTTGATGCTTACTTACTCACCTAAATGGAACTGAATGTGACAAATTCGATCTCTGATTCAATGTTTATGGTAGCTAGCTGACCAATTTTTCAAAATGTGAAATGATCTGGGATTTTAGAAAGACCTGAGCAGGTAAAAAAGAAGTCAGAACTCACTCAGAATCGATAGTCATATTCACTTTGGCCTAAGCAGGTGTCCTGGCTGGCACCACAGGCACAGGTCTCTGCCAGCTCAAGAGGTCTCATCCCATTGATCTGGCTCCCTTCCCTACTTGCCTAGCTTTGTGGATAAAAGGTGCCAAAAGGGCTGAAAGTAGATATACCTTTTTGACAGTGTACTGTGGAGGGGAGAACAAGTTGTCTACAAGTCCAAAGTACATTTTATTCTACTTTTCTATTAGAGAAGTAAAGACTGCTGTCCAGTCTTTCTTTTACTTTTTGTCTGTCTGGCAGACTAGGTCTGGGGAGAACAGGTTGCTGCTGCAGCTGAATCAGGTAGGCTTAGGAGAATAGGATTAAAGTCGTGCAGAGTCAGGAAAGCTGGGAGAGGAACTTGAATTGCTGAAATGGTAAATGCTGTTGACCACTCCGAAATTGTAATCAGACTGATCCAAGAAGGATGGAAATGGGCATTTTTGGAAACGGGGCAAAGGAGTTTTGGTTGCTGAGCAGAGTGCAGAGGGCTGGCAGGAAATGGGGGAGTTTGGTGGGAAGAATGATGAGGGCTGAAAACTTACCTTTCAATACATGGGTGACTGTGAATATGAGTCCTTGTCACACACCTTGCAGATTACTAGAGTAAGCTCAAATGCTACTCATGTTGTTCCAAATATGGGTCCTTTCACCTGGTTTACAAGAGCCAAACAGCACACAGAGTTGAAATATTTGATTTTATTATGATTCTGCAAAATAGAGTGCCAGGCACCTAAGACACCTGGTACACCTTTTAGGAAACAAGCACAATCTTTTATACAGTGAGATAATAAAGAAAGAATGATGCAGAAATAGGTGATTAGTCACACTTATATAACAACATTCTTAATGTGCATGTGGTGGTCCAGTTCATTATACTATCATTTACATATACATATTTCCCTGGAGTTGTGTTTTTATGCATTATAATCACCTAAGGGTTTTTTTACACATCCTATCAGGTACCATCAAGTTATTATTTAACATTATTTTCTATTACAGTTTCTCCTTCAGTCTATTTGAACAATTAGTTGTCAGTGAAATAAGGATTTATAGTATTCTGCTTGTGAGCACTCTTCATTGCATTCTGTTACTGGGTACTCTTCACTGCTCCATTGCTCTGGCACAGTGTTGCCATGGTTTCAAAACCAATCCATAGTTGCCGTGAACTTTTTTGTGAATTTTTAACCTCATCTGATATCACAGATACACTACTGTTGCATTATAAGCTTTTAAAGAAGATTTAATTATATTAACAGTTTGGTGACTTTTACTCATCTGATTGAAAATTTTGGATCTTTTAAGTTGGTAAGACTATTCACTAATCATGGAGACTTTGAGTGACCTAAAAATACTTTTATTCTTAGGATGAAAAAAAAATCATTTTCATTTATCGTATTATATGCATAAAATAGAAACTTTGCAATAGGTTGATCAGAACACAAAAAAATCCCAGTTAAAATAAAATTTCATTAGTAATGTTAAATTGCACAAATCAACCTTATGAAACAATCACCAAGCCCTAAGTGTGATTACAGAATTAATTTGGGGGGGTTTTGTTGTTGTTTTTTTTTTTTTTTCACATTTGAACAATAATAGCTAGGATACTGAGTGAAACTCACTGTACTATGACTATGGAATTTATATAGTCAAAGACAAGAAGCATTCAGTTCAGTATTTTCTTTTAGGAGAAAGAAGAGATAGTTAGAAGATAAGTTTTGCTAGGGCCTTATTCCATCATGGCCATGATGCCCTAGTGTTTTTCAAGGAAACACATAAAATAAAGACCTTAGTAGGTTCATGTTAAAATGAAACATTTAACATGTCTATAAATATACTACCACATTAAACTGATAGAGTTTATTTAACACATTTCACAGGAGAAAAAACTGAATTCACAGCGTCTCAAAAAAACCCATAGCTCAGAGAGATGAATAGACAGTGATAAGACTCGAAGAAGGTATTTTCTCATACACTTCAAAGCTTAAAGTCTGAGACGGTTTCAGTCTCAAATCACTTCCTGCTCTCGCTGCCTGTCAGAATAGACTGACTTGGAGTGTACTGGGAAAAATGATTCCCTTCACTACCATTTTCATTCCACTGCACTCAGAAACACTGTTAGTAGAAAAGCTACTTATATGGGAATGCTCTTAAAAATCACTTCAATAGAAAATGAATTATTCCCACTAGCTCAGTGTTCTAATATTTTAAAGAAAGGTCTACACTATTACATACCACAGCCATCTGGAGAAGATACATGTAGATGTTTGATTTTGGCAGACCACCGTTCCTGCAGTCATTTATCAATATTCATTTTGAGCTGAACTGAGCTTTGTAAAACTCCTTAGAAAGTGTGCAGTAGCTGACTGTATAGGAGGTAAAACTAGGCTACTATGTGTAGACCAGGCAGAAATAGAGCAGACATTGCTGCTGAAAATGATTTATATTGCATCTTTAATTTGGACAAGAGTTAGAGAAGCTGTAGACTTCACCAGCTCAGTGTCTGAACTTACTGCATTTTAGTGTCATGGCTCATGGCTACGTACAGTCAGCATTAACTAACATTGTGGGCTTAAGAAATTCGAATAATTTGCAAAGAGTTGCACAACCTGTAATATTTTCTCCTAAGTTTGAGCATAGGTTTGCCTTTTTCATCTGCAATGTGGAGTGAAAATTATGCAGCTGCTAAAACTGTTCAAAATATTTGAATGTAATGTAAATAAAGTCTTTTGAATGTTTGTTGAGGGAACAGTGAAACTATATGGATGGTTAAAGATGTGAATAAGAAACAGCTCAAAAGCTGAAATAATTTGAAATGTGAAAGTCCTCTAGACATCTAGTTACTTCAGTATATATACTTCAATATATACAGAATTATGGTCTTACTATACATCTGTCCTGTCACATATACAGTACTACTTCTACTATACCACACAGTACTCCTACTGCACTATACAATACTACTAAAACAGTACTGCTACTACTATTACCCTATTACCCTTGCTGCTGATACTTCTCTTAATAGGTAATACTAATACTACCTCCCAGCCCCCGGGAATTTTTGGAGGCTAAATACTCTGTAGATTATGAAGGACAAAGATACTGTGGGAGTAATGTAAATTCAGATAACAAGTATCCCTACAATATAAATGATAGAGATTTGGGTATGTATTCTAAATTTTTAGGTGTGTGTCACAAAATGCTTAAAGACTAATCACAATTTTTGCATAACTTTTCCCTTTGGATTCTTGCAATATTTAAGAAATCAATTAAAAAAAAAAACAGAGAAAAATAATGGATATTTGTGAAAATTTGGAGAGGCAGATGGCAAAAGTCCCTGTGTACCATCCGAGATTTAACATCACTTCTTTTCTGCTGATTCCTAATCTTCTGTACTTGAAATGTTGGGTTGTACATATGTAAGTCTGTTATGCATATACACAAAGTATGTTTTGTGCTGAAGAAGTAACACATTCGGCTGAGGAGAAAAGAGGTTGACTTTGCTTTGCTTGTAAAGATTTTTTTATTGTATAATCTGTGGCTCAGATAAACTTCCATCTCAATTCATCTTGTCTTTGATGAGGACTCAGAGATAATAAAATATATTATAATCACTAAGCTCTAGGGAAAGGTGCCTTTATTACTTAAATCTCATTAATAAAGCAAACATTGCTTTTCAGATTGCTGTGTTGTAGATCTCACCTAGAATAAAGAGCCTCAGGGACCTTTAACCTCAAGATGTATGAGGAGGTCAGACTTTGTTGAAATTCAGGTACTGATCAAATCATGTCTGGAATCTGTCACCCTAGTCTGTCTCCACACTGTGCAACAGAAGAAAAATTGTTTTCAGCTCTGTGAAACACTGAGGCAACCACTCTTCCACCTCTGGATCTGTATCCGCAAGAGAAGTTTGTATACAGTTTGAAAACTGAGCCATTTCCTGCAGACTCTCAATCTAGCATTTAGCTGTGTTCATTTCAGCAACTTCAGACAACTTTCTTAAAGCTAAAAGGTAGAAATAGTGATGTGGAAAGAGGAAACATGGCAGCCAGCTCTCCAAGGAGGGATATTCTCACATGTTTCCCCAGTACCAGAACATAATAATCCTGTGAGGCAGAGGAAAGAAGGTATTTAGAGAAGCAGAGAAAAAGGAAAAGGAAATCAGGACAGGAGAATGAGTACAGTCTTTGGGTCTCATGCCTTGTCTTCATAACTACAGTACGTCTAACCGCCAGAAATCCCGATCTTCAGCAGCAGAATGGACATTTCTCTGTTTTCCCAGAAATGTACTTCTTAATATCTTTCCCTCCGAAATAATAAAAAAAAAAATTGTAAATGAGGAATTGAGAACAATGAGTGCATGAAAGAACAAAAAAAAGTAAATTCATTGCCACAGTTCTCCTTTAGAGAAGCAGTCCATTCAAAATGATAGACGGAAGAGTAATTTCTATTTTAGTAATACAAGAAACATTTTATGTACAATATAAATAAATATAACATGCAGAATTGCTAGGGCAATTAACAATCAAATTTTCAGAGATGAGTATACATTGGACATTATCCTTGAATATCCATATAATTAGTACAGAAAATTTTCTTTCAAGTATTTCCTGAGCAACTACACCAAAAGTTTTTCTTTACACTCCCAACTCAAATACTCAGAGAAAATTTTGCATTTTGGAATTTATTGGTCAATATGTGATGGAATAAGTAATCACTTGCCTACAATACCCATCTTTGCCGTGAATTGTAGTAGCACATACCATAAATGAAAATGAAGCATGCCATTGAATAAAGCATGTGAAAAATCTGTTTAACTATGTACAGACTTTCAATGCATTGGTTCATGATATATAAGACTATTTTTCTCAGTAAAGATTGTTCTTGCAATCTCATCATCAGTTGAGGCAGAAAATGATGAGGAGAGAATTGATGTGGTTACATATTTGTGACTTGGTTTTGGCAGGTGATTCTACAATAAGTTTTGCTTAGTTTAGCATATCTATTTGCATTGAAATTTAACAGTCAGTAAACACGTATTTTTTCTTGCAGAAGTGACAAAAGTATGTCCTGCGTATGATACCTGGCATTTCAGTAGATGGTTAGAACTTAGTTTCTATTAAAATTGATAGATCGTTAATCTCAGAATTTGTTTCTAACACACATATTCAGGTTTTACAGGCCTCCACTGTTCTCTTAGGTAGTAAAGTAGGACTCTTACCTTTGGCTTTGCACTTCAATTATCTGTATTATGTTACTGTATTATTTGTGTCTTGTGCTCCCACTCAATATTTGCAGAGCATAACTAAGAGGTAAATCAGGAAAAATATTTCTTAGCAAAAGACTGCTGATGAATTTACTTCCTCCAAAAGGAAACCTACTGAATTATATAGCAGAATCTTTGTTATCAGCAGTTCACAATGGCTTTGAGACATTGGTTCATTTTTCTCAAAGCTAAGAATTTGAAGAGGACATAGGGTTTAAATATCTCTTTCTGGCTCATAGCTACATTTCTATTACAGTACCCTGACTTTTCACCTATTATGAATTCACTGTGAAAGTATTCCCCATATTCATAACACTTTCCAGCTGCACAGTGGTGTCCTGTAGAGCTCCCGGGGTGATCGCATTGTAAGGCTCAGAGCTGGAGTAAGCTGGGACATAGCTCAGGCAATGGTAGTCAGCCAAGAAGCGACATAATTTCTAACCTTTCATCTGACGATGAGTGAAGAGATTATCATTTCTGCATTTGTATCCCTTTAATAATTTCCCAAGTTATCGTCATGTTTTGTTATTCATTGGTATGTTTTGAGAAGTACATGAATACTGGCTGAATTCATCCATTAGGGAATTGATAAATGATTTGCAGTTACACACAATTCCATTTTAAATGGAGTTTAAAAATTTAATAAGAACATTCTGTTTTCAAAAATGCTAAGTTCAAGGACCCATTGTAGCAGAGCTTAGGCAGGACACTTAATAGAAAGATAATCCTACTGTGAAAAATTCGTAATTTGAGATCAAATCAGGGAAAGAAACAGTGTAGGAAGCATGGGGTAACAGACAGAATCATGAGAAAATGGCTTCAACTGTGCCAGGCGAGGTTCAGGTTGGACATCAGGAGGTATTTCTTCATGGAAAGGGTTGTCAAGCATTGGAATAGGTTGTCCAGGGAAGTTTTGGAGCCACCATCCCTGGAGATGGTCAAGGAACGACTGGATGTGGCACTTACTGCTATGGTTTAGTTGACATGGTGGTGTTCTGTCAAAGGTTTGACTTGATGATCTTGGAGGTCTTTTCCAACCTTAATGATTCTATAATTCTATGATTTTATGTTCAACAGTTGTAAACCAAAGAGGAATTCATGTCAAGTCTGTTAGGCTGACCCTAACAGGAGCCCATCAAAGCCCTTTTATCACTTGCCTGCTCAACTTGGCAGGGTAGAGAAACTGTAACAAAAGGCTGGTGGGTTGAGGTAAGGACAGAAAGATCACTCAGCAACTATCATCGTGGGCAAAACAGACTAAACCTGGGGAAATTAGCTGAATTTATTACCAACCAAAATCTGAGTATGATAATGAGAAGTTAAACCAAATCTTAAAAACTCCTTCAACCCAACACTCTGTCCTTATTCCTGTTTCTCTACCTTCTCCCCTCCAGTGGTGCAGTGGGAAGGGGAATAGGCATCAAGTTCATTGCATGTTGTTTCTGCCACTGCTTCCTCCTCGGGTGGAGTCATCCTTCTCCCGCTCCAGTGTGGCATTCCTCCCATGGGCGATAGTACTCCACAAACTTCTCTAATGAGACCTTTCCATGGAGTGCAGTCCATCAAGAACAGGCTGCTCCAGCATGGGACCCCTGTGGGGTCACAAGTCCTGCCAGCAAACCGGCTCTAGTGTATCATCCTTTCTCCACAGGTCCGCAGATCCTGACAAGAGCCTCCTCCAGTGTGGGCTTCCCACAGGGTCACAGTATTCTTTTGGGCATCCACCTGCTCCAGCATGGGGTTCTTCAGGGTCTCTAGGTGTATCTCTGCTCCAGTGTGGACCTCCATGATCTGCTGTGGTCTGCACCACAGCCTGCAGGAGAATGTCTGCTCCAGCAGCTGGAACACCTCCTCTCGCCTCTACTTCACTGACCTTGGTGTCTGTAGAGTGTTTGGCTCACGTATTTTCTCTCCTCTCTACTCTGGCTGCAATTTGCTTCTGCTCAGTAACTTTTTTCCCTTCTTAAATATGTTATCACACAGGTGCTGCCACTGTCACTGATGGGCTCAGCCTTGGCCAGTAACAGATCTGTCTTGGAGCCATCTGGCACTGGGTTTATTGGATATAGGGAAAGCTTTAGGTGGTTTCTCAGAGAAGCCACCCCTGAAAAGCCCCCACCCTCCATCATCCTGCTGCTACTGAAACTTTGCCACACAAACCTAATACACCTGGAGAAGAAGCAAGTCAAATAGCGTCAAGGTATATTTCTGTCACGTAAATGTGTACTTACACAACTTCAGTAAGAATGCCTTGAACCCAAGATTTGCACTGTATACATTCTCATCTTGACTTTCCAACCATATTGTTTTCTTTTTTTCTTGTATTTTGGCCCCAAAGGAGAACTTTGAAAAGAACAGGCAGTAAACTGCTTCCTTTATAATTCTGGACTCTAATAGAAAAGTGTCAATTGAAGGTGATGGGAACATATTACACTCATACTATAAACCACAAGAAGCATTTTGCAGCAGACCCTCAATCAGATAGAAGAAGGCCATGGAGGTATATAGCTTTACTTAACTTATTGTCATGCATTCTCACACAAATAGAATGCCTTCCTAAAACATAATTATGAACATTAATAAGCAATAATATAAGTTAATTGTATGTGTCCACCCAGCACTCCTTCTGGAACTCTGACAGTGTGAACCTTCAGGGTTAGGAAAAGACAATGATATTAACAGTTCTACAAATTCCCCCAAAATAGACTGTTTTTTTGAGGGGGGGCCTTTCCTGAGAATTTAACAGGAACACGTAGAAAATATGCCTGACTCTATTGCTGATGTTCATTCCAGCAACCAAGAGCAACTAAAACATGACTCTTGGTGTCTGTAGGAGGAATAAGCACTTCCAACCAGAGGTTAATCCCACTTTAAGATAACTAATTAATCTATGGAATGAATCATCCTTAAAAAAGGCTAAAAATAAGAAAATGAGACAAATTACTCAATTAAGACCATGTGCATTACCTAGTAAAAAACACAGTAGGATTTGACACTAAATGTGAAAAAAGCAGAAGCAATAGACTGTTCATGTTTAGAAAGATTGTAAACATTTGACAGTATCCTAACATTTTCTCTTCCAAATCGTAATTTTATTTTCATTTAGGCTAATCTATTGTACTTAACTTAATGGGAAAAAAATGTTCAACAGCAAAGTATAAATGAAACACACTGATTTTATGCTCGGGGGGCCCAGCATATCAGCATTCTGTACACTAATACAATTGAACATGAAGTGCTTACTCACCCAACTGATGTCAGATGTCAGTAGGACCACTTCTGTTACTAAATGTTGATGGATTTGGCTTGAATTTCTTTGAAATATGTTTACTTCATTTATCACCACTTTTTCAGGTTTCTATAAAATTATTGAAGGAAAACCAAAATAAAGGAGTACTTTAATTACAATGTTTCCTCAATGGTAAATCCCTTGTCTTAGTAAAACTCATTTCAGCATTTTTCTCACCTGTCCAATATATTTTACTGCTCAAAGATTTCCCAAAAGCCACTAGAACTTTGACAATAACATTTGACAGGACAAAGTGAAAAAAAGTGTTCATGTTGAAGTGCATGATGCAGCAAAAGAGAGCTGCTGATTTATCTCCCTTGTTGTGAACTGTGTTATTGGCAGCTGATAGAGGAGGGCCACCTCTATCTTGCTGTACCACCAGCACAGTTTCCATTCCTCACCGCTGGAGATACCAGTATTTTTTTTTTTTTTTTAACCCAGGATGAATCCTGTATTTGGCCTATCAGCTTCATAGCCTGTTAATGAAAAAAACCCCAAAAACATTAACTTTTTTCATAAAACTTTTTAATTTTAATTAAATTTTTCTCCACCTGGGTTATCTTGGTCTTTTGTTCCATTTCAAGAAACATGTTCATTTTGTGTGTCCTGAAAATAGAGAATCTTTCCTATTTTAATAACTAATCTTTTCAGTTTTTCTTTATTCATGCTATTTGAATAAACATTTCCAACCTGGAGAAGATGATAAATGTTGCTACAAAGGGGGAACAAATTGCATCCCCATCCACCAAATAATATTGCTAATAATGTCAGCGGCTATCTACATGATTTAAAGGTCCAAAAAGCCAATGAAGCCTTTATTTACATCTACAAGGTGCTAAATCAAGATTTACCATTAGCATTTATCATGAAAGAAACCACACAAGAGGAACTGACTGCAACACTTGGTGTAAAAATTCATCTTCTTGAATATACAGCTAGTGAATGTTCTGGAGGATTGCACAGACCACTCTATAACGCAACTACGTTACAAAATAGTCACAGTGATGAGGCAAGATACACACAGCGGTCAGGAATAATGCCAGAAGCTGAGCAAGCAAAGCTGAGTTTTGCCTGTGTTGTCCCAGCGCTCTCTTCCTTGTCGGTAATGTACAGGCTCAAGCTGTTTCATCTAGATCTGGCCATGTACTATGGCTCCTTGGGCTTTTTTTTCCTCTGCTTCTTTTTGTAAAGGTTGATATCATCTACCCCCTCAGAAGAGGTCAGGGTTTCAGAACATGTTTGAAATCTTTGATCCATGTTTCGTCACAGTGTTCCAGGCAAGAATCTCATTTGGGAAGGTGGATGGTTAAACAAGAAAATGTTTAATTTTGTCCCACAAAAAAAGACTGCCTTGTAGCCTGACCAGATTAGCATTCTCTTGGGTTATGACTTAAATAACCAAAGAAAACTTTCATGATTATGAAAATCAGAATGAATCTCAGTGATTTGCCTACCTCAGAAACTCTGTCTCTAAAATAGAACCAACTTGTGTTTTGATCAGGAAGAATTCTGTAATCTTTAAATTTATGAATAGTAAATACAAGATATTCTGATTTACTATAATTTCACTCATGCAGAATCCTATTTAAATTCAGTTCCACAAATCAGCTATTTTTAATGTCTTTTTTCACCCTCTTGGGTTGAAACAAATCCAGGGATGTCTCTTTTGCCATTAATATATCAAGTACCATGTCCTACAAATTACCACAAATACTTTTCTACTAATCTTCTCTTCTGTTTTAAAAATCATAAGTTTGAAACTTGTTAATGTTAATTATTGTTAATGTTCTTTATTAATCAAAATACTCAGTTTAAAATCATCCTCAGAAAAAAAAGTGGGGAAAACTCAAAGGAATAATCTGAATGGTATAGATTGCACTTTATAAATCAATCAGAAATAAAAATTGGGCTTTATACCATGAATAAGTTATTTTTAATACAAAGTTTCAAGAATAAAGTTTTCATACTCCTTGAAGAATTTATACATATATCAAGGAGTGCATGGTACTGTGATGTTGCAAAGAAAGTAAAGCCTGCAGAACTTCTTTGTTGGAATGAAAGTGCACAAAATTAGAAATCTAATGATATCTGGTTTGAATCCTTATGTCACCACATTGTGGTGATGGGTGTGTACCTATAATTAACATTCCTGAAAGTTTTTGGTACTATATGCATGGGAAATTAAATGAAATGCAAGACACAAATAACAACATGGCACAACACAGCAGCAGCCCAGCAGCAGGGAGACTTGGATGTTTGCCCCTCAATCCTGAAGTTTGCTTAGGAGGTTTGTTTTCTGACAGTGTAGAGTTCAGAGCTGTCCAGTCATATCATAGGATTAGATGTTGCTACACGTTAATGAAACTCATCTGTTTGCATACTCAATGATCTTGGCTTAAGTCTAACAGCTTGTACTCTAAGCCTTAGTAGAACAGTCCTACTTCACTGTGGCTTCACCAGGGTGTTTCCTAGGCACATGTTTTATTCACTACTCTTTTATGAGATATCGTTCCTGGTATAAAAATCTCTTTGGAACTGATATCTGGTATTAGGAAGGCCAATAGGTCTGGGGGTGCTATTTATGTAAATTGCATCTATGTTTCTGAAAAGAGTTAACACCAAAGTTATAATTTGCTCTGATGTGATGAGCCATCACCAATCTGCTGCCTAGCTTAGTGAAATGTGATTTGGGTATAACGGTGAAAACAAAGTCACAAATGCTGGACCCCAACAACAGGTGTAACAAACTGACATTGAAGGTACAGGTGCACACTACAGTTCAGTTCAAAACCACTTCTCAATGGATTACACAGCCACCAAAACACTCACAGCAAAAACAAGCCATAGCATTGTCATGGATGCTGCAGGCTGTTATCACTTCTGTCACTTTCAGAAAGACCTTGGGAAAAACTGTGGGGTTTTCTTTTCCTTTTTAGGACGATCCCTGTGGAAAGTCAGAAATGCAAAACAACTTTCTCTAGGCTTACTTTAACTTTATCAACCACTGTTCATTCTGTCTCCTGAGGAGATCCTCAAGGCCATCATAACCTTCTCAACATCCCCTCCCAGCAAACCTACACTCTTCACAAAGGGCACTGGATCAGGAAGTTGACCAACACCGTACATAATCCCTGCAGGCACTCACATGTGCAGATGGTGATGATGCATGACCTGCTTTATGAACCGTTTGCTCACAAATCTCCTTGCAAATGCATCCAGCATCACTTATGTGGAGATATCTTGTGCACACAGCATGGCACAGTCCAGCCCTGAAAGACAGGGATGTGAAGACAGGAGGCAGAGAAGGAAAATATGGCACTGAAAACACCCTGGGCATTTGATATGATGAACACATCCCAAACCTCTTTCATCCTCTCTAAACTCTGTACTGCAAAAAGCTGGAGAGAAATGCTGGCAGATGTCTTCTATATTTACATCCCTAAAAATGTAAATAGCTTGTACAACTTGGCAGAGGATACCCATGGATCCATGCACATGTCTTTCTCTATGCTCTTGCTTTGTTGAATCCAGCATTTACACCCGTGGAAATCTTATCCTGGAACAAAGGCACAGGGAAGTATTTCTCATCATCCCCATCCTTCAAGGATTTAGTTATGGGAAAGTGTATGTGCACAGGAAAAAGATCAGGGACGCAGACAACATATATTAAAGCTCAGAAATTATCTCGACCCATTGTTTTTCTTCCTCAGATCCCTACCCTCGAAGCGCACATTTGTGCATGTAAGCAGCACATTTGCCACAAAGCGCCCCATCCTCTCTCACAGTTTGACACACCTGGCTCTACTGCAGCCTTGTCACATGGGCACACACAGAATAGCACAGAGTTCACTTCTCCCCAGGCCAGGCTGAGAAATGCTGTGAACTCAGACAGCACCCTGCCTGAACACTCTGAATGGGCCATTCCTTTCAGTCTCTTTCTAGGAATGGGTCCTCACCTGCCCCCAGAAAGCTCGGAAAAGCCACAGTGGATGGCTCGCTGTAGCCCCTTTTCCCCTCAATAGGCAGCCTTCTTGTCATGATGTGTACTGAGAAGAAAAAGTTGCTTCTTTTTATAACAACAGATGGAATTTATAAACGTTTAAATAAAAAGGATTGCATAAACAGTGGTTAGTCAGAGTACATGCAAATCAAATCAATAAGCACATCATATGTTGAGGTCAGCTGATGTTAGCTCTGGAAGTTTAATAATGGGTCAATAATTTCTTTGAAACACTTGGCATTTTACTAAACCAAACTGTAAATGCAGGACAGGGAAGGATAGCAAAAAACCATTAGTAGAAAAATTGAGTACCAGGAGTAAACCAAACTGGATCAAACAACAAAGAAAAACCATCACAATTGTAAGACATAACCACTGCCTTGCTTCAGTAAGCCTACTCCATTCTTTTGTTCAAAAAACAATTATATTTTTTGCAACACAGACAAATTACTGAAAGTTGATGTTTTACAAAATAAACATACACAAAATACATATGAAAAAACTAAGAAACTATATGACCTTACTTGAATAATATATAGAATATTTGCACGTATACCCTTACTAAAAGGTATTCTGAAAACACAGACAATAAATGTGAACATTGCAAATGTAGATACATATCAAATGATCTATGTATAAAAATAATTAAAACTCCCTTAAATTTATGCCATGATTTACAACTGCTGAAGCAGAAAGTCAGTCCCTGAGAAAATGACTAAGGTTGTTTTGCATTTCTATAGTGTTCATATCTCAGTGTGCTGTTCAAAAGAATAAAAATATTTAAATATTCATTTTGATTTGGAGATATTCTGAAAACAAGATGACAAAATAAACAGGATGACACAAAATAAATTAAAAAAATTTGGAGAGAAAATTATATCCATTTCAGTAGTTGTTTAACTGTTCATAGGAACAATTATCCTTTATGATATAGGTGTGAAATACAAGAAGAAAAGCCAATTTAGGCAGTCGTTAGATAAGTGAAACTATCTGCAGTTGAGCTGGATAGTTGATTGTTACTCAGAAAAAACAGGTTGAATATTAAATATTTATTAAAGTCACTTGACTTTGGCATTCAAATGGACTTATTTCATGGATCTTGTTAAATAGATTTTCACTGAGTCTTCAAATACTTTACAGTAAGCAGAAGGAAATTGTGCATATATAAAAACTATACCTTTTCTTGCATATGAAAATTGAGGGAGCCTTCCTACTTTTTAATAGGAGCCAGTAAAGCTATGGTCCAAACAGCCCACTTTGTAAACATCTACTGATGAAAACAGTAGGATGGATGACTGCCCAGGGTCTCATATTTAAAGAAAGTAATTCTCTAGTTTGGTGAAACTTTAAAGCATCTTGTTAATGAATGAACCAGGCATTTATAATACCCAACTTTTTGACCTTTAAGAGTCTATTACTTTTGCTCAACTGGCAAACATAGCTGGAAGTGACTGATGAACTATTTTATTTCAGGGACATACATGGAGGAAATACCTCATATTAGCACCTCTCCCTTAAGAAGTCTGTCCTAGTAATCTGAATTAAAAACATTATGTGCACCTTATACTGCTGAATTTTATGAACTGAAATGTATATAAGCAGTAATGAAAAGTACGTGTTGTACAGTGAGATGAATGTAAAGGCTATTCTAATTTCTCCTTTTTTTTTTTTTTTCTATATACACTGTTTGCTGCTCCCTTTTCAGTAGCTCATTTTGCCTATCAGCATAGAATAGTCCAGGAATTGCAATATATTTCTAACAGTGCCTATATTAAACCTTTGAATTTTTCAGTGCTTTTCTCCTTGAACACAAGGAGAGAGTTTTCAATAATCCTATTACTTGGTACAGAAATAGGCTAGGGCTAGTGAAGTGTCTGGTGCTTTTAGCTTCCAATTAGTGACTGCTGTTCCTGCATATAAAATTGCAGAGTAATTTAGCTACAGTTACATTTATCAAACAAGAAGCAGAAACATCATACACTTTCCAAGAAATCAGATTTTAAAGTTATTATCACCTAGAAATGATATTATTTACTAAAATCTTCTTTTCCCGTTACATGGTGTGAATATAAAATATCTTGTCCTTCTTTAAGAGAAGTATTTTTTGAGGAAGCCAATGAGAATACCACAGATGAAGCTTAAATTGTTATTCATTTTCTATTTGAATTTACATATCTGCATAACAGTGCAAGTTTGATTGTGCTAATATTTTTTATTCCAAGCGAATTTGTGTGGGGTTTTTTTGTTTGTTTTTTAAATTAATTTAATTTGTGCCTAGAATTTGGCAAGTATCAAGCAGTTTAGAACTCTCTCATCCTATCTCTCAGATACTCACAGACCTAATTTCTTAGCAAGGAGGTGTGAAGTATGAGATCTCAATTATAGGTAAGTGTGAGTTAAGGAATGAGAAAACTGAATCTAATCCTCCTATTTATAGAGTTAAGTATGAAACCACCTGTGCATTTGGAAGCGACACTGCTAATTTGGAAGGCAGCATTGCAACTTAGAGAAAACCTTCTGGGGGGATTTTTTGATCTGTTTATTAAGATAAAACCCTCAACAGTTATTTCTATTAGAATAAAACATAGAGGGGAAAAAAAGAAAGCATCACACATAATGAACATCTTGCTGGAAGCACTGTTTAGCATTTGTGCTTATGTAAGAATTTTACTAAAGCAGTATTCAAGGTGTACTTTATAGAGCTCTCAAAGGGTTATCCACAGAGCTTGTGACCAACAGCTCGTCTATTCATCAAATGGGCTGAGTATGGTACAAAGTGCACAGCTCTGACAGAGGGGAAAATGGAAAGCAGGTTGTAAATGTGGTGGGACCTGTGTCCCTGTGACAAGGGGCAACCACAGCCATGTCAGAACATAACAGCAGTTCAGAATGGCTTGAGAAATAAGAAAAAACTCTTCAGCAAGTGTTTTAATTAGTGGGACTTGTTCCTACCTCTGCGCAAAAAAGGGAGCCAGAACCAAACAAGCTTTGTATTAACCTACAGGATGTGCCAATGCCCTGCACATAGGCATGTACATGGTAACATATTTTCAGACGAAGCGTGTCAGGACTATGTGTAGAAAAATAACCTGTCTGAGTCTTCACCATCTCTGCTGGGCCAGCCTTGGTCAGCAGCCAGGCTACCACCAGTGTGCTTTCTCACTACCCCTTGGTGGGACAAAGGGAAGAAAGCAGGCACATAAGAATGAGAAATATCCATGTGGAAAGACAGGAAGATCTCCTACCAATTACCCACTGATAAAACAGATTCTACTTGGGGAAATAGAACTTCATTTATTAAAATAAGAGTAAATAATTATTGATTCAAGTAGAGTGAAACAAAAAGACAAACATTAAAGCATCTTTCCTTTCCCCTTTCCAGGCTTACTCCAGACTCCTTTACCTGCTGCCAAGTGGTTCTCACTCTTTTCTCCTGTTCTACTGTATCTGCTCAGCCACGGAGCTTCCTCTCCTCCTCCTCCTCCTCCTCCTCTGACCTTGTTTTTTGCACAGCTGTTTCTCACACCTTTTCTGTCATTCCTTTCTTACATACACTTCCCAAAGATGCTCTCATCTCCAATGTGGACTCAGCCATGTCCTGCAGTGGGTGGGTTGGAACCAGCTGTGTCTGGCATCCCAAGCAGCCCCTCACAGAACAGGAGCAGCCCAAGCCTCCCCTCACAGAACCCCTACAGCCCTCACTGCCCACAGCTGTGCATTGGCACCCCTTACAACTCTGGATCAGGGTGGTGAAACAAGGTCAGCTTCGGTCTTTCCTAACTGGAGCAAAATCAGAGGCACTTCATGGGCTTTTGAATGCTAAAAGTCTAACTAGACAGACTAGCTGAAATCTGCAGCAAATATTGCAACTATCTCAGCAGATATGTGCATCTAAAGAACATTTTTTTCTTACATATACACACAGAGTAAAGGAACACATCTGTAATTGTGTAATGTTTCAAGCTGCCTGACAATTACTGGTCTTCTTGCAATGCTGAGGAGTAAGACAAGGTAGGGCCCTGTTGTAGTGATTTTCTTCAGCTCTGGAAGCTTCTTGACTTCCTTTCAGGGATGTACAGGATTGTTCACATCTCCTTTAACAGGATCATGACGACTGTTGTTCTCTTCTGATTATAGCATTTCAAGCTTATATGAGTCTCTGAATGACTTGAGTTCTGCAGAATTTAGGAAATATTGGATTGGAACCTCTGCATAGAGAGATAACAGGTAGGGAGTAGGTAATAGCCCTGTGTTACTCCTTTCTTTGCTTCTGACACATAAAATACTGGGGTCTTTCATTGCTTCCCACACAGGAAATATTGGGGTCTCTCATCAAAGCTCCTCTGTTGTCAGACATGGATACACAAAAGTTTCATACATCTCTCCAGAATACCTGAAAATGGTCTCAGTTCTCATCGGTTTTCTCCTACTTACAAACTACTTTTGGACTCGATTGGAACTGCTACAAACAGAAATTATTTTAATAAATAGGGCACTTGCATCCTAAAACCTCCATAATTTAATATGTCTGTTTCATTTTTAAGAAAGATGCTACTGTATTTTGAATCAATTGCCAAGTCTAAGTTTAGATTCAGGCAAGAATGCAAAAGATCCCTTTCTATGGACACAGAGATATTTTTGATGCAGGATAATTATCCAGTAAATGGATGTTGACCCCTCTTCCATTGTTTATCTTCTTCAAAACATAGTTCTGAAAGCTTAAGAACTTTCATGAGTCAGGTAGATAAATCTGACAGCTTCAAAATTGTTTGATTAACATAACAGGTTTAGTTGACTTTTGGGGTAAAAGATAATTTATCTACTTGCCTTATTAAAATTGGGAACCTAGACATCTAAGAAATTTTTCATTAGTCAAAAAAGTATCTAATAGACTGATTGTCAGCCTATAAAAATACCACCCTAACTAGCACAATGAAACAAAATCTTTCTAAGAAGATTGACCTTCACATGCTATTGGAAAATGACGCTGGCTTTGGGATGCACAAATCCTTGGAGAAAAAATCTCAAGGGAAAAGTTATTCTGCAGCTAACCAATAATGAGAATTTTCTTCAGCAAATGACTGGCAAATTATCTGCTTTGAAAAGATTGTATTTAACATCAACTTCAGGGCTATTTGAGGATTTTTTTTTCAAGCGGTAGATCACTCACTAGGACTTGCACAGACATACAATGCTCATTTTCAAATGTTCAAAAGTTTTGGGGGACATGGAGGATATCTGTGAGAGTTTTACATTAAATAAAAAGAAAGCATTTAATGGTTTTGAAGAACTAAGTTTATCAAACTGTGCTGGAGCCACATATCTACACGAAGAATGTTGCAGGATGTTAAAGAATGGGATCATCCATTAAAATTCTTGACTGCGGATCTGATGCAGCTGGAGCTGCAATAATCAAGTGGATTTCTGGTTTAACACTGACATCCTTTACCATTTGCTTGAGTGCCTGTGGTAGACTACACATGTAGTTAGGCAGGCAGTGGGCATATGTGTATGCAGGAACCCTGAATAGGGAGCAAAAAGCCAAAAAAGAGGACACATGGTATCCTGATTAAGTTCCCAGAGGATATTCTAAACTACTTCAATCTATGGGTCATTTATTTAAACTCTTGCTAAGAGTACACCCAAATAAGGGAGGTGTGATGTATAAACCACTAGCCCAAACTCCCTCTAGACTGAGTGCTGGAATGAATTTATTCCACTTTGGCATGTCCATTTATCTGGATTCATTGCTATCACAATATTGAATCACTAGTACTTTTTAATCTTAGTGTTCTCAGAGTGGTGTCACTTTTTGGGGAGTTTGGAGTCTCAATGATTTCAATGCACTACTATTCTTGTGTGGAAGGAACTGAAGCGTCCAGATACACAGAAACACTCAAAAACTGCCTGTGGTCTGAACATGTTAGATGCAGTTAGATGGGAAGCATATACATGTGTTAAATCACTGAAAATGCCCAGCACTTTAACTTCCGCCTGTTGAACTTCTGAACAAGCAGATAAATTAATGAATAGTTTTCAAGAGAGTAGAAGCAGAATAAGTATGACTTAGGGAAGTTTTTCTATGCTGCATCTTTTGTATCTAGTTCATCAAAGCCTGAGTCAGGTCACTAAGGTCCATAAACCACCATTATTCAGTTATGTAAATTAAGCTTATAGTCTGATTCCCATTCCTGGTGGGCTGGGTCACGGGAGTTATACTAACTGTTGCTAATGAAATATTTCAGTGTCTTGAGGATGTCAGTTCCTATTTTATTCCCAGACGGCAACCTTCTCAAAAATTAATGTGAGTTAAAAATTAAGGCAAAAATAATTTTTTTCTTGAGACTTTCTGGACAGAAGATATAAAAAACACATTAAGAAATTATGTGAGGGAGAATTCTGACAGATTTATCCTGTATATCCAGAATCATCTGATAGGAATAAAAACCTCATTTGTAAAACCATCAAAATGTTGTCAGTGTTTAGCAATGATTACAAGTTAAACAGGGTGCTCCCAAACATCTAAAACCTGGTAAGAGTGATCAGCTATCACTTGAAGAGAACCCCTTACCTCAAAAAGGTAAAACCAGTTCCTCCTCAGAGTTTTGCTCTTTTTTATGAGTCTGAGAGCATATACAGCATATACACAGGGCCAATATATTTAACCAAAGCTAAAGATAAGATTACAGAAAAAGAGGTGAAAGTCATCTGGACATGAATAGTCAGAGATACAGCAGCTTCTGGAAAAGTTTGACTGTTCAGTATCACAAAAATGGTTGTCAAAATCTGGACACAGAAGATGTAATTGGCAAACCCTGGTTATCGAAAAGCATTTATGGTGAATACAACCCGAGCAGGGAAGCTGGTATCTGGTATCTATCCATTTACACTGGAACTTGCACAGTCCTGTAACTAAATGTGTTCTGCAAAGACATCATGGTTTTTTTATTTTATTTTTCAATCCGTTGAAATCCATCTGTTGCAGATTCCAGATGGAACAGAAAGCTGCAGAATAAATGTGACTATACAGTTTATGAAGCAGACGTTTCTCATTTAGATTTATAAATGAATCATTCTTTGATTCTGGGAGAAGCTGGTGACTGTAAAGTTGAACTACTATGTTGTCAGGCTTAATGATCCACGTATTTAGGGAGACACTAGTCCTTTAATGGGCTGGAATCACTAAAACAGAGTTGTGAGGGACAGTGGCTGTTTAAGTACAGTATAGTAATGCCTTTCACTTCAGAACAAATAAAGGCTAGTGCAGCAGAGCACCATCAGTCACTGTGGCATGTCACACAGGAACACAGGTGTTACAAGGGGTCTGTTTGCTGAACAGCCATATCCAAGTTATGTCACCGTAGGATATAGACAGTTACACACAAAGTAATTCACTGCATTATGAGGTAATGTTGTGTCCTTCCCAGAGGGAAGAAATTTTGTGATAAAGTGAATGACTGTGAAGGATCCTCCAGTGACAAAGGAAGCTGTTGCTTTTCAGCTCAAATTTAGGCTAACATAGGCATGACTTCAACCCTTAAAATATTTTACCCCCCATACAGGGGAAATGTTCCAGTGGTCTTACTCATCAAGAACAACAACATTCACTATTGGGATATTACTGCTTACCTCTGGATTCCTTTATGAGATGCATTACAATACTAACGTGAACTTTCTTTTCATGCAAGGGTTCTAATTAGCTCCATGTGCATTTGTGAAGGAAAAATCTTTGAAACGGAAAAATATCTTAGCCTCTGATACTAATGTAAGAGAAGACAAAAAATATCTTGAAGATTGTTCTAAAAGTTATTTCTTTTTTAAGCAACACAGTAAGAATTGAAATGAAAAGAGATTTTCCATGAAAGAGTTAGAGCAAGAAAGACATTTCTATCAAAGAAAAGGTTACTGAGAATGTATTTCTAAGCAACCCCAGGAAATTTTAAAGAGAGAAGTTAAATCCCAACAAAATTGGTAACCAATTTAGCCCCTGCTGAGAGTTTTGACTAGAGGATAGACAAAAACTTTTTTTTTTTTTTTTTCAGGTGGAGTCCACTGGGCTCTGTGTGAGCAAAAAAACGGAATTCCCTGTGTGGTGCTTTAGTCAAAGACCCTTATCAAAATCCTCTGGCAATCAAACTGCTCCCCAGACTTAAACATGGCAGTAAGAAAAGGGAGAAAAAGAACAGCACACTGTTTAGAAGAGGGCCATGGCGGTACTTGTTTTGGGTGTTTTTAAGGCTCACCACCAAGCATTCAACACCCACTATGCCCAATCAATCTTGCTCTGACATCTTCAACAATCAATTCTTGAAACTATCAGGATATCTTATTGCTTGGAAAGTGCATATTCCAGAAATAAAAATGGTGTGAACTAGCTCATTTATAGTCAGAAAAAACTCCACATATGCATTTTTGTTTCTGTGATTTTTACAGAAGTTTCATTGTTGTACAACACTGTGGGGGAGGCACCATCTTTCAGTTTTTCTCAAGGATGTTATCAGTCCAGCGTGTTCCCAGTAATAGTGGCTGCACTGTGATCAAAAGAATTGAGGGACATGGGGGTATGTAGTTTCAGCATAACGGTGTGTTTCAGCACACTTACTGTTCCCTCAAGACAAGCATACAGCTGTTGCCAAAACATACCTGCTTATCTGGGAAGGGGGTAGAGGAACTTTCTTCTCCTTTGACACCTGAGTATCTGTCTCCAGCATGGAAAAGCAACTGTGTGTATTCAGAGCTAGGTTCTGTGTAGAGTTAAGCTATAGCTGTGTGTACATCCAGATACTGGAGTGAAGTAAATTTTTGTGTCTCCTAGCGTAAGCATAACCAGAACATATTACTATCTTAACCTGTTCTTTTTCTGATTCCTGTTGTCTAAACCTCTTATTTGATAGAAGTCTACTCTTTAGCCTCTTTTGCTTTGAAATGATAGTCCCTATCACCTAACTGCAGTTATTCTTTAAGAATTCTTTAACTTCAGTAAATGTCACCCCTTTATTTTTCAGAACAGTGATAAGAAGAAAGAAACTCTGGACCTGAGCAAAGCTTTTTAGTCAGGATGGCACAAAGTATTCTCTTCATTAACAAGTATGGGCAGACCACAGCTGAATGTGAGGAAAAAAAATTGGTGGCCATTGGATAATTAGGAAGATTAGATAACCATTATTTAAAACAGAGAAGAAATGCAGTATAGAAGGACAACTTCAATGACAAGAAGTGAAAGACTAAAACAAGGGAGTGAATGCAGTATTGACTAGGATGAGATTCTGATAATGAATAGAATTAAAGATCATAAACAGTGGAAAGAAATTCTGACAATAGGAATGTCTCAGGCAGAGATAAACACCTTGAACTGTGAAAGAGAGGTATCGCAGAGAATTACAGTTGCAATCCCTGGACAATCTGCAGTTGGGCTTTAAGATGCGGTTTAGGATTGTGTTAGTCTTTCTATGTGGCTTAAATAAGAAAGATATTTTTCTGCTGTAGGTGGAATTAGTTGGGAGAGGTCCTGAACAGGTTTCCAAATTAAAAGGGAACTCACCTAAACATTTGTTGAATTAGAAAGTGTAATTATTTTGAAGCATATTTGTTGATTCTCCGTTTTCAAGAAACTCCCTCTGTACCAGAGAAATCAGGAACTCTAGTTTCAGTGAAAAGGTACTGACTGAGGTACTTACTCAGCTCAGTCTAAAGGACAATACTTAGGCTTTATCTAATGGAGGCAGACATAAGTCATACAGGAGAGAGACTTTGGCCTGGACTGTACAGTGTCGTCCTGTACTGGTGGACCTTGACACATTCTAAGTTACATATTTAAGCAAATATGAATAGATGCTCGTTGAGATGTTTAAACATCCTTTGATTATACATTTTATTTTGGCTGGAATGGAGTAGGGAGTGTTTGTGCAAGAGAATTGCATGGCAGAATTGGTAAACTTGTAACATGCAAAAGAGGAGCAGGGCAGTTGTCTGGGAAAAGATATAATGGCAGCACCAAACTGATTTTCTGTGAGTTCTGTTGAAGAAAGAAATCTCTCCTCTGACTGAAGATAATTAGACGGGACTGGATTAGACAATGAATATTTTCCACAGCTGCTGCAGTTTTCAGGTCATGAGTTTACTTGCAATTTTCTGTGTATTGGAGGCTGAAGATGCATAAACAGCTAGAAAAGTGGTTATAACAATGAACCTGAGAGTGAATAGAAATCTCAAGTCCTATGGTGTTGGAAGCACTGGGAAGTCATGTTGATGACTTTAAAAAAAAGTTTGTTAATTATTTCTTTAGACTTCACAAAAATAAGTCACATTTGTTTTCTGTTGCTCTTTTAAACAGGTGCAAATAAACTTGTTCATAAATGTTGACTGTTATGGTAGACTTTTGGATGTTGAAAGCCATGCAGTGTGCAAGAAAGTGCAGCAAACCACTAGATATCATTATACATATCAACTACTCAGATTTTGAGAAAATTTATGGATTTGTCTTTATTCCTGTGATTAAGAGGCTGGGCCCTGTTAATTCCTTCTTTTTGCTACTTTTTAACTTAAGGAAGTGAAAATTTTTTTTTAATTCATGAAGCGGTGAAAGAGAGTATAAAAAGCAGAGATTAAAAAAAAGCATCATCCTTTAGATTTCATTTTATTGAAGAAGATTTGAACAGCTGGCATATTTGAACAGAAAATATTACATTTCTTATGAAAATAAATTTTACCCCAGGCAAACACTGTACTACTTGATAATCACCATTTTTATTAACATTACAGAAAGAATATTTTAATGTGGATTTTAAATATAATGGATTAATTTAGTAAAATTTAAAGATGTCATTATTAATTTAAAATATTAAAAGGGAATTAAGAAGTTTATACTTTCCCTTTTATTTTAACAGAAAAGGGTCCATTTAAACATTTTATTTCTCTGGACCCATATTTCAAGCATAGAATTGAGGTACAGTATTTTTGGCATTTGACCTTTGATAAATACAGGAAAACCAACAGTCTCTGAATATTAAACCAGGGCCAGACAAGGTTTCATTTGAATAAAGTGAAATAAAACACCAAAACACACAAAAGGAAGACCTGATATTGGCTTAAGACAGTAAGAAAGTGTTCAGAACAGGTCATACTTGGTCCTGATACTCTCTTTGAATAACAAGAAGGGAACTTAATTCCTCTAATAGTATGATATGATCTTTACTGCGTAGAAAAATAAAATATTTTGCTGTCTTTGCAAGAGGTCCTGATTCAGCACCACTGATTCCAGCAATAAGATACACAGCCTGTCTTTCCTACCTATCAACAAATTGATGGCAAGGCTACTTGAACTTTACGGGTTTTCTGCAGTAACACTGAATTGAATTTTCAATAAATTTCAGAAGGAAATTTTATTTCTATGTTTATGTCTTAGGCTGATACACAATTTTCAGTCATTAGTCATTTAAACTGGCTGCATCTTTTTCATCAGTTTATTTTATTCCTTTACAGATTTTTGAATCAGTGCTGGTTCATGCAAATGTACCTTTATTGCTCTCTTTTCTTTGAATTTCTAAAGTTTATTGTAAAAAGATTAGTGCAATAAGCCTGCAAGGAAAACAGCATTGCTATTATGTTTTCCCAATGGACATGTAATATCCTACTGAATCTGCAAGACTCATTTCTTCTTATTCCTAGCTTTCGTGAAAATAGTTCTGTGATTTCTACAAAGACAGAAAAGCCCAGATTCCTTCCTCCTAAGTTAAGGCATTTAACTGAAATAAACACATATATGGACTTAGTCACCTTAGATTCTTGTAGACAATAGAAAGTACTGTCTCCTCTCTCCAGAAGATGTTGTAGCTCTTCCAAGACCTACATTTAATTTTGGAAGAGACACGGAATCAGAGTGGTCTCGATTTATCTTGTCCACATTTTTCTCTTCTATGCAAGAAAATGAATATCTGCTGGGCTGAGATTGTGGGATTGATTTAATTCCAGAACATTCTACACAAAAATAGCAAAGACCTATGATGAAGATGTCCAGTCGTGAAGTTTGAAATAAACTGGCACATTACTGGTATTATTTTGGGACCTTATTTTCCTTAGGCACATCACAGGCTTCCTTTATAATTAATAGAAAGAAATAGTGATTTTTAGAATTTGATACCTCATAAATATGGGGGGTTTGATGCATAATTAGATAGATTGATGCCATTTGTTTTATTTCATAAGTTTCTTCTATATCAACAGAGACTGGGCAAAGTTGGAGATCTGACACTAGTCAAAATGGATTACTGCTCTCAGCTGTTGCAAGAATTCTTTGTCTAAAAAAGCTATGTTACTTGCTTATTCAAATTATGGATTTATCCAGACCTAGGGATTCCTGTCAGATCAGAATGGCTTGCTTCTTGCGAGGTTCCCTCCTACTATATGGAGAAAATCAAGTCTATAGATATTGTCTGATGTATATTGCAGAGGAGTCAGTTTATAAGCCTTGGAATGAGACGTTGGAACATTACTCTCTTCAAGACTGGGTTTTTGGTGTCTTTCAGTCTCTACACATGATACACAAATCAGCTTTTATCCTGAATTAAACATCCAAGTAATAAAAATATTTTGTTGTAAAATAACCATCTAAATATAAGATCTCCTGTGATATAACAGTGTATGAAACTACATTTTAATAGATTGATGAAAGGCAATTCTTAAAGAGCTTTTACAAGACAAAATTATAATTATTTTAAAAAATTTTAATGACAAATGGGGAGCACTACTGAGTTTAATTTGCCTTGATGTAATTCCAGTTACAAAATGTGAGACATGATTTAGACACATGACAAATTTCCTCTCTATCCCACTATTTAGCACAATCATTTGCATTTCACTGAGATGACCATCTCTTTCCAAGAACACTTTATAAAAGGAAAACTTGATGATGAGATTTCCCATTTTCTTTGAAGAAGGGAGTGTTCTAGAGTTAAACATACAATGGGTCCTCAGCACAGAACTCAGTGCTCATTCTCAGCAAAATCAGTGATCATTCTCGGGCATTTCTTTATACTTACTCCTTAACTAATATCATCTTATAAAATGTAAATTCATCAAGCTTTAGATTTTTTTCTGCAGTCTTATATAATACAATGGAGTAATCTGCAACATATCTATCCAAACTATTTAAAGTACACAGCATCTCCTTAAAATAAAATTATACTTATTTGCTGATAAGTGCAACAAAAACATCTCAGTCATTCTACAAAAATATCTACTCTGTTCGAGCGGTTGACCATGAAAATGAAGCATGATAAAATTAGAGCAGAGATTCAATTAGTAGCAGTTGTTTGCATTTGAAACATTTTAAGCTCCATTGATTTGCTGTTTGATTTTATACTGGTATCTTTACAAAAAGTCTGTCACAATACTGAAAATCAAAATAAAATCCAGCCCTATTTATCCATTGCTCAATAGGAGAACCTCTTTGGGATCCCACATTTTGAGGCAAAGATGTAGGAAAGTATTTGCATTTAAGATCAGGGTTTTCACACTTGATGCCTCGGGAACGTGATCACTGATCAATGAGCAGGAGAATCACCTCCATGGCCCCCCTTCATGTTAATAGTAGTATCTAGGATAAAATCCCTTTGCATTAGTGTCTCAAAAGACTAATTAATGCTACCATCATCCTTAATTTTTGCCACCTACATGTTTCACAGCCACTGACTCAACTGATTCACAGCACGGGCTGGCTATTTGTTTTCACCTTACTTGGATCATGTTAAGCAAGTAGATGATCTATCCACAGGGGCCTTAGGAGAGCACCTAAACTGTGTGTTGATAAGATGATTTAAGAAAACAAAACCATTGAAATTTCAACATAAAAACAACGCTCTGTACATGCTCATTACCTAATGCTAAGACAGACCAGGGGTGTAATCTCTTGCCTTGATTGCTTTCATGGCAATATAGCTTGCTTGACTTCAACAGTATAGACTCTTTTGCACATTTCTTAAAATCAGAGTAGAAACATGTTGATTTTTTTTACATTTTTAATTTTATCTTGTGCTTGGCCATGTTGCAGGTGTCATAAAATGTTACTTTCCAACTTCTCTCAAAGGTAACTACCAATTTCAAGTCATTATCTCCTGGTGCATGAAAACTGAAAAGGAGAATAGAAAAGACACACAATACGACTCTATTTTTATGTTGTAAACAACATGATTACTCTTCCCTTTTCCATGACAGATTCAATAAATGTTGATTGAATTATCTAGTATTAGCTGAAGTGGACGTGAACAAAATAAGCAATAAGAATCCACAGTAAGAATCAATGGAAATGATTTATTTCCTGGTGATCAAATCAAATAAAAGGGAGGATCAAATTAGCTAGTGATCACATTAAGTGGAAATCATTGTACTAGTATGCTCTTTCCTCTAAGCTGCTGTCAATAGTCACATAAATACACAGTGGCAAAAAATCTTTTTCCTTTGTTTATTTCCACTGAACCTGAAGCGCTGCATACCTCTGCCGAGAATTACACACACAACTACCAAACCAGAATTGCCAAAATAGATGCCTTCTGAACACACAAAAAGTATCCTACAGTTATTTTATGAATAGAACACCCCCTTATTCCCTACTTTGTACTAACAAATCCACTATTTTCCAGGTTCTGAGAGCAAACAATAAGCATTGCAGAATCCTCTGAAATCTAACAGATTTGAGATATCTACAGAAGTGCCCAAATCCATAATTCTAGAACAAAATCATTACAAAAACTGTAACAAACTGATTTTATATGCTCTCAGAACAAATCGTAGATATCCATTAGGATCCCTATGGTGTTATCCAGCCAAGGCTTGGCTGTCCATGTGAAGCCAGAATTCTGATTGTAATCCGGAATCAGCTTGTGGTTAATGCTAGCTTTGAAAGATACCCAGTTATACAAACAGAAGTGCCAGGCTGTGAAAGCTTGTGATATTTGATATTCAAAAAATTTAACTAATGAAATAACCTGTAAAATTTTAACATAGTTTTCAGTCTGATACTGCCTCCTCCTGCATCTTTAGTCT
This sequence comes from Oxyruncus cristatus, assembly GCA_013399855.1. Classification (NCBI taxonomy): domain Eukaryota; kingdom Metazoa; phylum Chordata; class Aves; order Passeriformes; family Cotingidae; genus Oxyruncus; species Oxyruncus cristatus. Next base: position 34,948 of record VXAY01002923.1, read on the forward strand.
TAACATCGGAAGCTAAATTACTTTTAATTTGGTCTTGACATCTAATGCCTGGTTGGTTTATAATTTTGCACAGAAGTGAGATAAACTTCACAGTTCTTTGCCCAAATAAATTTCTACAGAGTAGAATACAGATACAGACAAGCAATCCAGGCACAGATATTAACTCCACAGACCACACAAGACTGTTAGTCTTCCCTTAAGGAGGTTTTATTATCACAAAAGATACACATAGACAAACCTGTAGTCTTTTCTCCAGTCCTTTAGAAACACCAGACTTGAGTGTGGATGTAGCATTGACTGGAAAGAATGCAGAAAAATTGATTTGAGGCAGGCTGTTTATTTGGGAAAAGTCATGGGCAGAGAAATGCTGGATCTGTGGGGAACAATCATGGAAAAACAGAGAGAAAGGGGAATAAAAGAGGCAGTCACATCTAAGCATTCACAAGACATTTTTATGAGTGAAATTTTTCTGTGGTCTCTACTCTGTGTGTGTGCATTTGTGTACAAGAAGCTTTCTGACTTCAAGGAAGAAAAACTGGAAAGTTGTTCAGGCAGTCTGGGAGATACTGAGGAGAACACAGGTCTATGGGCAAGCTACTGTAGAGATCTGTGTGTTTCTGCGAGACAGGAGCAAACATCAAGCTAGACTAGCCAGTAGATATGACATGAGATCTGGGGAATTAGCTAATGGGAAGTCTGGGCCTGCTACAAAATGCTCTGTGTAAGGATATGTGTGTGGGGGGCTTAAGATCTGCTGGCAATCTTTGAGTTTGGTTCAGTGGAAAGTTAGAGTAAGATGGGGACATTTGGTCTTCTTCCATTCAGTTCCAATTGTGATCAGGCTAATTTAAATTCATGTAAAGCTCTAAAGGCATTGTTCTCATGTTGGGATCATTCTGCTGCTTTTGTACAGAGTGTGTATATAGCATACAGAGAGTAGGTGTGCTCAGTCTCACTGTAGGCTGGACCTGGGCACCAGGAACTGCAGCACCCTCATGCGTAGCAGACCAGGAACGAGCACTGTGTGCCTTAAGTCTAGTTAATTTGTTTCGGTGTACTGAGAGGAGAAATCATGCTGGTGTAACTTGGAACATCCTGTTGGTGCACTAGGTTTGGCCACTAGCTAGCACCCTGCACAATCTAATTCTGAAAAAAAATCAGTTGGAAAAAAGATAGAGAGTGCCAATGAAAACGCCACTCATTTTCCTGTAGATATTCCACTGTTTAAAAATAAAAAAAATAAAGTCCTCCCCAGGTCATTTGTAGCAGTCATTGTTTATGAGGAAGGTGATAGAAGCTTTATAAACATCCTTAAAACATTTTGGCATGTTAGGACATTTTTTTTCCTATTTTTCAGATAAGGGACTGGGATTTAATTGTCACACAGGAAACGTGTTGTGGAAAAGGAACTGAGCTAGTCTTTTAAGAAACTCATTCAGAAAAACGGATTCAAAATAACTGATCACCTAAACTGCAGTCTAACTTCTCAGGTACAAAAGAATCTGTTTTTCCTCTGCTGTTCTTTGTTACCTTTGACATAGAGAAATCAAATATGGCTGTGGTAAATATGGCTGTGGTAAATATGCTGTTGCAACATTCCTACATCTTCAAACATTCAGAGTCAAGCATACCACTGTGTACATCATCAAAGGCTGATTTACACAGCTGAGTTTCTAGCTCCTAAGGAGAAAAGCAGTGGGAAGAATGTTCTAATTAGCATTCAAAAGTTGATCAAAATAGCAAATATGTTTCTAGAACAGCTGATTTAAATAACTTGTAATTGAAGATGCCCATTTCCAGAGCTTGAGGGGTTGTAATAAAAGTGAGAATAAATGAAAGAAAACAAAAACAAAGCAAGCATTACACATGCAACTAATTCTTCATGTTCAGAATAGCAGGAAATTATTCTCTCTTCTGAACTGTCATTTATTGCTAGGTTACTGGAAATGAACTTTTCAGTAAGGATTAGCTAATGTAAGGATTTTTTTACAGCAGTCTGCATAGAGTGAAGGTGATATGGTAAGAGCTTACGTTTTGCTCTTACACTGGACTGATATGCAGTTTCCTTCTCTGCCCTCATCACTCCTTTCGATTTGGTGTTGTGACCATTTGTTGGGTATTTAACAGACTTTAATCACAGGTCATGAGGCCATATTTTTCCAAGCAAGACTCGTTCCATGGGGAGCAAACCTTGGAGTGGATAAAACTGTTCTGATAGCCTTCTTTTGCTTTTACTGTTTAACTCCTTCAGCAGACTCTAAGTATCATGAAACAGTCTCCTCAATTCCCTGAGTGAGTAAGTCATATGAAGACTCACCTGGGTAGGTTAGGGACACACATTTCAGTATCTAGCTATTTCAACTGTTAGAGTGGATTTCCTACATGCACACTGAAACAGGAAATTGGAATTTTCTATTATTCCATGCAGAGACAGAACAAGAAATGACCCAAATCTTCACTGCAGGTTTGAAGGTGGTGTAGGGGCAACATCACAAAAGGATTAACATGAATATTTGTTCAAATGAACTTTTTTCCAGTGCATGCCTCCTTTTAATGATGTCTTTCAAATGGACAGGACATTCAGGGCTGAGTGCTTTTCTAGCATGAATCTATGAAGAGAGGCAATCTGAGTGAAAATAACTCCCATTTTCATCAATGAGCAGAAAGTAGGAAATATGGGAAATTGTGATGCAAAGGACAGGGTCCACTTTCCCCTTGTAATGTGCTTGATACAGAGGAAATTAAGTGAGCCAGGCAAAGATCTAACATGTAAGCAGGGACTTCTTGTGCGAATGTATGCACTGCAACTAAACTGATGCAGTTTTGCTGAAGTAATTTGCAAGGGCTTGCACTAAGGTCTTCAATTTTTACTCTGTGACTGGCTGCTAAATACCATGGTAGCAAATTTATTTTAGGGATGATAGCTTAAACAGTATTTACAGGACACAGAACCAATATTTTAAACACATTTAAAATACTGCCTTTCTCATAACTCTCCCAGATATAGTCAAACCACAGCTCTTTTCCTAAACTATATTCTAAGACCAGTTACACTGAGAAGATAAACAATGTATATTTGTAATGCAAATAAACCACAAAATATAAGTGCATAATACAAAAGGAGATTTAGGTAATCACTCGATGTATTTGCTATGAATTATTAATTTAGGCACCATTTAAATTAAGATTTTATAGGTGTGAAAAATTAGGCAGTTTGGTTTTTTTTCTTTTTTTCTTCTCCTTTCGGAAGAGCTCCGTTACCTCAGAGGGATGCAGAAAGTATTTGCAAAACAAACCTAAAAGCAGTAGCAACGAGCCAGAAGTGTAAGGAAATTTTCAGAAAGAAACCTGTTATGAAATGTGCTGAGTTTGTAGGTCAAGTATCTTCAGAAATACGTGCTTCAAAGAGGCATCCAGATGTCACAGCACTGATGAGAAATTATCCATTTCTTTTGCTGGAGACCATTCACTGTGGTCACATATCTCTTAAACACTGACCATTCCACACACATTTTGCTGTAAACTCTTTTATGTCCCACCATTGCCACTGAAGACCTTACAAAGGAAAATGGTGGTTCTGGAACCATGCCCAGTCATTCCTTGGAAAACTGACAATTGTCTGTCCCAAAGCAGTGTGAGAAAATCTTCTGGCAATCTACCCCAATAAATAATAGAGTTCCATGTCTGGGAATGTTCCCTAGCACTCTCACATCTGCTAGCAGAGATACAACTAAGGAAGACTAGAAAAGACTGTAACATCTGCTGCCTTTCTTGTGAAGAAGAAAGAATGAAGAAAGACCAGAGGTGTGATTGACTCAATATAAATCAGTGAGTGAAGGATGTGAAGGACGGAACAACAGACATGTCAGGCTCCTGTGACCTGAGATGTTAAGCAATAGCCCATGTTTTTTTAACCGTAATCAGTCTGAGATCCTTCTGCCATCTGACCTGAGCAGAACCAATGCTCTGTTGGTGCTAAACTCTATACATTCAAATAAATCAATACATACTTTACCTGGAAGACTTAATCACGTAAACAGGCAAGACTAATAAAATGGAGTAGAAAGAAATTACTTTCTCCATTTAACATGTGGAGAACTTAAGTCACAGCGAAGTTCAATTTTAGACTCAGTCTAGGCAGAAATCAGAAACATAATCACAAAATTCTACATTCTACACCAGGAACTTAATCAGATGATCAAATTTTTCTTGAAAAAGAGGAGGAAAATACTGCTATGCCCATTGAATAAATTCATTACTATACAATGAATCACAGTTCTAATACAATAATAAAGGCACAAATCTTTTAACAGAACATGTACCCCCAATCCCCCCCCCCAGTGTAAATCATAGAAACCTTGATGTGATACCAATTATGATAGAATTTATTGAAAACTCTCTTCCTGAGCAAGTCTATCAAAAACATTCAAGAGCATTTCACAAGTAGATTAGGCTGCATTTTGGTAACATGAAAAACAGTATTTCTCAGGAGCCTGTATGCATTCTCAAAGAAGTGCCAAGCATATTAAGACACTTAGCTAGCAGCCTGTGCTGGTTTTGACTGGAATAGAGGTAATTTTCTTCAAAGTAGCTGGTATGGGGCTGTATTTTGGATTTGTGCTGAACACAGTGTTCATAAATACAGGAATTTTTTAGTTGTTGCTGAACAGTGCTCACACAGAGTCAGCTTCTGTTTCTTGCTCCAACCCACCAGCAAGGAGGCTGGGGGTGCACAAGCAGTTGGGAGGGGATACAACTGGGAAAGCTGATTTGAGCTGGTCCAAGGGTTACCCCATATTGTATGGTATCGTGCCTAGCATACAGAGCTGGGGGAAGAAAGAGCAGGTGGGGGGAATGTTTGGAGTAATGGTGTTTGTTTTTCCAAGTAACATTACGTGTGATAGACATCTGCTTTGCTGGGACTGCCCATGGGAAGTTGTGAATTAATTCCTTGTTTTGCTTAGCTTGCAAGCATGACTTCAGCTCTACCTCCTAAATTGTCTTTATCTCAACCCACAAGTTTTCTCTCTTTTGCCTTTCCAGTTCTCTCCCCCATCCTGCTGTTGGGGAGTGGGTGAGAGGCTGTGTGGTGCCTGGCTGCCGCCTGGGTTTACACCATGACACAACCCATCATGTCTCCTACGTAAAGAAAATTCCTTTGTTGTTTGTATTATAGGAAAGCTCATAGCACTTCTCAACCCTGACTCCAAAGGACAAACTTATGAAAGGTAGAGTACATTTTATCTGTCTAGATTTAATCCAGGTATTTTCTTAGGTCTTGCCACTATAATGTAGCATGGCATGTAAATAAATATAACCAATATTAGGTGGGGATTTTCAACACCACGTAAAAATAAAGTGAAGCACATCAGATTTGCTTTCTCTGTTCAGCTCGAGGTCAGTAACCGTGACAATGTTTAAATTCCATTGCACTGTTTTCTCTAGAGGTTTGTAATTAGACCGTTGAAAGAAGCAGTGCCTTTTTATTACTAGTGGTACAGAAATAGACTCAGAAGCAGAAAAATATGCAGTAGAATATCATTACATCTTCATATAAATTAACATAAAAAAGGTTCTGATTCATATCTATGCAGGCTTTTGTCAATCAACAATATTCCTGTATTTGTGAGGAGAGCACAGGGCAGAATATTTCAGGGAGAAATGAAGGCATTACTGCCTATTTAAGGTGCATGTTTTCTGAAAAGCTATCTTTTCTTTTCTGCTTGTTTATGGATAGCCATTTTCCTAAGATTTTGCATTTCTTATTTTGAGGTAAATATTATGAAAGGGAACATGACAATCCTATTTTTAATTGAAACTGATGTCAGTAACCGCTTTAAAAATAACACATGCTAATTTATTTTGATTTTGCCTGGGAATTTTCTTTCAATACATTCACCTACACACATATGCTAGTTCTATTTGTTGTTTCTCCCCAAGTCCATCTCTCAGCCTTTTTCAAAGCTCTGATAATAGTGGAATACCTCTCTTCAGCCAAGGTCCAGAAATATTTTCTTCTCTTTTTAATATGTCTTCTTCTAAGAATACTTCAAAGAAAATAAAAAAGCTAACCAAAGCAAATCTGTGGAGTCAGTTGACTAAAAATGAGCATTTACTCAATTAAAAAGAAGTTATGTAAAAGAAATATATACATATGCTGCTGCACATCAGCATTCTGCATCTGTCAGACTTGAGGAATATAAACTGGGCAAAGTTAAGAACATCTCTACTTTACTTTGTATTTATAGATTGTCTCATGAGATTACAAGCTGAGTCAGGGACTAGTTAGGGTTAAAGAACACTGGTTTTAGCAGAGTGAAAATTCAAAGCAATGAGAAGACCGAGAAAACACATACATTTGTGTGTGTATATGTGACTGTACATTTGCAAACGAAGAGAAACAAGAAAGCTCCCTGATGGAAAGAGTTTGGAACCACTAGGTGTCATTCTTGTTCCATGTTTCCAGGCGGCCATATTTCAAACAGCTAGTCAAGAGGGCGTTTCTGCAAAATAGTTTTTATACCCCTAACATTTTATGTCTGGTAGTTTTATTTTGTGCACTACTGTCCACTAGGGATCATACTGCAATACATATTTTCTTTCAGCCCACAGGTTATTATTGTTCTGACCAAAAGTCAACACCTGACTTAGCATTGCTGCTTTCATGAGTTCTCTAAAACAAAAAATGCTGTAATAAACAGTAGTCATTCCTTGCCTGAGGCATGAGTGTTACTATTTGTGCATGAAATGTTAAGTGCTTGTGGTTTAACACTTATTTTAAAAAAAATATCATGATAGGCTTCCAAATAGTGTTCCAGTAATTTGATAGAAATAAGTAATCAGTATTTCAAGATGCTTAGTCAGAATTTCTGCATGTTATTTCCTAAGTAAATGGTTACAGATTTTGTTAGAAACTTTAACATGGTATACCATAATATTTTAACCTGTAGCAAGCTATTTTATAAACAGGGTTTTGCCCTTCATTTTCTTTAATTTTAGGATTTTCTGCTCTTCCATTCAGCTGATTTTAAGTCAGTCTCTAGGTATCTGTCTTTCCATTAATTTCAATTGCCTTTGTTAGTTTACACCTAAGGTTCAGTAACATCGACTGCTTAAGCAGGGAAGAATGGCTACTGTGGAATGAGGCAAATATGACAGGGCACTAAAGTGGCATTGCAAGAATAATGAACATATCCTGGTATCATATACTGATGAAAGCTGAATACTGTTTAGGTTGCTTCTCTCCCTGGATATCCAAGCACAGGTGAAAAAAAGACTTAAGATGCTTTTTAGGCCCTTAGAGGTTTTGGGGTTCTAAAAATGTATTTCTGGCACATCAATGATTTATTTTCTAAGTAAAATCAGTATTTTACCCAGTTGAAACAATCTGCTTGCATATGTTCTCTTTACAGGCTGTCATGACATCCTTTGAGGTTTAAATTATCTACTTGACATTCTTAAGTAATGGCTTAAACATACATTTGATAATATCCAGCAAACTGAAGAACATGTACTTTAGTTAAATAGTTCCCTTATCATTTTTGTAGCTTTGGATGTGTGAATGATGAGTTACCACAAGTGTTCACACTGCAAAATGTTTTTGTATACACTCTGTGCTCTTTACTTCTCCAGAAAAGGATAGCTATTAGCCCTAGAATACAAAGGAGGGGGCTTAGCAGGGGTGAAGAGAAACGTAGAGAGTAAGTAGAGCTCAAAAACTTTGAAGTTAATTCATTTACATCTACCGTCTGTTTTTCAAAACTGTAGTAATATAAAACTAGTCAGAAAACAAAAGGCTGAATAATACCAGGGGAAGGTATTTGACAACTTGGATTGCAATTTTATTGGTTTATTGAAAATAATTACCACAGAATTTTTTTTGTTCATTGTTTTCAGAAAAATGAAAAATGTTATTAGAATAAGCACTAGAAGAATGAGTTGCTCACTACCAATGCCCTTTGTTATCAGGATTAAAACACTTCAACAGAACGGTGAAGGGAAACTCAAACTTTGGTCAAACTCAAACTTTGGTCACTTAACTTTGTCTATTCTTTGTCATGACTATACTTTTATTCATTTATTTTTATTGAAATCTTCACAACTCCACAAAAACCCAAACCCATTCATGTTCTAAGTGAATTCTGGCATGCATTTTAAGGTATTGTTTTTAAGTGTATTAAAAGAAGGGGTCCAGAATAGGTCTTGGGTCCCTCCTTGTGGATAGCTGTCCCATCATAAGGTTTCTTCATGAACGAAACAGCTCTCTTTAGAGAACCGCTTATGGGATTTGTGAGTGTTCTTTTAAATACATGGTGTACTTCTGGCACAAAAAGATAAAATTTTCATAATTTGGTATCATTTCTTAATGACAGAGATACCATTTCAAATCAAGCAACCCAACACTGAAACATAGAACCTCTTTAATTGTGCCACACGTATATAAACTTGACACAGATCACATATCCATAATGATATCTTATTTGTACTTCTTCTTACTCAGATCAAGTTACTTTCTAATCTGTCTTCAGGGCACCCATATCAAGCAAAGGCTTTTTGTGGGAGGTGTATACATCATAAGTGTACACCATGTAAGTATGGGTGGGCTACTGCTAAATGCAAATGTTTCTGTAGCTGCAATTTCATGCCTGTCATACGTTCTGATACAAGGTACACCAACCTTTCTGTTTTCCCCACTAAGTTTACAGCAGATTTTATTCAGCCATGGTGATGCAATGTTCTTCCAAGGAAACAATGCACGACAAAGGGAGTGTTATGTTTTTGTCTGTTTCTCCTGTCATACAGCTGTAGTATTTCAACTTGAAGCATGATGTGCCCCATAAAGTAATCTACTTTTTGTACTTATGAGGTGTCCTGTTTCGATATACCTCCACGTTCTCCTAACGTGAGTGAGCAACTTTCAATACAGACTCCTAAACCCTCTGTATTACATGTTTATTACTTTATAAAACTGTATTACTATAAGATAATTTCTTACAGAACTAGTCAAAGGAAGCAGGATTTCAGATATCATCTCATGTCTGACCTGGTGGAGAAAAGTTACATCAACTGTAGAACTACCTGTATCATTCTGGAATTTTTATGTGATGGCTATGGTAAAGCTTTTGGTTTGAGATGGTATGCTTAAAGGTATGCTGTCAGCTCACATTTGCTTTTTAAAGACACACATATTCAGAAGCCTTTTCCCATGGGTACTTAGCTGTATAAACCACATTCATCTCTGTGATACTTTGAATTGTCTCGACATTAAATAATTAAAGTTTTGTGCCACATTTAGTCTGGCCAAGCAGAGCATACCATGGACAGCTGTTTGGCTGAAATGTTTGCTTCATACTGTCCAAGATAGTTACCTATAACTTAAAAACAAGTGAAAGGTTATGAACTTTCTATTTCCTGTAATTCATTTAATTTTGAGTCTGAAAGGTAAGTTAAAATAAAATTTTAATAAGATACAGACCTACTGTCTGTCCTAAATAGCTTGTACAGACTGGCATGTAAACCTGCTTGTATAAGCTGCTTAACATTAGAAAAAATTTAATTATTGGGAATTTTTGTGAACCTTTTTTGATGAACCAGAATCTTTTGAGTATTTTAGATGAGATTTCCTCGAGGCAGATGTGGAAAACGCGACAGAAGGTTACAGAAATGTTGATGATGTGTCGTGGATGGAGACAGAAGGCAATTGTCTGTCAGCAAGACACTCAAGCATGTGTGATTATGTCTTCACACCACTCCTGGAAGTTGAAAAATTGCTGGAAACCAGATGACTCTGGATACATATCCTTATAGTGACTGTATTTCACGTTAGGTAATGAGGGACTACTTTAGATACTCTAAACTTTATGGACTCTGAACTCAATGTGTTGTCATCTGTAGGGCTATATAAAAACATAGAAAGGAAAGAATAGAGTCACTTGATGAATTTAAGATGTTTGTATCTTTTTAGTAAAATAGAGTAACATTTTAATAGCATATAATAATATGTCTAGAATATAGATTTCATATTTGAAGATGCAAAAATAGGAATGTTTCATTTCTGACATTTAGAGATGTAACCAATAAATACATGTTCTCCTAAACTTTCTCTTTTTTCTTTTTTTTGTTTTTCTAACATCCCTCTTGCAGTTTTTGTTTAACTTCAAGCTCCATCTCTTCAAATTTCTTTTTCAGCTCTCTGCCTTTGCTGCGCCTAGAATTTAATTGCTGTAGTCTGGCCTCCATTTCTCATTCAGAGTGAGACGATAGTTGAGAAAGGCCAACTACCAGCAATTCCTGCCAGATATTTTCTGCTTCTGCCTCCAGTTACTGTTGCTATATGGCTTTGCATTAGGCTGTGGATGGTGGTTCAAAAACTGTCATATCAGTGCAATCATGTTAAATTCCCTGGATCTGCAGCAAAGTAGAAAGAGCTGTGGGAAAATATAGGCTGCTAACAGGATGTCTGCCTAAACAAAAGTGTGTTTTATAAGACATAGTACTTGCATGAAGTCAGAGGTGGGAAAGAGGAAAAATATTATACAGTTCACTTTTGTTTTGAATACAAAAAAGTAGCTTATTGGGGGTGTATGAAGAAATGTAATACAAAATAAAACATACGGAGCATAAATGTCTATTTATACTAAAGAGATCTACATTAGTCCTATGGTTGTTAATTAGGAAACACTGTACTAACACATTAAAAAATCAATTAAAAACATTTAGCTGTTGAGCTACATGCCGTCAATTTTCCACTGCTATCAAAATCTATTAAAAGTCTCAAAATAAGTCTTTACCTTTGATCTCCATCGAAATTAGAGTGACAAACTTTGGTGTACTGAATCACATTTTAAGTGAGGCAATAAAGCCCAAATTATGAAACCAACTGCTGCTAATTCTTGTGAAGACTGTAGTCACAAATACAATAAACTTGTACAACACCTTCCATAATCACAACTGTAGTTGAACAACTGGGGTTTTAGTCCAGTCTTGGGTCTGATGTATGTTCTTCTGTGGTTGTTCAGCCTAGAGAAGAGAAGGCTCAGAGGGATCTTATCAGCATATGTAGCCACTTGAATGGAGGATGCTGAGAAAAAGTGAAGGCAGGCTGTTTTCAGTGGTGCCCAGTGGCAGGCCTAGAGGCAACAGACACAAACTGAAACACAGGAGGTTCCATCAAGATGCACTTTTTCACTGTGAGGGTAACTGAGCAGGGGCACAGGTTGCCCAGAGAGATTGCGGGCTCTCCCTTTTTGGAGATACTTAAAAGTCCTCTGAACATGGTCTTGGGCAACTGACTCCAGGTGGCCCTGCTTGAGCAGTGAGGTTGAACCAGATGGCTTCCAGAAGTCCCTTTCAAACTCAATCATTTTGTGATTTTGGATTTTACCTAATCTGTTCTCAGCCTTGGCCTTATTGATCATCATCACTGGTCTACTCTGGCCTCCAATCGGGTGACACGGAGATGCACCATCTATAATGCTGCTGCTTCTTTTGAGAACACAGGCAGAATCATTTCTGAGGAGAAAAGACAACGCAGAAAGAACCAAGTCTTGCCAGTACTTCCTAAGGAGACTTTCCACTGTGCCTTCTGCAACCGGACTTGTCTATCTCACATTGGCCTTTTTAGCCATCAATGCGCTTGTAGCAAGCGTGGGTAGAGTCCTTCTCAAATCTTTGGTTGCGAAGTCTAGCCGTGAATTTTACCTATCAATTTATCCTCAGTAATTTCTCTTGGTGGTGGAACAAAGGGAATTTTAAGATGAAAGATCAGAAAACCCCAGCTCAATGATTATGATATGATTTTAGTGATGTTTATATTGACATGCAAGAGTGATTGATTCTAGTTTGAGTTTTGATGAGAGACTAAGTAACCAAATGTCTTTTTATTTGAAAGTCACATCTTGCTTTACAGAAAGTATAAGTGTTGGTTAGTTACAAAGCCAGCAACAGCCAACACCTGCCTCTAATCTGCTCCTCTACTTTCTAAAAACCACAGATTCTGTGGATAGAGAAAATATTGCTGTCAGAGTCAACAGACGCACTAAAAGTGATGTGGTCATGGAAACAGCTTAGTTTCCTTTGTAATGAGTTTGCTTTACCTTTGGGAGAGGAGTATGGTGTAGGCATAGCCAGAATGCTGGCCATGCTTCGTCAAGTCTGTGAATAGGTGGACCATAAAGGGTAACCCACTACCTTCTCTGTGCATTAAATTATGTACACGTAAGTATTTGCCAATCAAAACCTTCCAGACATCTTATGGCCCACCTGTCACATTACAGAAAAAAGCATCTCCAGAAAGTATAGTTACTTGCAATTTAGAAGACACTCTAAGTTTGTGGTTTATTATGTTCATAATTAATGGAGATGAAGTAAGACAGAAGTACTGCTTTCTTTCACCTTCTTGATGGAAGCTACTGTACTGACTCATTCCTAGATACATAAGTTACTTAAGATGAATCGTAGCATAGCTGGCATCATGGGTATGCATTAGCTAACAATTCTAAGAGAGAGCAAAATCCATTAGGAAGAGACTTTCTCCAGCATGACTGATAAACTTCCCCGTAAACTTCTCCATGAACTAGACCTTATGTTTACTGCCTCTTTTAACCATATAAACTATATTTTTTTGATTCAGGGAAAATCAGAAGAAAAATGAGTTCTTCCTGTATATTTATATTTTATATTTTATACAGCTTTTCATTTCCTTGGAAATATTTTTGTTATTGTATTAGAACTGAAGGCTAATAACGAAAAATTTAGAGTTTTGCCAGCATTTCACTGCTGCAGAAAATTCTGGTTCACTGTAATCTGTGGTGGCAGCATCTCTCCATTCATTGCTCATCTTAGATCAGTAAAATGTATTTTGGAAACTTAGCCAATTAACAACTGTACACAATTCAGTTTACTTAATCTAATAATTACTATATTTAGTGGAATATTCATAAAAAATTACAATTTAATATTTTCTTTCCCTCTTTAAAGAAACATTTATATAGAAAAGGTTCATAATTTTCAGAATCTTTATCATGTACATTCTGCAGTAATATGTGAGCAAAGCTTCTAAGAAAGAAATATTCATGAGTTAAATTTTTACAGGCTTCATAATATATTTGAGGATCACTCTTACTGTCAGACAGGCAATACATAATATTTTCTTTGAGAAACCTGAAAAATAAAAGCTACTCAGGTATGATTTTATATTAACATAATCCCTGGTACAACACGTCTCTAGGCCACATTTAGCATACAAGAAACCTGGGGGGAAAGTAACGGATGACAACATATTTTAAACACAAAAAGCCTTTGTGATAAAGTGGGAAACACAGTGACCTTGTCATTTCAACTCACTACTATACACATATCCTAAAAAAGTGCAATTACACAGACCCTTAAAGGTTCAACTGTAGGCACTGAATAAGTTAAGCAATACTAAATTACAAGTTGATTAATTCGTCAAACTACAGAATTACAGAATGTTTAAGGTCTCAAGGGGCCTCTGGAGATTGTCTACTCTAATGACCCTGCTCAAAACAGTGACCCAGAGAAGGTTACTTAGGTTTTTAATACCTTTAATAATGAAGATTCCAAAACCTCTCTGTATAACCTTTTGTATAACTCACTCTCACATTAAAAAAATGTGTTTTCTTACGTTCAAAGAACACTTCCTGTGTTTCTGTGTATTCCTGTCTTCAGGCACTTGTATTGATAAGGTCCCTCAGTCCTTCCCTTGTCCAGGCTGAACAGTCACAGCTCTTTAAGCCTCTCCTTTTATGTCAGATGCTTCAAAACCTTTGTTATGCTAGTGGTCCTTTACTGAACTTGTTCCAATGTGCCCACGTGTCTTTTAAACTGGGAAATTCTGAGGTAGGCCCAGCACTCCATGATGTAAAGTTCAAGTCACAAAATTCATTAACATCATCTATTGTTACACTGTAACTGTGCTAGGCCTTGCTAATCAACTTTATCATGAATAACCTTTCGTTGCTGTTTGGAAAGGTAGGAAATGGAAGTGTTAAAGAACTGTTGAACTCCTTTTGGTCCAAAGAATCCTGAGGGGTTTGTTTTTGTTTGTTAGGTTTGGTTTTTTACTTTTACTGTTTTTTTTTTTTTTTTTTTTTTAAATTTTGGAGGAAACAAATGTATGACCGAATAGAAACTAATTAGCATGAAATTCCCCAGCACATCAGGACTCACATATACGGCATAAAAATAAAGCAAGGAGACACTTAATGGCAACAAATTTCTTAACAAAGCCTCAGCTAGGAACAATTTATCATTCCGCATGAAACACTGAGGCTAGATCTACATGACCAACAGAGCTAATGAATAAGTATGGGTGTGCAGAGCAAAATAAGTGGGTGTCTTGGTACAACATTTTCAAGGGTTTACTACTATGAACTAGTTCTAGGTTCACCCTCATTAACTGAAGGATGATTTGCTTCAGGAAAACGTTGCAAGTGAAGTACATTTCAAGTTGGGTTTCATCCTAAAAGTATTCATTTCATGTGTCCCAGGACAGTTTGCAGTGTGAACCAGAGTAAAGTAGGTGGTGATGACTGGGATGTTCACTTCAAAGATGTGCTCTGAGCCAACCTAAACCACTTAATCAGTACACCCTCTAAGGCTCAGACTTGACTTGATTGTAAAGGCCCATGGAGAAGAAGTCTAGGTCACTTGATGACCTCCTGTCTTTGAAACTTAGCTTGTAAGACATTCGGAGAAGAAATTAGTTTCTAATGCATCATTCACTGTTTATTGGACCAATAATAATGGTGAGATAGCTTAGTGGGAAATGCAGCACTTCTGTTTTGCTGGGTTTCATTCCTTTTGGCATAGTGTTGAATTATTGGTGCTTCAGGCAGAAAGTTTATTTGAAATGAGTGAACAACCACATCAACTGCCATTAGCAGTTAACTGACTAGAAATTTGCATAAAGGAAGTGCATATTCAGTAACTTTTCCAAGCCAGTAATGTAACTTTTACTCTCTAAGTATTTTTGTTAAATCTGTGACCTTATTGAAAAGGCACTGAGGTAATGGGTAACTCTTTACCAGTTTCAGTACAGTTTGCATTAGATCTAACTTTCTGGACTTGCTCTGCAGATGCATTATATTCTGCAGGAGCAGAAATACAGCAAATGTCAGCAAGAGTTTGCAGAGGTTTCAAATATGGAAGGTTGCAGAGCTCCATACAAATCAGCACAATAAAGTAGACTATTTACTTTTAAACTTATGAATAGTTTGGTGTGCTAGGACATACAGCTACATATTGAGAGCAATAGTAAGGCCAGGACTGTACATAGAAGAACTGACATTTTTTTACTGCCTTGGTCTTGATACCATAAGCCTCATTTTTAACAAAATGCATTAGATCTTTAACTGGACTTTTTAGTTCGAAGACTTTCAGTAGGCTATACTTCTATAGTCAAAGTGCAGCAATGGTATTATACCAAAAGAATTGGCATTTTTCAGTGATAAAGTCTCATATAAATCTAACATTTATATTTCCATTTATTCAAGGAACTCTGTGGATTATGAGATGAAAAAACAAATATTTTTAAAAATGCAAATGTTCAGCTACCTTAAGCCTAACATAAATTCTTCGTCAACAGCTATCATTGAATGTTATCTGAAACTTGATAACCTTTAATACCTAGTATTTCATAGTATTTATACTTAGCATAATATTCACCAATTTTCTCACAGAGCAATCTGGAAGGGCTGAACTCATTGTCAAAGGTGAAAATGAAGGCTCATAGGAAAGGCAGGTCATGATTCAAGTTGTTATACTATTACATAAAGTCATATAAGTATATAGCATTTCAACATCTCATAAAAATATACAACACAAAGAACAAAACAAAGAGAAAAGCAGAATGGTAACACAGACCTTGCCTGTTGTCAGCCAACATAAACTTTGTGTGAATGTGAGGTTTGAAAGGTCATCTGTCTTTCCCACATTACTATTCTTAAGAACCAGAATGGGACAACAGTGAATGAGAACAGCACTGTGGATAAAATCTCTTCTACCTATAGAAACAGCTGAAACAGTTCCCATTTTCCAAGGGAGCTAAGTTTATTCAGGAAGATGATTTTATAGATGTACGTTCATTAACACACATACTATCTGGAGACATCTTGCTTTTTATTAAAATATCAACTCATGCTCCATGAACATTAGAATCTGAAATTCTTTTTGTT
Source organism: Oxyruncus cristatus (assembly GCA_013399855.1). NCBI lineage: Eukaryota > Metazoa > Chordata > Aves > Passeriformes > Cotingidae > Oxyruncus > Oxyruncus cristatus. The sequence continues at coordinate 51,144 of VXAY01002923.1, forward strand.
TATCACTTTATGAAGCCAATTGAGTTGCTGTGCTTATCTGCTGTCTCAAAAAGTTTTCTCTAAGTTTCTCCTTCTCCAAAGTGTCATGACTCCTGGCATCAATATCAGATGCTAATTTTGTCTGTACCACACAATGTTTTCTTATTTTCTTTCTTTTAAATCACTTTTTGTTGTTTCTCCCAGAAGCTGAATACTATAGACATAGACATCCAATAACAGCAATGGATGGCCACAGCATTCTGAGGTTAAGCAACATTCCTATAGAGTGCCTCATGGTTTCTAGTGGCTGCTTGAGCTACTGGAATTGACTGACCTGGTTGGAAACAACGAATTACTTTTTTTTCTGCATTCTGTTAAGCCTTTTACTTCCTATCCCACCCCTCTGCACTTCTTGGACAGAATTTTCTGGGAGAGTTAACTGACCCTTCAACTCGTCAAAATTACTGCATCTGGAAAATGTTGCTGGTATCACTGTTGCATAATGTTACATAATGATACGGTGAGAATTAAAGTGCTATAAACATAAAAATTATGATCTTATTACCTTCTATTTTCATTTCCACTAGATCAGTGGTTTAATTACAAATGTACTAGTTTTAGACCCACAACTTTGAAAAAAAACATACATAGTTCTTTCACAGCACTAACATTCACTAAAATACCTGATTTTTAAATGTGCTTACCCATGAAGGCAGTTATTTTACATGTTTACACTTTTATTACAAGAACTTAATTGGAAGTTTGCTCATCAGGTTATGGAGAGTTTAATTAAACTCAATAAAGAAAACACTGAGAGACAAAAAATCTCTTAAATGTGCTATTTTTACTCTAATTTTACAATTACATTTTTCTCCCTGATCATCCTATCTCATATTTATAAACAAAACAATAAAAACCCACCTCTGGATTCTGCTAATTTAAATATTGGTGGCTTTCAGGTTTATTTCGTATTCCCAGCTTAGTTTGAGTTTTTTAGCATCTCCAAGAGAGCCTGGAGGGGCTTTCTTCATTGAACTTCATATCTCAGGCACCTGAAAAACATCCTATATTTGCTGCTATAATTTTGTGACTGGGGGGAGGGACTGCTCGCTCGCTGCAGCATTAGTATCTCCTTCACCAAAGTTAATGGGAATATGCTTGTGCTTTAACAAAAAGACCCTACTTTTTAAGGAGAGGAAATGAGAAGAGAAACTGTAAGATGATGGTACACTTATTAATAGAATGCTGTCCTATAAATGGCATCTGGAAATGAAAGAAGTAAACTAGTGGTGCAAGCCATAGGCACTTAGCTGGTGGCACTGTGTCCTGTGGAAACTCACTTCTCTTGATGAGTATTTCTTCACCTCAATGAGTTAATCTTCCACTCAGCATGGGCACATGCAGCACTTAAAGTCTGAAATTTTAGTCAACACACTGAGAGAATTGTTTAACTGTTTCTAGTGTTAATAAAGTTTCTGTGCCAGTGCTTTTCCATCAACAGTAGAAACAGCTTAGCCACACACTTTCTCTGTCTTTTAACTTGGAGTACACTCTACCACTTCTGTGGCATCTGTGGACATATCCCTTGCAAAAACACCTGAACGAGGGTTAGACATACAAAATCTTTTCAGCCTATGGATTGGATGTAGCAGGTTTTCTTTTTCAAGTAAAGGATTTCTTCTATTACTCTTCTGGAATACTGAAAATTTTCTTCTAAGTTGCATACTTAAATCTGGCCTAAAAGCCAAAGTGATTGTAGAATATTCATCCTAAGAAGAAATATAGGAAAATATTCTGATATTCTGAGTTTAGGCCAGTAGTACAGTTGTATTTATGCTGTTGTGATACTAGAACTTGAGTAATCATTAGGACTTTATCCTAAATTTTTTATTAGCATATAATTCTCAGACAGTTACAGTCTGTAGATCATATGTTCCCTGCTCCCATTGCCTTGTAGGAGCATGTAAAAGCCTAGAGAAAAGTTAGGGGTTAATTTAAAAGCCTGAGTTGCAGGAAGACTGTCAAGTAAGATGGGACAGATAAAAACAACAAATAACTGTGTCACATTGATTTTTTAAGCCTGGTTGTCTAGAAGGTAAAGAACCAACTCTCCTGAGAAGTGGAAAAATAAAAACAGGGGAAAATGGCCAACTGGAATAGAAATAGCTTCAGAACAGAGATCCACCACCAGAGAACAAAAACCCAAGGAACTGATTTTCCAGAAAAGAGTATATTTACACTAATTTAGACATTCATTCTCTAAACTTTCAGCTACATTGAAGCAGCAGAAAACATGGCGAACAATCTTGATTCTAGATATAAAATTTTGCTTTGTTCATACTGGTGAACAAATCAATCAATCATAAATTGATTTCAGTGGAAAAAAAAAGAGTTTTATAATGATGTAATAAGAGTAATTTTTCAAACATGTCAGTCATATTTTCCAAAAATATATCTCTTATCTAAGATTTTCAAAGGGGTAATTTTTTGACCAGCAGAAAATATAAAAATGTTGTCTCACATCCAGTATGAGATACAGTGAAGACTTTTGAAGCGTGAGAAGTTGTGTAGGGAGAAAAATTACAAACCAAAAAGTTGCCAGAATTTGCAATACCTTTCAGTGAGGTTCATGATGGAGGAAAACAAAGAATGTTTAAAAAAAGACAAAAAGATTTTATATATTCACTTTAGCAAGTAACTAGATCTTAGTAGTCTTTAGTCCTTTGAAACTTGAAAAAGAGGGTGAAAAAGGGTCCCAGGAGAAGCCATGTGAATGTATGAGATTGGAACTGGGATGCCAAGGGTGCTCACTCTGGAAGCATGCTTTCCCCTGCTTACAAAAAGGTACTGTAGATCTCTGTGCCATGCTGGGGACCAGAGACCCTAAGTTTGCCAAAAAGGCCAAAAAGAAGCTCGATAGGAATTTGCTTCACTTATTTTCAGTCTATCTTTCTGGAGAATTCAAGATCAAGAAAAAAGGAAAATGCAGCTTCTCAAATCAGAATAGATTTTTGTTGCAAGGAAAAATAAGATTAGTTCTAAAAGCTTTTTTGTCTCCTCAGTTCTTCTTGAACTTCCATGATTTTTTCATTCAAAATAGCTAAGAAACACATCGATAGGAGAAAAGCAACTTAGTCTCGTCTGCAAACATCTGTGTTTTGCAAGCATGGGTGAGAAACACTAACAAGTTACAGTCTTTCCCGCAGAGCCTAAGCAGTGAAATGCTCATGTTAGTCCTGTTTTGGAAGAGAGATATATACATTCCTGCATTTAGATCCTGAGAGAAACATTGGCATTCAAAGAAATTTAAAGCAGGTTTCTCATGATAGTATCATAATGCCACAAAAGGATCATTTTGAATCTAAATCTTGAAGTGAATCTCCCTAAGCATTTTCTTCTTGGTGCAAACTCCATAGAAGACAACAAGAGGTTTTAACCTTAAAAAGGCATCTTTTCATAAAATGTAAGTTACAATAATTCACTTTTCACAGAAAAACAAGAAGTGAGTTGAACAAAATAGAAATGAGACAGATTTACACAAAAGGCTATTCTTGTCAGCTCTGTCTCTGCAAGGAAGGCATTTTAGTACTTTCAGTGACTTTCAGCAACCTCTGGTCTCAACCCTAGGAAATGTTTCTTTCTGTCACCTCAAAGGCCTGGCTCTGTCTGTCTCCCTCTTTCTTCTCACCTTGGACTTTCCCAAGTTCTCAGCTTTGCTGACTTTTTTTTTTTTTTTTTTCCCTTACTTCTGTGTTGCACTTCAAAGTGTCTCTTCCTTTGGATTGAGCAATTGCACTACAGCAGCATGTCACTGGGAAAGAAAAGGGCATGGATATTAGTAATCAACTCCTCAACTCTTCCCAGGGACTTTAATTTTAAAAGTAACCTGCCCAAAAACTGAGAACAAACTGTGCATCTACATGCCCCAAAAAGGTGATCGACAAAGAGGAACACAAGTTTCCAGAGCTAGTAAAAGCAAGCAAAGGATGGCAGCTCTTAAACCGTTTCTGCTTTCATCTCCTCTTGTGAATTTGCTGTTGGGAGCACAGGGTGAGGAGAAGGAATGTGCAGGAGATTCAGGATTCATGCAGTCAGCATGTTGCAGTCAGCACGTTGCTGTCAGCATGTGGCAGTCAGCTTGTTGCAGTCAGGAAGAAAAAAGACAAAGCAGAAGTAATTGACCATAAGACAGTTGAGGTCTGATTTAACTAATACCTAGAGAGCATCCATGACCAGAAGTGCTGGCAAGCAGAGTATGCAAACAGAGCCTTAGCACTGTTGTTGCACAGCAGTTGGCGTGCAAGGCGTTCATTGCAACAAGCATGGTGCTGCAATACAGAATTTATTCCTCAGCACTCACTGAAATAACTCTCTGTCATGTCAGAGACAGAAAAAGGAGGGAGGACAAAGTTATCCATGCTTCATGCTTTAGGAAGCACTGAGTGTGCCTCCCTATTTCCTGTGGGACATTCCTTGGGAAGGTATGTTCTAGCTGAGTTGCTGAGCCACTAGGTGCAAGGATTGGTGGAGGGTGTAAGTCATATGGCTTCAGGGATGTTAACTGAGAGATGGAGAAGTTCTCATGGACATGCTTTCATACTCCTGGTTATCTTCTTGAGGAACAAGGACTGGGAGAAAGGGGCAGGAGTCAGATAGCAAAGCAGAGCAAGAGCATATCTGCCAACAGCCTTACTAACCTAGCCAGTAGGACCTTAAACCAGGGTTTTCTTGGAGGGGCGGGGGGGGGGGGGATTGGAAAGCAAGAAGAGAAAGGGGGGAACAGGGGGCTGCAGTTTGAACAGGAGTGAACAATGCAATCTTGCAGCATCCTGAATACATTAGGAAGAGCGTTGCCAGCAGGTTGAGGGAGATGTAGCCCCTCTACTCAGTCCTGTGTCCAGTTCTGGGCTCCTCAGTACAAGAGAGACATGGAGCTTCTAGAAGAAGTCCAATGGAGGGCTAAGAAGATGATTAAGGGACTGGAGCATCTCTCTTTTGAGATGGTTGAGGTAGCTGAGCCTGTTCAGCCTCAAGAAGAGATGACCAAGAGAGACCTTATCAATGTGTACAAGTATCTGAAGGGAGAGTGTCAAGAGAATGGAATCAGGTTCTGCTTGGCGGTGCCAAGTAATAAGGCATGGGGCAATGGGCAGAAAATGATGCACAGGAAGTTCCACCTGAACATGAGGAAGAACTTCTTTACTGTATGGGTGACCGAGCACTGGAACAGATTGCCCAGAGATGTTGTGGATTCTCCCTGACTGGAGATATACAAGAATCATCTGGATGCAATCCTGTACAATGTGCTCTAGGATGACACTGCTTGAGCAGGGAACTTGGGCCAGATGACCAATTATAGTCCCTTCCAACCGGACCCAGTCTATTATACTGGGCCATATTAACAAAGAGCAGGCACTTCATCACATGATTATCCCTATACATTTGTCTCTGCTGAGACACCATGAGAGGAACTATGTCCAATTTTGCATGTCTCTGTACAATAAAGTGGAGAATACCAAGAACATCTGTGAAGGGAGGCCAAGGAAGCTGACTTTTGGTAGAATTGCCACACTATCCTTAATGATATACACAATTGGTGAAGATTCTGCAAAACCTGATCTGAATGCAAAGTAATTCCTGTTTTGAGTACAGATTTGACCCCCACTGTTCATTCCAACTTTTTATTTTGTATTAAACCATTATTGACTTGAAATGAGAAAGGCTTAAGCTGTTGAGTGAAAGAAGGTAATTCCCTTCTTTCTATTTCTGTTCATAGTGCAATCTTCTGTTGCCTGATGCTCAAATGTGAAATAAAATGTTTCAAAAATTGAACAATTTCTTTCAACCCTAATTAAAAATGCTGTGGAGGGGAGAAGGGAGCAGGAAAAAGATAGGAGTTGAAATAGTATCCTGATGCTTTTATACTTTCACACTTGAACACAGATAAAACTGTCTTCAAAGTAGCTTCCATTCATTATTTCATCCATCATTAGTCTTTTGAAATAATCTACATCTATTTCCTTCTGAGGTGCAGCAGTAAAGGCACCGATTTTGCAGCTGTGAAGACCACACCTCGTATTAAATGATCATGATATTTTAAAGGTGTTCCTAACATCACATCCCTTTGATTCTTCCTTTTATTATTTTCCATATTACTTTTCTCAGTCAGGGTTCATTCTAAGTTCTTCTAAGTTCTTGCTGGATATTTTATAACTTTGATAGGCTATTTTCCTGCTTCAATTATTTTTAGACTTTCTTGTACATACTTACTGACCTTTTTTATTCTTTCAGTATTTATTACTACATGACGTGCATAACCTTTGGATATACATTAATTTAGCCTTAAGTACTGTCTATTCCCTTCCCTGCATTTTCATCGCGGTATTATTCCTCCCAACCTGCTCTGAGAATTTCAGCTTTTTTGGGGTGGGAATTCAGTTATATACTTCCTGCAAATTCTTTAGTTTCAGTGTGCTATATTTGACCTAATTCTACTCATTTCACTAATGTTTAGAAATATAAATATTCAAATGATGTATTTTTTTTGAAAACCTTTTTCAAACTGTAGGCAAGGGTTGCTCCTTTAAGTTTTGTAGATGTTAATCCACTTGAACATGAAAACAGATTTTACTATATAAGGTACAAATGATAGTGTCCATGTCTTGGCTATCATAAGACAATTAATTACATAAATAATACTTTCTCTATTGTTTGATTTGTAATTATGTAGCCCTGAAATAAAGTGTTTTTAAATGCTCATAATCTTTGTACTGAGTTTGCAGAGTTCCAGAACTGAGACAACTGACTCAAATTTTCCTGACTTGCCTGCAGCTTTGTTTCCTTTGATTTAGCAGTGTTAGCAATCTCTCTGAGAGACCAGGTGTAGTGATCCTGATGGGAAGACCATTGCACTTTGAGGAGGTAGTGATCCACACAGCAGTTAACCTGAGTGGGTGTAGGCATGTGCTGTGCTACCAGCAGGCACAGAATAGCTTTCAGGCCTTGCTGTGCTGCACATCATTCCTGGCCACAGGGTGAATGCAGCCAGCTAATTGTAACCAAGGAATGGGTTTGCAGTTCTGGTGTGAACATCCTTTTTATTTGACAGTAAAAATAACTGAGAGAATTGCCTGCCTTTAAAAAAGTCCTATAAGAGTTCAAACGATCAACACAAAGTAACATTTACATGGACAGGACCATGATAGTGTTCTGTGCCCTCGTTGGAGCCCATTCCATATCACACATCTTGGAGTTTCCAACATCTGAAGGGATGTAAAATTATCCATACGAACATCTTTTTAGTGCTAGCTCAAATAAAGATATTTTAAGAGATAATTCAAAATTTGAGAGTCTTTCTTTCTCAGACCACAATGAACCAACACCCCACTGAGGCACTATACCAAGAGTCTAATGCTAACTTCTTTTGCTTTTGTTTATCTTTGTGTATTACAACCACAGTTTTATTTAGAGAACTGTAAAAATCAGTTAATCAATCTAGAATGAGGTATTTATGACTTTAATATAGTGACATAAAGCAGAGAAATGCAGACCTAGTATAACTGCAGAGGCCTTTAGAAGTGGAGGAAGATGATGCAGAGTAGGGAAGTACAGGTAGGGGGTGGTAAGAGACAAGAAACAAGCATGGCACTGGAAGCCTTTTGTGTATAAACAGCTCCCCTGTTAAGTAAAATAAATGGAAGTTTGGAGCTGGTAAAAACATGCTATTAGAGAGAACTAAGAAGTAATATCTAACATACATAAAAGACCCCATATACAGTGAATTTAGATATCACATAGAGCTGCAAACCAATGAAGAAAGAGAAGGGTGTAAAAGTGCAGTTTCAAATATACAAACCTGGCCCCAGGTGGATCCTACACTTAGGAAGAAGAAGCTACCAGCATCATACTCCTCCTGGTGAGGTACTTCACACTGTGGATAAATCCCATAAAGCTCAACCCAAGATGAAACCACAAATGCTGGGAGCCTGAAGAGCAGGGGAAGGGGGAGCAAATGAGAAATGTGTGTCAAACAATTATAACTGAGTTATTATTTCTTCTTTTTCTACAACAGTTAAATCTGCGCTAATAATTATCAAACTCAAAAGATTTCAATTATACTGACAATTAATTCTTGTCTTTACTTGCACATGAGGTGTGCTTTGTCTTTGACTGTAAAGAAGCTATCAGTGCAACAAATGTATACATTTTACCTGCCTTGATTTTAAGTACATCTTGTTTTCCAAAACTGGCTATGCATCAGTAAATGTGCACACATTTTCGTTGTAGACACATATTAGGCAGTGCCCTCCCATGTTTAAGCTCCATGAAATGAAAGTTAACAGGCAACATTTCAGGCTTCTGGCTCTCCAGGGATAAAAAAAGTATGAAAACATATTTCCAGAACTGCAACAGTCTGATATGAAACAACCACAACAGTCTAGCACAAAACTCTGCAACATACTTGTACAAAACTGCAGCAGTGTAGTACAGAGAGTAGTTTCACAGCACCAGTGTTGAGTAAAAATCAAGAGTAAATAATATGTGAAATAAGGAAAATCTACTAAAACATATTTACATTTCCCATGTACACAAATCATTAAGAAAAAAGTTCCTCTAATGCTGCAAGTCACATCCTGGACCAGTGTTGGAGAAAGTTACATACATTACTAATGGTGCAAAACTGCCTGTCAGCATAACTGGCCATTGGATATAAAGAAAACCTCATAGCCCAACAGACAGTGTGCCTTTCCAAATCCCCTTTATATAGCCAACAAATAAAGTATATGTCCTCAATGAACTCCCATTGCAGTCATTGACTCAATGGGAGTCAATGAACTCCCATTGCAGTCACATCCCATCGCATTCCATGAGAACAGAGAGAAACCTATAGCTACTCTGACTGATGAGAGGAGATACAGCAACATAGATTGAAAAATGGTCAGTGGGCTTAAGTTCTGTATTGTTCGGTATTCAGGCTTCAGTATTGTTTTCCCTGGTCCATGTGGCTCAGGCTTTGGCACGCAGCTTTGTCTCCAGTCCTCTTTGTCTCTTCATAAACCCTTCAGATTACTTCTATATACTGAATGGTTTGATCCTCTGTGTCAAATCTGTGATATCGCTTAATTTCTTACTCATACTCTGACAAAAAAAAGGTTAACTCTCTTTGTCTTCATTACCTTTTGGGTATATATAAAGAACAAACATGGCATATGTGTATTTGAAAATATATTTGTACATATAAGTATATTCTTACATGTAGTAAAACCAGGGAAGAGACCAGATAATTAAAAGTTATATGCTTATTAATAGATATGTACGTAGAAAGTATATGTGTGTGTATTTCTATATATAAAAATATATACTAGTGTCCATATACAAACAAGTGTCATATGTAAAATACAGCCCTACAGAAAAACCTTTTTTTAATTTAGCATGTAATCTAAAAATAAGGAGAAATTGTATGTCCTTATGATCAAGTCCATATGAACAATCAACAGCTAAAACATAATTTCTCAGCCAGTTATTCTGTTTCCAAGTATCTCCACCTTCCACAGTCTCATGTGTTCCTTTTTATATGCTACCCATATATCTACTAACTCATTCAACTTCAATTAAATCAATTACGAATCCCCACAGCGCCCTAATTAGTGAAATATACTTAACCAAATCTATCAATTATTATTTTGAACATCTCAAAATATCACAGCTAGAAAAACACTCAAGTGAAAACTAATTAATTACTATCAACAAAAGAAAGAGATCTTTGCATCTTAAATACAATTACACACATGTAATTAGCTAATATATTTTAAATGGGTAAATTACATGGTGGGGAAAATCAAGAAAAAGGTAAGTTTTAAGTCTCTTTCTCTTACAGTTAAATTACCATTATGAAAAATCAGATATTAATGTAGAAAAAAAATCCCAATAGACAAAACAATAAGAATTGCAACTGATACAATTGTACAGGCATTGTGTGTAATGTCTCTGCAGGAAAGATTTGGGCATGTAAGCCAGTTCTCTGTCACTGGCACTGTGATAGAAGGTTTGACCTCTAGGAAGTCTTGACACTTGTGATTTTTGTCCCTTTGTGATCTTTAAGATTAATGAGAAATAGAATTTATTTCTTTTAGAAATATTCACCATAAGAACGGATAAGTTCTTACAGTAGTCAGACGGATTTCACTCAAGTTAATACAGTCTCATTGACACATTTGAGCACTACTAAACCTAAATATTCCTGAAATTGTTATTTTTGTGTTCATAACTACTATAGTTCCCTACTAATCTTCCTGTTTCTGTTCCATTGACCAAAGAGAAATCATGGATCAATATTCTCTGGCCCCAGTAATTTAAATGTGGAGAAAAGGGGAGGGAGTTGGGGAGAGAACATGTTTTTCAGAGGCAGAATGAAGCCATCTTCATTTAAAGAAATGTTTCTGTCTCAAAACTCTGAATATTGCAATGATTTCCAGTTCAAATATAGCCTTCCTTATATAGTACCACATTTTACTGATGGAAAATCCCTTTTTCTATCAAACCTTTTCCAACCAAGAGACAACAGGCTAAAGCCAGACTATGTTAACGCACATGCTGTATAGGGAGATTCTAAAATACTGGTCAAAGGAAACTGTAGTCCAATAATTATATTTTTTAACTTCATTAAAACTTAGTTCTCTTCCTCCAACCTTATATCCAATTTTTCTAATTATCATTCTTTTTTTATCTCAATTAAACTTGTAACCTTTTCCTATCTCAACACCTAGCAGATGAAACATGGAATTGAACACCAACTTAGTTAGTAATGTAGAAATAATTCTGTCACTGAGTTGTGCAAAAGAACTATGTGATGTGACATTTGTATGCAAATTTAATAAAAAAATTGACCACGACTCATTCAGAGGCAGAGGACTTGGACAGTGATAATTGCCTAATTAACAAGACTGGTGGAGGAAGATAACTTTAAAGATGTGCAGTATCATATACGAATACAGACCGATTGGTCCTAGGCTCAGACATACTTCAGATTTCTTTTAACTGCTTCCTGTTTTTCAGTAGTGTTTATCCAATGTGGCGTTAACATCAGAACTAAATATACGAGCACAAAGGTGAGTCTGGCATGTTGCTCATTAGAACTTTTCACCCTTTATTTGAAGGACTGTGCAACAGTTTGTTTTTATTTTTGACAATCTGCAATAATTGAGTTGTCCAATTATTTTAAAATGTGAATACATAGCAGAACTGATTTTGTTTCCACTTGCCTTAATTTTACACTGAAGTGATATAGCAAATGAACATTTGCTCTTTACAGTATACAAGTGTCCTCATCCATCTATAGATGAATGAAATAATACCGTGTCATAGAGTTGATCTTATCAGAATCAATGAAATAAAACTATAATTAGAAGATGTACACCTAACTGATAAAACTCAATCTAAAATTTTCAGAGTTTAAGCAAACCCTAGAAAAAGGGGCTATTTTCCTTTTGGACTTTGAGCATTGATAGGCTGAGACAAAACTTGAGATGAAATGTAAAACAGAGCCAATACCTTGCTAAAAGGAAACCAGATGAAACAAACCCCACATTTGATGAGACAAGCATTGATTCATCATATTTTTATTTTTTTTACATGGGCAAACCATTAAGGATCATACATAGTTCTGGTTCCTAAAAAGCAGATAACATTTTTTGTCCATGGGTTTCAGAGTTTTTCTGACAATAGTGCCCAATTCCATTTAATCATATAGTTAAATTTTTATTTTAACTTTGCAGGAATGGGAATACCCTCTGGAGTAAAAGATAAAAAAATAAAAGAAAGTAAGTGATTTTTTAATCTGCCAGAACAATGCTAAGACGATCTCATTTTTTCCCCCATGGGAAGACTTTTTTTCATATGTGTCAGTTTCAAATGGCATTCTTGTGCATCATTACAGACTGTAGTTTCTCTGCATTGAATCTTCTATATTTCATACAGCATGCTGTAGTCCTCTCAGAACTGATCAAGGGTATAAGAGAATCTAAAATCTGCCATTCTCTACTGCTACTCTGAATCCATCATTTGCAAATGTGAAGAAAACAAGTGTCAGTATCCCAAAGGAGGAAACTTATGCTGTTAGCTTCTATGGAAACTGAACATTTTCTAGTGACATGCCACCCATATATGTTATTAATGATCATGTGAAGCAATTGGTATTCTTTACACAGGAACTAATTTGAAAAAAGTTTGATGGAGGAAAAAAATACAGTTTTTTAACACATTTCTATATAGATAAAGGCAAAGGGACAAAGTCCTGTAATTTTTCTGTTATCATGTCTATCAGAGTATGTATTATGCACTATATAGCAAACTGTAGAGGTATAAATTGGAGCGGTGTCCAATCCTACTAGTTTTGTTATTACCCACTTAAAAATCAGTCCAAATTTTTTCTCTGTCCAATGCTCCATATCTCAAAAAAAAAAAAAAAAAAAAAAGAATAGGCAAAGGAGGAAAAAAAGAAAAAGATAAAAATAGAAATAAAATCAAAAGTGTCTGTAAGTAGCAGAATGTATATAAGTCTAGGAGGAAGGTTATTTGATGCTACTTGACTCCTGGTAAAGCTAAGTTATTCTCACTGAATTGATAAACAACAAGAATCAGAAATTCATAGCATGGCTGTTTCATGTTGACTATGAAATTATTTATAATTGAGAAAACAGTGGGAGTACTGGGTTTGCTCTTTAAAAGGAAATAATTTGATAAAAAGAAAGTGAAAGGCTAATAAAGAAACTAAGGAGGCATGGAAAAGAGTTGTAAAGCCACTGAGAAAAAAGAATATAAATTGTTTTCTCCAGTTTAGCAACATAAAAACATGTTTATGAATATAATCAAAATATAAAACCTGGAGTAAGAGAAAAAATTGCATGCCACAATTTTTAAGGAAATCAAGAGCCAAAAGTGTGAGGGATTTTAAGGAATTTAAAAAAAAAAGGGGAAAAGAAGAGAAACATGATGTCAACAGATGCACAATTATATGAAAAATCTGAAGTACTTATGTAGATTATGTACAAACAGTTTTAAAATAAAAAGAGGGGCACATGGTTCTCAAATAATTAAAATAATTTGTTTGTTCTCAACAATTTGATTTTCAGTGGTTTCCAAAAGATAAATGCAGGGTGCATTTTATGCAGAATAGAGAGAAATCAAAAACATGTAGAAGGAGGCATAAACCATACAGATGTTCCAGAGTAACACTGAAAAAAAAATAAATAAAAGGAACCAAATAGTTTTTGAGTCAAATCAAAGTCATGATTAAACTCTGCAGATTATTAAAGACAATATTATTTTAAATAGGTAGTAGGCCAGATAATAATCTATAGTCAAATAATCAGAGCACATAATTAGAAGTTTGAAAATTTCAATATTTCACCCAGTCCACCCCTTTGTTCAAGGTCAGATTAACTATACTTTGTGTGACCCTAATAGATGTTTTGCTAATCTGTTCATAAAGACATCCAGTTCTGGAAATGCCAGGCAATCCATTCCAGTGCTGCACTATACTTCTTACTATAATATTTTCCTTCATATCTAACCTAAATCTTTCTTGCTGAAATATGCATCCAAGAGTTTTTGTCCTATTCATCATGGTCATGAAGAAGAGATTATTCTTTTCTCTCTGCAGTAATCTTCTTTTTTTTTTTTTTTTTACTTTTACGTACTTAAAATCTATTGCCTTATTTTCCATCCTCTTCACTTCGTGATGCTAAACAACAGAAATTCATTCTGTTTTCTCTCATAAATCACATTTTCAAGACCTCTTGATTATTGTCATTGCTCATGAATTCAAGAAATCTACATCTTTCCTGGAATACTCTTTTCCTTTTGCCTTAACCACTAAAAGCATTGACTTGCATCATATGTTTTGTAGGCTAGACTTCTAGGCCATACAGCCTAGAATGGTACTGAGGAAAATGTCCACTTCTCGTGCTTTTTTTGTGTAATATGACTAGGACAAACCTATCTTGTCTACCACTAGACATAGAACTAATTTTCTGCAGGAGTCCGGGTCAAAGAATCATAAAATATCCTGAGGTAGGAGGGACCCACAAGGATCATCAAGTCCGTGCACATATCCCTGCACATGACAGCCCCAAGAATCACACCATGTGCCTGAGAGTGTTGTCCAAATGTTTCTTGAACTCTGTCAGGCTTGGTGCTGTGACCATTTCTCTGGGGAACCTGTTCCAGTCCCACCCCCTGGGTGAAAAAGTTTGTGTAATATGTAACTTAAATCTTCCCTGACACAACCTCAGGCCATTCCTGTGGGTCCTGTCACTGGTCACCACAGAGAAGAGATCAGTGCCTGCCCCTCCTCTTCCCCTCACAAGGAGATTGAAGACTGTGATGAGATCTTCCCAGTCTCCTCTTCTCCAGGCTGAAAACACTTCAGACGCTCCTGATAATGCTTCCCCTCTAGGCCTTTAAACATCTTCATAGCCCTCCTTTGGACACTCTCTAACAGCTTAATATCTTCCTTATATTGTGATGCCCAAAACTGCCACGATATTCAAGGTGAGGCCGCACCAGTACAGAGCAGAGTGTGAAAATCCCCTTCCTTGACTGGCTGGCAATGCTGTGCCTGATGCCCCCCAGTACACAGTTGTCCCTCCTGGCTGCCAGGGCACTGCTGACTCATCTTCTACTTGCCATCAAGGGACCCTCAGGTCCCTTTCCACAGCACTGCTCTCCAGCAGCTTTTTTCCCAGTCTGTATGAAGAACTGGTCAGTTACTACTCTTTATCTATTTTTTCAATTGACTGTTTCTGACTAAGATCCTTGCATGTAACCCTCCTGAATAGCACCATGATTTTACACAGAACAGTTTTCTAATTTGTTAGAACACCATTGAATTCAATGCAAGCTTTCTAAATCAAGGGTAGCTCACCATTACTGGTATTGTGAATAAATTAGATAAGGTATGTCTCTTTTACACTGAACATTTGATTAATCCCAAAACAAGATCAGATCTCTTTAGGATCTCACACAGTAGATCTTACATGGTACAGTTTTCCACACAGTTTACATTCACCTTCTAATCCTTTCACTCAGTTATCCATAAGAATGTAATCTGAAAAAAATGCCAAAAAGCTTTATTATAATCAAGACATAACTTGCCTACTTTTCCCTTTATCCATAAGGGCTGGAAGACTGTCACAGGAGGACATCTGACTGGGTTGACATATTTGGTTCATAATAAATCCCCACTGGCCATTACTTATCTCCTTATTCTGCCCTAAGTATTTCAAAACAGTTTGATTGCTTTGCTTTCTAGCTGATATATAAAGAGTCAGGTTATATAAGTGCACCAGGAAACTCAGATAAGCATTTGCTTTACTTTAACACTACTGCTACCTAAAAAATGGATTGGTCAATACAGACAACCTCATCTGTGCAGCATTTTGGTTTCAGATCCTTGACTTGTTTTGTATTAGTCTCATGGCTAAACTGAGCATCATTAAATCATACTTTTATTAATTTTTAACTTATTTTAATCTTTCTCATCCATAAGGCTAAATATGCAAAATTATTTCATAACAAAAGTGTTTGCATCGTAGTTATGTATTATACCATATTATATCAATCCAATTTAATTATTTTCCTGAATTAAGAAAATGCTTAGAATTGTACCAGAGCTGTCTTAGATTTCAGGGTTACTTAATCAATTGCAGACATTTCCAACAACAGACCTGACACTCATGCTCAAAATGGCTGAAGAAAAATGAAAACGTTGTGTCTCGACATGATACAGGAACACAAAGTTTAAAGTCTATCCATTTCAGAGACTGGTGTGGTCTTTCTCATGGCTCTCAGTACTGTAACCCTAATGACTGGGCTCTTGTGGTGGGAGCATTTGTCATAACTCTATGCCCAAGCAAGGTCTTTAGCACTAGATCTATCTACTTAGTGCCTTGAAAGAACTAAGATGAGGATAATTTACCTCATACTTACCCATAGAAGTTAATCCTTTTTCTTGTATAACATTTATAATCCCACTCATATATGCATCACACATTTCCAGCTCAACCTGATTTTGTTCTGATATTAGTTTTGAAATATTTATAAGTACATACAATACTGAAGAGGCAGCTGTAAGGATTTGGGTTTTTTAATTTTGATTTACTGAAATCCCATGTAAAAGGTCATCATGCCTTTAAGAAGCCACTATTTGCATGTATTTATTTCAGCAATACACCCTCACAAATCCATTAGTCACAAGTAGACAGAATATACTCCTAAAAATTTTCGGTGCAGCTAGAAAGCCACTGTTTAAAAAAACACAATAGTATATTGTGAAAGTTGTTCTGAGTAAGAGGTCAGTTACAATGCATAGTTAAATGTGAAGCTGTCAGGTTGTTTGCAACAAAAAATATTTTCTAATTGTAAACCTTTATTTGGCAAACCCCAAATTAACATGTTCCAGAATATGAGTCTTGATTCAGCAATCTACAAGATGCTAAATGTCGCTGAAATATTATATGAAAGGATTTCTTGAACTTCACTTCTAATTATTTCCCTGAGATTCACAGTGTACATAATTCTCTACGCCATCAACAGAAGAAAACACTGATATCTGTGAAATCTGTTGCCAGCACCTCATTGTGATTTACTTGATTTTCTTTTTTTTTTTTTTTTTTTCCCCCTATCTATTGCCTAATAGTTTTGAGAGAAAGAAACAAATGATGACCAAGTAGCCTAAGTTTCAAGACAGCTCTGTTAAATTTTTGTACCAGTACTAACTCCCCAAAGTTATTTATAAGTGTAGCAACTGCTTTGTAGTTTCCTTGAGACAGGAGATAATGATCTGCTCTGCAAGCATGCTCTGAGGCTAAATATGTTAGAGATTATGAAGCATTTCCCTATTGTGATAATGGAGAAACTCATACATCATATGAATGTGATGGACAAACAACACAGAAAAAATTGGAAAAAAATTATCTGCACCTTTTAACTAATTGGGAGTAACACAGGAAAATGAGAATTACAGTTCCGGTTCAAGATTATTCTCTCAGTCTACAAGCAGTATAGCTTGAGCAATCAATATATGCAGGCAATTTCAGAGTATATTCATTACAGCAATGCAGTCCAACCTGTGATTTGGGGTCAGGCTTTTAAGGATATGTGACTGTAGTGTTAACTTGCAAATCTATTCAGGTGTCTCGCATGGTGGAAGTCATTCATTCATGTCCACTCTGCTCTAGATGCTCTTCAACACAGCAATATGTTACCTGCAATACAAATGAGAATATTCACGAGCCTTTTTTAATCCAGAGAGAAACGAACAGTAAAAGAATAATTTAATCGGCACTCGACCTCTCTGCACCATCAAGATCAGTTCTAATATTTCCCATCCAGGCCAGCAAAAAACACTTCAGACTAATTTTTTCAAATTCCTCTGCAAACCTATGCAAATACACATTACAATCAGCCTTGTAATGTTTTTTTTAAGGTCATTATTTAATTCAGGGCAGGCTCATATTTTTGAAATTTAAAGAACTGAAATCAGAAGAGATTATTTACAGTTCTCTGTAATGCAAACTGGAAGCAAATGGGACCACTTCAGAGCCCTGTCATGAATATTTCTTGCCCCATGTAATATATGAATGTAAATAATTGCAAAAGATTGCAATGTGCTTTGCAAGGTCTACCAACTTGCAGAAGAACAACTCATTAACACTTAAAAGAAGGATTTATGATTTTAAGGCCAAGGCAAGGATCTCTTCCTATCCCAAAAACAACTACCCCAATCCATACCTAAAATTCCCACTAATTTCCACATATCATTCTTACCACCAAGGGGAGTTGGCTGTCATTGTGTGTCGTGCCACTGTTGGCTTCTGTGTCCTTATCTCCCCTTGCCCTCACTCAGCTTCTTCCCATTTCCCTGCAGCAGCTGTGGCGATCATCCCAACATGGCTAGTGAGCTGAAATAGCAGGACTCAGCAGGCATAGATGACAGTGCAGTAAATTGTCATTTCTTTTCCCCCATCAACCTGGATCATCCATTCCAGCTGAGTTCCCTCTGCAACAAATAGCTGTTAAAAAAGACAGCAGATGGACTCAACAGTATTAATTTCGGTTTTCCCATGTATGGAGATATTGTGGCCTAGTTTGTGTCAGGGAAGATCTTTGCTTCAGCAGCACTGCGTGGAAAGACATGTTTAACACTGAAAGTTAGATGCAAGGGATATAAAAGGAAATTATCTAATTCACTTCACCATGATGAGGAATCCTCTGTGTCACTGACATTTTCATGAGTTCCCTCTCACATACAAATTGCTCCATTAAATATTCAGGCCACCAGCATGCCGCTCAAATGTTGTTAAATTGATTCATGCTCAAGACCAACTACCAATGTAATTTTCTAATTATTAAAATGGTAAAATACAACTTTTTTGTTTTACGGAGTTACTTTATCTCTGTTTACATAATGCTGCAAGTAAAAAATCTGTTTTCCTATAGCTAATAAAAGATACTCCGTAGCAGTCAAGAACACATCAATGAGGATCAGTTACAAGTCTGTAATTCATCATTAGAGCTTGAAGATTTGCTAATCAGGTATTACAAATTCAATAATCTCTCTCCTTTGCTTTAGTTGCAATTAATTAGTTAATACATGTGAAAATAAATTTTTGTTCAGGGTAGCAACATTACCAAACTTAGTATGAACTAATTAAGAAATCCTAACATGCACAAGGAAAAAATACTTTGCAGTAAAGGCAACACAGTTTATAGCATAGAATCTACTGGAAAAGGAATTTAAGTTTTACTCAGTTGCTCTGGGTTTTTCTCTCTCTCCTGAGGTAAATAGTTAGTGAGAGGAATATAACTTCAGAGTCAGCAGTTGTGACAGAATAAGTGAGCCATACAAGCGGTGGAGTCAAAGACACCTCTATCATGTTGGCTTATTACAAGGCATCAATAAGTGATCAGGCTGAGGTGCACAGAAGAGGTTGTGAAATCTCGGTTTGCTCAGTCTGAAGAAAAAAAGATCTTACCGTATTGCCTGGAACTAACCAGTGTGAAGATGGATGTAGTGAAAACAAGGACAGACTTTTCTCAGTGTTGCATGGTGACAGAAGGAGAGGCAGCAAACAAATCTTAGATGTAGACTAGGAAAAGCTTTTTTGTTATGAGACTGGTCAAACTCCAACACAACTCACCCAGAGAGGCTGTGGATTCTCCATCCTTGCAAATACTTAAAATGGGACTGGATGGGGCCCTGTGCTGAGCAACCCAGTCTCACTTGGCTGTGCTTTGAGAAGCTGGTTGGGCTACAGACTTCCAGAGTTCCCTTAGAGGATACCTGTTTCCTCCATTCAAGGAAAAGGTGGCCCTGAGTGCAAAGCTGAAGGTAGCATGACTTTATCCTTTGTGACAGTTGAATTCTTATGCTGCCTAGCTCTGTACAAGCAAAAGGTAAGGTAAAGCTCAGGTTTAGATTCTTGCTGGGTGCTGCAGCAAAGGGAACAGGTTCCAGAAGCCCATGGGAAAGTCCAGGAGTTCTGGAGCAAAGCAAAACCTTTATCATCTATTGAGTTGCCCTATAACAGCATTTCTGCACTGCTACTAAGCTGAGGCTTTTCTTTGAACACTGTACTGCAGAGACACCTTCTCAATTAATCTTACAGTGAGAAGATGTCTTTTCTAATTCCTTTAATCTATAGCAGTAGCTCTCACCCCAGGCAAATATGCTGTTTATTCTGATCTCTTTTCCCTTCTAATTTAGGACTTTAAATAATGCCACACTTGCAGAGGTTTTTTTTAAAGCCTTGACAGACAAAGAACTATGACTAGTATTGGACAAGAAAATACATATATACAACTGAATTCAGATTCTTTTCCTAGTAACGGTAGCAAGAAATGAGACTCTAAAGAGGAAAACAATTCATTGCCTAACATATAGTCTGATGAGAAGTGTAAATTTGAAGGATGAAGTCAGGAAAGGAGGACTGAAATTGTAGGAATTCATATATTGACATTGTTTATTTGTATAGTTGTGTATATATTTATATGTAGGTATATTTATATGTAGGTATATTTATATTATTTACAGAGATGAAAATATTTCCCCTGTAGAAACTGCACTCTGAAAAGGTAGATACAGAGGAAAATGTAGGTGCATAATGATGAGAGGCAAAGAAGAGTGGGCAAAGAAGGGAAAATCTGAAAACTAAGAAGACTGTCACAAAAAACAATGACAAACCCTAATTCCCAATTTAATATAGCTTCTTTTATCCTTTTCCTTCTACAAAAATATAAAGAACTATGTAAAAATTTTTGTAAGGATAAGTTACTGGCTAAAATTAATGAGATGATAATCAGATTTTAAATTAGAAACTGTCCTCTCAAGAGGAGAGGAGAATCTTGTTTGCAATGAATTTAGATGGTAAGTGGGGAAAAAAGTTATCTTGCTAATGTTCGTGCCCAGTCCTCAGAGGGCTCAAGAGCTTCAATTCTGATTTGTTTTAATTGCAGGGGGAGATGTTAAGTGCTTTGTGGGACTGGATTCTTTCAGTATGATATTAATAAAACAGTAGCTTTGATATTAAAAAAGTTAATTCTTCACCATATAAATAATCAGAAAGTCCTAATATGCTTAAAGTAACCTGCAAATATTTTAATGTTAACTGATAATACCGGGGGCTATAGATGGCATTGATATATAGCAATTTATTTAGGCTCTGTATAGGAGGTGGTTTTCTTGCCAGAAGAATAGTTTACAAAATTCATTGAGTCATTGACTTCTGAGAAGATGCTCAGTTCTAGTTAATTATGTACCCTGAGGGTTAATTTTATCAAACAACTCCTCTGAACCCACTGGTAGTTATTTCCCATTTAGTACTGTCTCCTCGAATGCTAAGAATTTAAAATAGAATTAATTGCTTTGGGACATCATTGATATAAATACTTTGAAATTAGGAGGTTTTTTTTTTCTTTTTATAAATACATACACGTATTTTTTTACTCTTAGTTAATGGTTGAAAATCTGGTCTGATGATTTCTATGCATTTTATTTTTAAATGATTCTTTTGGTATGATAAGCTGTATAATGTGTCTTATAATCTTTGAGGAGAAGATAGTACTGGAAACCCTTATCAAAATAGTTCTATCCATCCATTTATGCCCCCAAGTATAGAAATAGCATTATGAAAAGGGAACAACTGAGTCAATTAACCCAATCATCCAGACTGCCCTACCTACCCTGCTTCCTCCAGTTTAGATAAGAGTAACTCCTGCTTTTCTGTGTATGTAGCAACAGCGGTCCCTGTGTCTGTCTCCAGGCCTTGAATTTGGATTCAAAACTAATTATTTCTACAAAGTTCTGTACTTCACGCTGGTGTTTCTCTGGGCATGTTTCTCTTATCAAAGAGGAGAAAGATGCCACACTAACAAAATAACTGATGTCAGTTTTTGTTATGTGCTTCCTGATTTATTTTTTTTTTCTATATGTCTACAGCTAGCCAAGGATTCATAAGTGGGGGAGAATTCAGTTTTGTTGTTTCCTTTTTCAAAGCTGTCTCAGTTTAATGAGACAGAAGTGTTTTGCTAAGGAGGATGAGTTATGAGGAAGACCAAAAATCCTCCCTCTAAGCAATTGTAAATCTGAAATGAAGAGGCTCCAATTGAGAAAGTGTGGAGAAAGGAAAAATAACAGCCCTTTATTAAAGAATATATGTGTATTGGCAGAACAACAAAAGAACACAAAGACAACAACTGAACAATAATCCTATACCCAAAAATCCCCTTCAATAAAAAAATGAACAGTTCAGTTTGTGCTTTTTGGTGCAATTCTAACCACAGTCAGCAAGGGGCGCTGTTGGATCCCCGGAGGTGCAGAGTCTGCAGTGCTCAGAGTTGGGCGATAGGGGGCGCTGTTGGATCACTGGTGGTCTCCATGTGGGGCCCTTGGTGTACTGGGGGAGCCGAAATGGAGCCCTTTCCTCCCCCTCACCAGGAAGGGGAAAAGGAGAAAGAAGGATTCTTCCCAAAGGGGACTCACACTGTCTGCGGCTGGCAGTGTGACTTCCCCTTCCTTCATCCATGTGCACAAAAACCGCTGCCAAAAACATGGGAGTGGAGGAGGGCAAGAAATAATTTTCTTCCCAAATAATTCCTCTCCGACGAAGTCCAACACGTCTGTGCTGGGGGCAGAAACAGGGTGCCAGCAAACCGGGGCCAGGAGAAAAAAAAAACCAAACCAGCCAGGTGGCCAGGCTGAGAACAAAGCAACCTCGGAGCTTTTCCAACCCACACCTTGCCTCAGTTAAGGCAACAACGAAGTGTATCATTTCCCAGGAGAGGGAAAGGAAAGGAAAAGAAAAGGAAAGGAAAGGAAAGGAAAGGAAAGGAAAGGAAAGGAAAGGAAAGGAAAGGAAAGGAAAGGAAAGGAAAGGAAAGGAAAGGAAAGGAAAGGAAAGGAAAGGAAAGGAAAGGAAAGGAAAGGAAAGGAAAGGAAAGGAAAGGAAAGGAAAGGAAAGGAAAGGAAAGGAAAGGAAAGGAAAGGAAAGGAAAGGAAAGGAAAGGAAAGGAAAGGAAAGGAAAGGAAAGGAAAGGAAAGGAAAGGAAAGGAAAGGAAAGGAAAGGAAAGGAAAGGAAAGGAAAGGAAAGGAAAGGAAAGAAAAGAAAAGAAAAGAAAAAGAAAAAACTCCTCACCCCTTCCCACAGACTTTTGCAGGGCCACCAGCCTGGAATGTCAAATCTACTGGCCAGTTCTATTGTGTTAGTCAAATACCCAAGGCAAAACCAACCTGCCCATTCAACATCCCTCCTACACAGTGGGGCAGGGGGAAGGGAAAATTTCCCTGCTTAGTTTTTTTAGAACAAGTGAACCCATGAAAAAAGCTTTACCCAGTCTGGAGAATGTATCACCTTTCATAGCAGTATGTTGCACATACACGTAGCAGTATGGTGGTGGTATCCATACAAACAGTAACTATAGGGATACTATTCAGAAAGATCAAAAGCTTCATGTTGAAATTTCACCGCAATACTGGTCAAAGGTTTTTGCAGAATATATGTTCCTTAATTCTCACAAAGTTGGTACCACCACAGAAGCTATTATAAAAAATGACTAAAATGAGGTATCTAGAACAGCCTCTCTAAGAAAGCACGCCACAGGATATTGTAATATGAGGAGAGGAGAATGTGTTTTATTTGCAGTGAGATGATTATCAACACATTATTATATGCTTTTAAATTATGCTAGAGTGATGCTCGAGAAGAAACATAAAAGTAATAATGTTTAAAAATGCATTGAGGAATATTATGTACATGCAAATGGCAACTTTAAAGCTATAGGACGTTCAAGAACTCTGAATGTTATAGCTCCATTACTGCTGTTCACTCCACTAGTATTCATCACAAAGTTGAATCTTGTTTTGGATAATGACAGAATAACTTTTAAAAAAATAGAAAAAATAAAACCAAAAAGGGTTTCATAAGTAGGAAAAAGGTTGATTGTGCACTTCAGATAGGAACTGAACATGAATAATTAAATACAGGTACTTTGTCATCAGCATCTACTTATGAAACCTGGGGACATATGATTAAGTTCATGTTTTTAGAAAGATTGAATACAATTAATGTTTTAAGTTATATCCTTTCTTTGAAATTTGATAAGATAGTAAAGAATCCTATGGAAGGATAAAATTCACCATTGAATGCTCTGAGTTTAATCCTGATCAAAACCAGAAGTCCACAGTTGTGCCACAGGATTAATTTACATTAACTAAAGCAATAACTGAATTCCAGTACTTCTAAAAATCTCAATTTCATATTAATCAGGCAAGTTTTGACTGTCTAATACTCTATATTTCAGCCTCTAAAAGCTATTCAAATTATCTTAGCAACTGACATTTATAAAAAAACACTTAAAAACATTAAAAAAAACATTTATAGGAGGATATATTTAAATTGATTGAAGGTTGAGAGTGGTAATGCTTTTTCTTTGGTTGCCAATGCTGCAGGGCCATATAGAGAGAGCAACACACTGATACAAATTTATTCCCATGGAATTTATAAGTCTCATAATTGAAATATTTCCACTATGTAGGTTCTCTCCCCGTGTTTCCCGACTTTCGAGAACTATATTGAACATATCACACAGTGATCTGTAGTGAAATAGGGTTTGAAGTGACAGAGCCCTGATTGAAGTACCCAGTACTTGCAGGAGTCAAACATCAGTTTCCAGATAAATTAGCCTTCTCTATTATTATACGATAGGATTGAAGGAGTTTCCTAGAGTCTGTGGTGGCAAAGTGTACCAATCAGCATGTGTATGGCTAAGTAAACAGTTGTTAACATTATTTCTGACCTTAAAATCTCATTTGAAAACAAGGAAATCCAGGAAAGACTGGAAAGTGACATAGTATTATCTGGGGACATTCATGGTCTGATTAAGTGTGAAGAAAAGGAAGACACGTCTGGAAGTGATACAGGCCAGTCTCATGGCCAAAGCAGGACTAATTTCAAAGCTATATCAAGTTGTTCTGAGCCTTCTCTATCCACTTCTGAAATTTCCAAACATGGTGATTCCATAATTTATGTGGGTAAACTGTTCCTATGAGAGTGAGTTGAACTACTCACTTTGACAAAATTCCTTCCCAATTCTCGATTAGAGTTTCCCTTTTCGTGAACAGTCAATATTTCACCTTGTTCTTTTCCTGTGCAGGTCTGAGAAGAATCTTTCCCACGTTCTCTGTACCCCCTGTTCAGATGCTGCTAGAGTCACCTTCTCTCCTTTCCTTCTCTTCTCAAGGTTAAAAAATCCAGGTTCGTTACCTTCCCCTCTGTGGTAGGTTGACCTTGGCTGGACACCAGGTGCCCACCCATCCGCTCTGTCGCTCCCCTTCCCAGCCACACAGGGGAGAGAGTAAGATGGAAAACAACTCATGGGTTGGGGTAAAGCAGTTTATTAAAGCAAAAGCTTGCTTACACAAAAGTGAAGCGGAAAAGGAAAAGGTTTATTCTCTGCCTCCATGAGCAGCAATGGCCGGCCGCCTTCAAGAAGTAGGGCTTCAGCACACATAATGGTTTCTCAGTGGGCAGCCACTGAAAACAATGAATGACTGCCTTCCTACTCCTTTCCTCAGCTTTTATATCTGAGCTGAGGTCATATGGTATGGAATATCCCCTTGGTCAGTTTGGGTCAGCTGGCCTACTTGTTTCCCTTCCCAGAATCTTGCTCTCAGTTGGGGAAGGAATATTACAGTGCTGATGCTGTGCTCAGCAGTAGTTGAAGCATGGAGTGTTATCAACACCCTTCTGCAAAGCACAGCACTGTGAGGGCTGCTGTGGGGAAATGAACTCCACCTCAGCCAGACCCAATACACCCTCCTATGTGATTTCTTTCTTATCTATTCTTCCTTTATTTTTTCATTCATGTTCTAGTAATGTTGAGCTTCAAACATACAAGACCTTTAGATTTACAAAGGATGATTAAGTGAAAAGTAATAGAAGTTGATTGTTCCATTAAAAAATACATAACAAAAGCATAGATATTGAAAAATATTATGGAGGTTCTTTCTTTTATTTTGAACTATGAGTACCAAAAAACTAGAAAATACTTTTTCTGGGGATTGTGGAATCAGGATTATTTAGAAATGAGATGATACCACCCATTCATTCTGTCAGATATATACAGGAGTAAATCCTCTGAATTTTTGTCGCACATTTTTCTTTTTTCCATTACTTCCCTTCAAAATATCTGAAAATACAGAAGGTCAGATAATCACTGCAATATTTTGTTGTGTTTTTCCTGCAGTAAACAATACGCCATTCCTTCTTTGACGTTGCTATCCTAATGTGGAGAGCTTTTGTGAACTTAACTTTTGCTATCTTTGATACTTTGGCAATGATGGCAGAAACCTGCTCTAGTTTGAAAGTCATACTAATACAGTAACAAAGAAGAAACTCTGCAGCATGGACAATTTCTGTTGCAGGTATTATGTTTTCTTGCTGGACAACCTACATTTTGTTTGATAGACTTTCTCTAATCCAGGGACAATATACTAACACACCTCAGCCTTGATCTTGATACATCAAATATTTGTAGATTTATCATCTCCGACTTTGTTAGTAGTTAAACATATTAAAAAAAAAAAACCAAAACAACCAACTTTTCAACATTTCTTTCCATTCTCTCATGTCACACTCTGCTGATTCTTTTCCTCTGCCCCAGCTTTCATCTGGTTTGCAAACCTAAAGGGGAACATTTGCATGCTAAACAATGGCGTTATGTGGTTGTATCTATCACCTGGCTGCTGAGACCATGATTACCATTGCCTCAGTGAGGCACAGGTGCTTGAGTCGAACTCTGAACACAGCAAAAGCTGGTCTCTAGGCTTGCTAGACAGCTTCTGATCTTCACTCAGTTTAGACAAAAAATAATTTCTCCCTAGCAACTGTGCCACAGAAGATTCAGATTTTCTTATGGACTTTATCCTAATTGTCTTTCTGGCTGTAAAGTTTTATGCATCCAAAAGAATGCAGGGTAAGAACACTTTTATCACTATTTAACTTGCATACCACAGTATTAATTTTTATTTTTTCAAAGTGAAGCTAATTTTATGCTATACTTGCACTTTTAAAGTTTAAGTTCCATTGAATTGAGTTCTTTTTCCAAAATGATTTTATTAAGGGTGTTTTTAAATGGCGAGAATTCTAGGGACCATTCATCTTTTGATTTCTATTCTTTATTCTCTTAAAAGACTAGTTAGAAGATAGAATCATGCAAAAAAATAGACCAGTTTCTGAAGTGTGTCACCTGCTATATCATCATGAAGGATGTTCTCTATTTGAACTAGTAAATACTAATAATACTCATATATCTCAAAACAGAGAGATATACAGCTGCTGTGACATTATTGGTAAACTAATTTTTAATTCTATTACAAGAATTTGCAAGGAAAACCATAAAACACACCATCTACTGTAGGGTTCACTATCTAATGTTGAAGTCAGGATCCAATGGAGCACCATGCAGATTTATCCACATGAAACTCATTACAGTCAAAATAACTGTCTTTAAAGTAACTTTTCAAATATGAATACAGTGTACTCTTTATTAGAGTGATAAGCACACACTCTCCCCAGAGCCACAGCACACTATCTTCCCAGACTAAGTTTGATTTTTATAGGCTGGAAAGCACTTGTTAGCTGTAGAAGGAATATCAATGAAGAGGCACCAAAACAATGGAAAACCAAAAACAGTTTAAGGAAAGATTACCTTCTCCTTGAGCAATTAAATTCACCTGAGTTATCTTCTGCTGGAGTAGGCTTTTAGCGCTTATAACTCTCTTGGATCATAAAAAATGCCAGTAATTGACAGGTTAATTCTCACAGGTGAGAAAGTTTCTTCAAGACTGACTTCCTGGATGACTGTTCCCCTTCAGTAGTACTGCAAAGGGGAATCTCTATTGCTCTCAGTCCCTCTGCCATCCAGCAACATCAGATGAGGGCTGAAAACTGTATTTGCTGCCTTTTATAGACCACTTTCTTCAAAATGAGTCTGACTCAGGAAATAAGTGCTTTAAAAGTATTTCATACAAGTTCCCAAGTTCTTTCAAAAAATTAGCTCTATGTTCTCTATGGTCACAACTTTAAATTTATATAATCATAGAATTGAGCCTGAGTGATGAAGCAGCACCCAACCGTGTGATGCTGTGTGAACACAGAATTAAAGGCAGTCTCTCTGTCCAATACCACTAATAGTTACTTTGAACTGGCACTGCAGTGTGTTCAATGCAAATGTGTCATTTGTGAAATCATCATCATGGCTAGGCTTCACAAACGAAGATTAGGGAAGGACTCTACCCACACTTGTTACAAGCACGTTGATTTGTGAAATAAAAACTAATATAATCTCTTCATAGAGTCCTTCTGCTTCTGAGACAGGTAAAGTGATTGTTTTCAGCCTGCTCATGCTATTTTTTATTTCACTGAAACAGATCACATAATTGCAATAGTATAGCTAAGAGAGTTGGTGAAAAGAATGATCATCTGAGCCTCAGTGCTCTTGCTTTGGGCATAACATGCATCTACCTTACATGTTTTTTACATGCTCATTAGAAATATGGAGTGGAAGAATCTAAGTACTACTTTAAAACCCAATTGAAAATTTTGGAGTTTGGGTGCTTAAATCAAGATAAGCCAACCAGAAAATGTGTTTGATTAGTTGTAAAATACAGTGCCTAAATATTGGAAATACGACTCTAAATTTAGGTTCTTCTGTCTAGGGCAAAAGATACTGTGCTGGTTCAAGTGATATTTGACTGTTTCTAACAACAATTTGCCCTAACGTTAGCCTGAGTGTCACTGGGACTCCAAGGAGCTGTAACGTAACATTTATTTGAGTGAGAATTAATTTGTGCTAAATGAAGCTTAGTTAGCCCATGGCAAATAGTCACTGCTGAACATCTTTAAAACTTTTACAAAGGACAATAAAGGGTTGGAAATGTGAACTCTAAAGTAAGGTATTCATTCCAACATTTGAAACTCCTACTTCACTTTCCCTTTAGCAGAGAATAAAATAAATTCCAATGCTTCACAAACTCTTTGTATAATAGTAAAGATGGTTAAAGTTTTCCATTATACTAGGAAAAAGGAAGAACTAGAGTAGTTCTTCAATAGTTGAGTAGTGGAGTAGTATTCCACAAAATTTAATTTGCCACAGGAATACTAGTATACTTCCTGAAAGACCAAACAAAAGAACCATACACTGTGAAGATAAAAAACCCACCCTCGCGATAGCAAAGAAGTTACAGAAGGTAAATGTTTTAAACTCTATGCTAAGGACAAACAGACAAACAACCTAGTACTATTGGCCAACTAAAGGTCTAGAAATATTGTTCCTATTTGGGGTTATTTCTAATAGCTGCTTTTTTAGTGCTGATTCACAGTCACATAGTATAAGAGACCCTTTTGCCTGGTTAAAGCCAACTTTTTAAAAAGAAGACAGAACAGTGAGCTAAAGAAAAAAATGGTTGACCAGAGAAAGGGACATTGGACAAGGCACAGAAGAAAGATACTAAATCTCACATTATCAGGTGCAGCCAATGCTGTCTGACGATTTCATCATAAACTTCCTAATTCTTGGATTGTGAAAAATAGAAATCAGGATAAGGATTTCTCTATTACACTTAGATATCCCCATTTTCCTTGTGCTTTTCTTTTCCAAGGTCATCTCTTGGTATACAATGATGAAGTCTAATTTTGCTACACTGTCTCAAAGAATCCCAGAAAGTGATTGCTCTATTACACCATCTGTTCTCCTGGAGTTACGACCAGAAAAAAAAATCGGCCCCCACCCTCCCAAGACTATTATAATGGCTCATTGTCCTACTATTTTGTTCATCAGATAAACCTTATTCCGGATGTTAATTTCTGGCCTGTATCACAGGCAATAGGCTTGATTTTTACATGCTGCTTTGGTGGTATTAATAGATTGCTTCCTTTTGACTAACGCCATTTCTGACTCTGATTTTTTTGACTTCTAGGGAGTTTTGCATGATGGCATGTGAAAGTCTTTTGCTATGTGGCACAACCCAGTGTTCAGATTTTCACAAAGCACTTCCCTGTGTAATTGCTGCTTGTCAGCAGGGCAGCAAAAAGAAATACTGTGAATGGTGGAGATGAGCACTTGGAAGAGACTGGAGAGCAGTGAGGAAAGTTTGAAGATTTATGCAAGTGTGTAGAAACTACAGCCAAGTGGATCTGATGTGATTGTGTAAAACTACGATGCAATCTGTGACTGCACAATATGCTGGGATGCAGACACAGACAAAGAGCATTTAGAAAAGTGATGGAGAAGTGAGAGAAAGAAAAAGAGAAGAAGCAAACAAAGTAAATGTGACAAATATGGACAAGTGTATTAAAAATGTTATCCTTCTTTGTCCTTGGAGTTTTCTTAAAAAATAGAAGTGTCGTCCACACTGTACAAAGGTCTTTTAATATGTGGTTTTATTTAACAGCATATTTTTTCTGTAATGCTCTGTCTCCTTGATTTTTTTTTGGGGGGGAGGGGTTGATTGTTTTCATCTTGTTTTTATTCTTTGATCTTTTAAAAAAGCACATAAAGAAGGTTGTAAATGGTGAAAAAATAGGAAGGAACACCTTGGTTTTAGAAAAGTAGCAAGGACCTTTTTGGAGGACAAAGAGAGAAGTATTATTGGGTGATCGGTTGTCTTTTCACTTCTTAGCCATGTACTTTCACTGCGTTGCCCTGTCCTTTCACTTCTTCACCTTGCAGGTTGGGAGAAAAGTGAATGTAAAGAACAGGCGGTGCCCCGCTTGCATTTACTCCAAGCAGTGTGCCAGTTTCCTTCAACCTAAGGACTGTTCTTATAAGTCTGTTATTTTGTTCTTTGATTGCCTCACCATTGTTCAAATTGTTTTTTCCCCTCCCAGTTTGCTCACATTTCCCCTTTATTTGGATCATCTTTAATGATTTTTTTTTAAAGCTTGTATCCTCTGGGAGCCACTGCCAACTAAGCTTTGACTTTTTTCTCTTCTTTAAATATATGTTTAGGAGGTTATTTTTACATTCTTTTGTTTTTCATTCATCCCCTTATTAAGGCTATTTAAATTCCAAGTTCTACAGTACATTTCAGATTTTCTTAGTTATGGGACATAAGTCATATTCCCTGCTGCATTTTCTCTAAGAGTTTTTTGACCTTTGAAGCTGCAGTTCAGAATAAGATTATCAGACAACTCCTGCTGTGGGATGCAGAAGTTATATTCCACCCATACTTATGACATCTAGGTAGTCTGCTTCTCCATGTCCACTGAATCAGGTGGTGGTATAGCTGAATGTTAATAGTCTAATTTAATTATTTAGAGTTGTTGTTGCTTGGCACATTGCGCTACAGCCAAGAGGATGAAGTTTGTGATGGTAATTAGGGTACGTGCTCTGTCCAACTTACTCAAAGGCAGGTCAAACCACCTAAAGAGCTACTCCAATTTGTACTAAATGATAAATACTTTCTGAGGAAATATACCTGAATTCACTTAAGACTGTTCATCCTCTCATCTAGCCTGCACTATCACCATAGCTACTTCTGCCAAGTAGCAGAGGGTATGCTGGAAACTAGGTGTGCCAGCGTTACAGCTGCATCAGGACTGCCTTTTTGTGGATATGGAGGCAGAATGGAAGAAAGAATTTAAGGATATTATTGGCATTTCCTGTTTACTTTGCACTATTGACTGTTTCAGAGGTCTGTATTTCGCATGGGTGTAGATGATCAGGGGAAAAATGGGTTGATTTGTAATATATTTTGAGATATTTGTACATACTTTCACTAAGTTGCTGCTTTCATTAAGTAAATGCACAAGGACTACAGTTCAGATACATAATTTTGTTAACATGACATGTCTGTCCAAGTAAAAAAGGACTGAAATGGAGATTTTCTTTCTGTCTCTGACAATTACTTTTTCTTTTCCTTTTTTTTGGAAAAAATTAACTAATCTCTGTCTCTTTTGCCTTTGTGGAAGTAGTGGTGTAGAATAATACTAGAGAATTGAATGCAGAACTGAAATTATTTTATTGTCATTACTTATTTATTAACTGCATACATGGAAACCCTACTGTGAATATCAGTCCAGTTGTGACAGCCTTTTAATGGGCTTGTTTGTAGATTGAGCACTAGGAGCCTCTGGCCAGGCTTTTAAAAGTGACTTTGACACTTGAACAAGCAAATAGCCACCAAACTGCACCAGGTAGGCAACAGTAACAGTAATTCAGAGCTGGCACTAATCTCCCTGTATGCCTAAACTCCCTAAGGCGTCTATATTTCTACAGCTGGCATTTTCAAAGATGCCTAACTGTTGCTGCCAACAAATGAGCTGATTAGAGCCCTAGCACAAGTGGAAACCCTGGGGGCCTTGGGAACAAGATTTGTAATGTAGGCAGGAGAATTTCTATCTTGCCATTAATGTCTGATTTCCTAAGTGTCCTCTGAGAGTGCTGAAGAGATGTTACTTGTCATGAGTGAAATAGAAAAATAAAATAGACTGTCCAGAAACCTCATCCTGTCTTGGAACATAAAGTGTGTGCCTGAAATCTTACATCTTCTCACAAAACACGTGCTGTACATGAGAAGGATACGACTGCATGATGAGTCATGTTCTATGGCTAAGCTTCTATTGTGGAAAACATTAGTGATATAACATTCCTCTGTGTCCTGTTAACTCCTCTTTTCTTCTTTGGCAGCTTGTGCACATGCAAACCTTCCATGGCACTGCTGGTAGATTTGGGCACTGTGGAAGAACTGGATACTCCGATAAGAGAGTGCCAGACTGAAGCTGGAAGTGAGGACTGTGCTCAGTCTATGTGCTTTTCTTTGTTTCTGAAGGTCAATGAGGTCCACGATTTTTAGAATAAGTAGTAGAAATCTTATGTCATCTTTTTTCTTCCACAGATATGTTATTTGAGTTGTGGAAAGCAGTCCTATATGTCTTCTTGCTACTTTTTTTGGTTGGTTGCTACTATAGCAGCATTTAGCTATTGCCTCATGGAAATTATTTTGGAGTAGTGTGAAAGTATCTGTGCTGTACCACCACAGGAACTGGAAGTGGCATCCGGGTGAGGATGCAGTGGCTCCTGTCTGAGGATCACTGCCTTACATGTAGCAATATGCCTATTTGCTCCCCTTACTCAACTATGTCTAGCTTTGCTTCCTTTCCAGTTTTGAAATTTGTAATTTTCAAGGATTATTTTACATTATTCAATAGGTTCTAGCAGCCAACCAGACATAATGAGTGCTGTTGATTGTCTTATTTTGTTTCTATGAAGATCATTTTCACACCTATTTCTGAATTTTGTCATAGACTTGCTAGTTCTTCAAAGCTGACACTGGGCAGTATTTTAGCTGACAGTCCTGTGGCAGGAGTCAAATGGTTACCGTTGGTACTGGGGCCTTCTATCCAAGGTATAAAATGTACTTTCAGTGAGTCTGCAAAAATAATTCATAATGTTATTTAAATGGTATTTTCAGTTCATGAATAAAATATTATGTCTCATCATGCAAATATAAATATTTTAGTATTTTTTAAAAAGTAGATTTTGACCCAAGAGCAGCAATTCCTACAAAGAAGTACATTTTAAAATTCTTAAATTATTGACTTAAAGTTTAATTTTAAGAGATACTGTAGATGTAAAAAAAAAAAAAAAANAAAAAAAAAAAAAAAAAAAAAAAAAGAAGAAAAAAGCCTGAGTGAATATAATCACCATTATCCACCTGATTTAAATACAAGAACAATTTTCTCATATTTATGTTTAAAACAATCAAACAAATATACACTGATTCCAATCCAGGAACTAGAATCCCAAGTTGTAGCCTACAACATATTTTTATGATTGACTTATGAACCCTTGAATTTCACCTGTAAAAGGACTTTTTGGTCTGAGGTATTCTTCCCCCTCCTCTTCTTTTTTTCCCCATTTCCTCTGAATTATTTTATATCCAATTTAGACTTCTTTTCAGCAGGGAATTTTGCATATGAATTTTGCACTGCTTTAAAGCCTTCTTTTCTCTGATGAATATTTCATGATTTTCTTTTTCTCAAAACCCCAAGCCTTCTTCACCAGAAGGTCTGAGCACAAACTACAAGCCCCTGTGGTATACCTATCAAACATAAAATAGTGACTTTCCAAAAGAACTGCCTATGAGTGAACTGGTAAGCAAAAAAGAAAATTTTCAATAATTTTGAAGACAAAAAAGTGCATGTAATAAGTCAGTAATTTTCAAAAATTTACAAGCTATACTCTTATGACAGCTACGGTTGGGGAAATTTAAGCCTTTCATAGTTTTTTGACAAGGTCACTTCTATTCCTAAACTGTCTGTCTAATGAATTCAGCAACCCCCTAGTCTCACAATGAGGGTGAATATTGATAATTTTAGTGGCAGAAGCTCTAACTTTAGGGTGCTGACCTTGGATTTGAAAAAAATGAGTTCGGTGCTGGTTCTATCCCAATGTTCCAATCAATCAAAGACAAATCACTTCATCGAATATATACCTATACTTATTGGGTTTTAGGTGTCTAAGTTCTGCTAAAGTTAGGTCTTGAGTAACTCTGCATCAACAGAAAACCAGTAAGTGGGAATTACTGCATTTGTGTTCCTCAAACAGTGTTAGAGGATTAATAAATGAAAATTTTGATAACAGTAATTATCAAACTCTTAAAACTGAGCCTTCTTTTCCTTAATTAGAATAAATGGTAGACTTGTAGTTGATTTCAAAATTGAACGGCATCTAACTCTGGAAATGTAAAATTACTAGGCCAGTAAATGAATGTATACCTGATTTAGGTATAAACAGTTATGAGTTTACAGCTCTAAGACTTATGCCTTGGTATCCAGTCATTGTCTACTGATTTCTGGAAATTGCTTCAGAGTTTGAAAGCCTTTACTCAAAAACATCCTGGAGTTAAAAAGACTGGCTGACTTGTCAGCTTAGTTTATGTCAAAGCCAAACCAAAGGAGTACTATCCCATTCCCTCTCATGCTGTCCTACCTTTCAGTTTCATGACCTTTCATATGGCAGAATTTGTAATTAGAGAAGGGAGTAAAAAGGCTGTTGTGAGTCAAAGCTTAAGGCATTCCTGATTTGAACAATGACACTGTTCCATATTTATTGTGTCACAACAACTTCCATATCAAATTTAAAGAGTTTGCGCATAGAATCTGCATGACCCCCAAGAGCAGGTCCTGCAAAGTTATTCAAGGATATAGAATTCAATCTGTTCCTTTTTTTTTGGCTGTTCCCATAATTTATAATATAGCAAAATACATTTAACAAATGTTTCCTTCCTTCATACCAGTTTATTGTCCTGAGTGATATTTCTCAGACATGACTGAGGGAAGAACTCGGATGTAGTGGAAATGAATTTTTGTCTTTATTATCCCCGATATGGATCAGGACATTGGGATGGTTAATCTTCTCTTCTCTCTTCTTTTTTTTTTTTTTTTTTTTTTGTTTAAATCAGATGTCAAAAAAGCTGAGGACTAAATAATTGAGCAACAATTTCTGTTCCCTGTCTGCCAGTTATATAGTTATGAAGTTGTGTAGGCTTAAGACATGAATTTCTTTCTCTGCAGTAGAAGGACAGAGCATTATACAGAGAATGAGGATGCACCTGACACTGCCAGCAGATGGATTAATCTGTTGAACTTCATGAGCTTCACCCTGGATGGGAAGAACCCTCTGAGTCAGGTATAGCCATTATCAACCTGAGCTCCTATTTGTCATTTTGTCACTGATGAGATTGCTTGAGTGCTCATCTCCTCTGCTACTGTACAAAAACAAACAGACTTGCTTAAACTGCTGTGGGTTAATCTGACTGGTCTGACTGTACCCCTGCTAGCTAGAAGTAGTCGCAGAAATAAATGGCTGAGAAATATAGCCAATACATGCTAGGTCCTTAAATTGTTTCACATTTGTATTGACTGGGTAATTCCAACTGCAAATTCAGATTTAACAGCTGCTGAAAGTGGTCTCAGCTCATTTTCTTGGCTTTGAACCAAAATGAATTGAGAGGGATCACTGGATCACATGATCCCATGTGCACTCAGGATTTGATTTGCACTTAATTGTGGTTCCTCTCCCAAATCCAAGGTATATGCACATTCTTCCTGATTATCCAATTTACATCTAGTTGGACATGTAAAATTTTGGAAATCCTTAGTATTGTAGAGAAAGATGGATTAATTCCTAGTTTCTCTCAGATTATACAGAAGGCCTAATCCTAAATACAAAAGGACACGAAAGGGTCTATGCCTCAGAGGACAGTATGCAGATAAAGCAGAAATCCTAGCCAAGTGCCTAGACAGAAAATTGTGTCTGCCCAGCCAGCCCTCTGCTTTCCAGACAGAAGCCTCTCTTCAGAGAAGACTTGGAGATTTTTACAGATGAAAGGCTGGACATGAGCCAACAGCGTGTGCTCACAGCCCAGAAGGCCAACTGTGTCCTGAGCTGCATCAAAGAAGCGGCCAGCAGGCCGAGGGAGGTCATTCTGCCCCTCTACTCTGCCCTTGTTTGACCCCACATGGAGTGCTGCATCCAGCTCTGGGGTACTCAGCACAAGGCAGGCATGTATCTGTTACAACAGGTCCGAGGAGGGCCGTGAATATAATTAGAGGGATGGAGCACCTCTCCTACAAAGACAGGCTGAGAGAGGTGGGGTTGTTCAGCATGGAGAAGAGAGGGCTCCAGGGGGCCTCACTGTGGCCTTCCAGTACTTTAAGGGGGCTTATAAAAAGGAGAGAGAAGGACTTTTTTTATGGGCAGATTGATGACAAGTGGTAATGGTTTTAAACTAAAAGAGGGTAGATTTAGATTAGATGTTAGGAAAAAATTCTTTACTGTGAGGGTGGTGAAGCACTGAAACAGGTGCTTGCCCAAAGAGGTTGTGCATGCCTGTGTGAATTGATTATACCTGAAAGCCACAGCTACAGTGTGAAGAAAAGATTTATTTCATTAGTTCTCTATCAGGCAGGGACACTATACTGCTAGTTAGCAGTAGGCAAAAAGACACACTGGGCAAAGCCTCTACATAATATGAGGCCGGGCACATGCACACTAATTTACCAGGCTGTGTTTTACAACCTTTGGGTTTTCTTGTCTCTCTTCTCCCACACTGAGAGGCCTGGTTCTGCAAAGAATGTTTTAAGTCTTTTCCCAACCTCCTGTGATCTTCTACAGAAATTTCAGGCAGACAGAAGAAAACACAGCAAGCGAAATACATGAAATTTCCCACATTAAAATTATTCTTAGTATTTCCTAGCTGCAAGATTGGTCTTTGAGTGAAAACAATTCTAAAATGAACTTTTTCTCCTCTCCAATCTTCCATATTTTGCCCCTTCCTCCCCACAATGCCCCATCCCTGGAGACGTTCAAGGCCAGGTTGGATGGGGCCCTGAGCAACCTGGTCTAGTGAGTGGCATCCCTGCCCATGGCAGGGCAGTTGGAAATAGATGACCTTCCAACCTTAACCATTGTACGATTCTCTGATTCTAGGATAATATTTCATTTTGAGGATGCAATGCACTATTCTTGTGCTTGAATACACATTGAATACATGTACATTTATCACGCATTTATTACAAAATAATTATACTATTTTATAGAGCATTTGCATGGTATCCGTGATAAGGAGGCATACACCTGAGAAGTCATGGATTCTCTGCCATAGATGGTTGTTAAGTGGCCACATGCTATTCAAATTACATCTTTATACATATGAAGGAAGCAAGCATGTGGAATACTACTTCCTTGTACAGTAGTCTCCTGGCTGCATCTCTATACCTACCCAATTTTTAGCACAGAAAATATAAAAATGTAAATGCAGAGTTTTCGAAAAGAACAACTAAAATCATGGAGGTGGAATGCCTTGCAGGAGAGTACCACTGGGAGATGCTTTATTTATCTAGTATAAAACTCTCTGAAGCTATAAGAAAAGTCAGTGTGTTCTTCAGTGATACTGATTGAAAAATATATAGTCACCCAAGTTGATGAAACTCACAGATTTTAGAGTCATTAAGTTTAAGTATATATATCCATCCAGGAAGGAGAAAAAGAGAAATAAGTATTGTTTTTGGGCAATGAATTAATCTTTGATGAATAGATGAAGTAAGAAAGAATATAAAGCTCTGTGGTCAAGAAGGAGAAAAGACAGCATCAAAATAAGTAATGAAGCCTCATAACATGAGGACAAGTAGAGGTCAGATGCAGACATGCAGAGCGGAGACAGACTGATAGAAAGCCTTTTTCTGAGTATTAATGATAAAAAAGAAAAAGCAATAATTCAGTTCAGACATGTTGGTTAATCACTAAAGTCTTTTTGAAGATGACTGGGAAGTACAAGAATATTTTTCAAAAATCTCTACTGTGTATGCATCCAAATACCCTGTTTTGTAAGATATACTGTGTTGAAACTGATTGATACTAGAATATATGACCACCGAGTCCCATGTCTAGTAAAAGTCATAAAACCCAGAGACTCATGCATTCAAAGAATACAAAATTAGATGAAACTGACTTCCTCAATTTGCTAAATATTACTGTGAAGCTTCCTTTGAAGACTTAATGTAGGCTTAATTCTTACCTGTGATAAATATCTGCATTCAAGGAAAAAGAGATCATGAAACTTTGT
Source organism: Oxyruncus cristatus (assembly GCA_013399855.1). Lineage (NCBI taxonomy): Eukaryota > Metazoa > Chordata > Aves > Passeriformes > Cotingidae > Oxyruncus > Oxyruncus cristatus. Next base: position 89,309 of record VXAY01002923.1, read on the forward strand.
CTACGGTAAGAAGGTGTTATCTTGGGACCAGGCACAAAAGCCTGTGTGTATTTTCTGCTCTGCTGCCTATTTGGGCAACTGGTGCTGCAAAGCGACTTTATCTCTAAGAGTATCTGATAACTTCAGAAATGGGTATTGTAAAAATGACAAGAATTCATATTGTCAGAATAAGCTTACTTACACCAAGTTTGTACTTCAGTCAGTTGTTTTTCATCCAGATGTTACTTTCAGCTAGTTGTAGAGGTAAGGAGATGCTCGTTTGTGCTTCTTATAAAATAAATATTGAGTTATCACTGTGTTTCTGGCATTTAAGCTTGTTCTGCCTCAAAATACATTTAAGTACTAATGTTAAATAGCATAATAAATAACCTTTCAGGGCTCCAAAGTTGAGGAGGTGGATGGGAGAACTGTTGCTATAATCATACTTTGAGCTAAGTTAGAGAAAAAGCTGTGATATTACCCTTTCTTTCCTTTTCTGTAGCTTTAAAAGTGGGGCCAAAATATCTGTCAATCGATACTACTGAACATAAGGGAATGTCCCACAGAAATAAGAACCATAGCATTTCACCACCAGCTCCTGCAATGGAAGAATTGATCTAACCTACATCCTCATAAAACTTTTAGGATTTATAATTGTTGCAATTACCCTTCCTGCACTTATTTCATACTGTGTGAAATCCCATCTAAATTTCTTAAATGCATGTATGAAATCTAGGAGAATCATTAGACATTAACAGAGCTATGGAACTTTAAAAACATTTAGAGCCATTATTTAGTCCACAAGCTTGGAAAACGCATATAAGGGAATATGCCCATTCATTTTCTGTTAAATGAAATACATGTCTAAAAATGAATGAAGAGCTAAATGTTTTTCTGCATTTATATAAGCTAAATAGGGTTATTTCTAGTTCAGGTAGAGCACACGCAGTCATTTTTGAAAGCATTCTGTACCATATGGCAACCTTCATACTGATATTAGTCCATGAAAGAAACAATGAATATTAACTTAAAGTTATAGAAAACGTGATAAGCTATTAAAGTAATAACGATTATTTGTTTTGCTTGTGTCTTAATACAGGATCACATAATCAATCTGCAACAGACACACATGTAAATGAGTTGTTCTCAGTTCATCTGGAATCTGGTCCAGTAGATGGCACTGCGGGAATAATGATGGCTTTTGGAGGGCGATGGGTGTTAAGTACCTCATATTCCACCACACAGACTACTAAACAATTTTTGTCTCCCACTGATTTCACCAGTTTAATCCTGTGAGTCAGATTTTCCAGGCTTACTGCTTCCAGTGAAGGATATACTGAAAATGCTGACATCAAGTACTTAATGTAGTTTATGTTATAGAAATAGTAATCTCCTATATTAAATTACCTGCTTACAGAAGACATCTTTTCCTAGTGAGTTTTCTGTCATAATATTTGCCTTCAGATCATCAGCTCACGTTTGCTACTCAGATGAGCTGTCAAACTGACACAGTGATCACTGGGGCTGCCTATAGTATTAATGGTGAAACTCAAGTCAGCCCTTCATCTGCCAGACTACCAGTGAAACTAGCCCATTTTCTAAAGTGAGGGTCTTCTCCTTATGTCCAGGCATCTCACTCATTTCCTCAGCTCAGGAGCTTGCCTAAAGAGACAAATAAGCTTTTCCTGAGGAGAAGTTTATGAAACTCATTCTGTTCTCCAAGGCAGGCAGGCTTCTTTCCACACCATCAATCATCACCAGTAACAAAGTTTCTGACAACCAAATTATGCCGTTAGTGGTACCTGTGTGATTGTTTTGCCTGTAAGGGTTTTGAACAGTTGTAGCTATTGGGATTTATTAAGCAATTCTGCCAATGATGCTCAAGATGGAATAGGATCCAGCTGTCTCAAATAGTTATGTTACTTCTGTGGGGCTAAGAGTAATAAAATAAAATAATAAAAAAAAAGCTAAGTGTTTACTTTTGTCACTAAACCAAGTAGATATGTGTCTAAAAACACATGAGATTTGATCTATTCAGGAAAATTACATTACTGTAATCCTTTTCTGCAGCAAAATTGTTCTTTTTTTTTTTTTTTTTCCCTTTCTGAAAATCAGACCTTACAATGTACTACATGCATCCTCTGATGGCCTTTGAAATACTTGGACTATCACATGGCTGCTTACGGAAGGTTTTGAAGTTAAAAGATTGAAAATATCACAGCTACTATCCACTGGAAGGGTAGCCCAGAAATCTGGAAAGTATGGTGGGTAATTAATGACAAGAAATAACATGTCAGAGAAGTGAGAAGCTGAGGATCTGAGGTTTTCTGCAATGAGTACATATACTGAAAAATAAATATTTTCCTTTATCACACAACAAACGTCGGCTACAAAGTACTGTGTCTAAGGCTGTACTGAACAAAGGGATTTATAGGCTGAAATCTGCCAATTTGAAAAGTAAACTAGCCATGGTATTTGTTCCGGATTAGCAATCTAAATAGCAGAATGAAGCCTAATTGGGCCCTACAGTATTTCTAATGATGGATGTCAGGACTAACATGACTTCCTAGGTGGAGGTCCATCTAAGCCCAAATGGTTCACTGGTTTAATTGGTTCAGGCATACCAGTTTTTCTAGCCATCAAAACAAAAGTGTGCAGTAAGGACAGCATCATAATTGACTTCCTATGGTTCTACAAGATAAGCAATCAGGCACCCATTTACAATTGGATCAAATTATGACAGATTTCAGGAAGAATTTGGAGGAATTTTCAATTGACAAGACTATGTCTGCAGGAGGAGGATGTAATGACTGTCACTCAGCTGCTGTATCCCTTGCGGTGTCACAGTCATAGCTTCAGTCCTGCAGTCGGTTTTTTCCCACCTGCTGTGACCAAGTCACAGTATTATTTTTTGATCCCTGATTTTGGGACCAGATTTATACCAGGCTCCATCTGATAATAGGTCCCAAAAGAGCAATAACACTCTGAGGAAGATTAGAAATCAGCCAGTTCCAGCCACTGTCTCAGTGCTATGGTATGTCTCATTTGCCACAGAAATGGTGGATTTTGTCCTGTTCTTCCACTAAAGACATTTCCATCTGGAAGATTGCCTGTGAACTGAGGCATAAAAAGGAATTTGCTTTTTTTTTCCCCCTGGATCAAGAACGTGAGCCAAATTAATATGTATAATATGTTTTGGATTAAATGTAATTTTATAAATTTAATTTTATTTCACTTGATAAACCCCCAGAAATTAATCTTTCATTGAGAGAACGTGAATTACATATACATTTAAATATTTTGTCCCCTTAGTTGTTTCAGAAACTCTATTTGACATTATGTAATGTTTTATTAACTACTCAAAAATGAAGTAGTTTTCCTATTAGTCATTGAATGTAATCAAAATACATTGAAATTTCTGAATAAAACCTATATAGGAAAATTACAAAATAGGAGATGCAGTATTTCAAAAACAACAACTCTCAGTTTTTACTGTGTATATCTCTGCAAAATATCCCCATGAAATGCTATACTCTTTGTGATTCTTCTCCAATCATTAAACAGAGACTCTTTTCTTTTTACTCTTTTTTTTTTTTTAATTAGGTTTACAATCTTCTCCCATATAATTTCTTTACTATACATAGTATTTAAAAGCAGGTGGAACACAGCTCCTGTAGCCTTGTACAAGCTGTATGTTAGGAAAGAAGTCGTATTCCTTGATCACTGACCAGAGACATAATGGCCAGCATCAGCACAAACTGGAGAGGCCTTTGGCTTCTCTCTTCCTCAATGATTTCCTCCTTTTCGAAGGATATTGCTTCTTTCTGGCTAGAATTTGCCCATTCAGTTTTGAGTCCCTGATATGTGAAGTGTTTTGCATCAAATGATTGGTATAATAGTAGTGCTTTTCCCACTGTGCTTTCAAGTTATCGTCTTGACTCAGTTAAATCTGCAAATCATCTGGTCTCATTCCTTCAGCTTAAAGACCAAACCTCCCAAAACACTCAGGTGTATCTTATTTCAAAGGGTATTTAGAACTGATATTTCCACCTCTTACCTTTCTATTTGAAAGATATTCACAATTGAACTAAAGAATTATCAAGGCAAACTAAGCAAATCATATATGCAGTAAAGTAAGGAAAACCATAGCACTTTGAACTTTTTTACTAGACAATTTCAGGACTCACTCATTGAGGGTCCTTGTCTATTTAAAGAATGACTTCACTGCATTGAATCAAATCCAAGGTGTATCTAGCTCAGTACTCATAGGAATCACCTAGTCACCATGAACTCCTAACATTTTTGGTTTTCTAACTACAGAGCAACATTAAGCATCTCCAAACATTTTAATTTTGTGGTTAGATATCTAACCAATAAATGGTTAGATATTTATCTAAGTGGTCTTAATGATCTGATAATTAATTTTGAGTCCTTCTGAACTTTTATGCAGGATTTCTTTTCCTCCTTCCTCCAGGGATAACTTTCATTTGTCAATATTCAAGGGAAAAAACAAATTGTGCATTTTACAATCATCATATTGCCCATGCTTTTGGTTTCTTTAGGCCCCTGTGAAGCAACTAACAGTACATCATGGGCCTGACCATCCTAAGTATCTTTGTGGCATCTGCTAAAGTTGCTTCTTGGCACTCATCCCCTTTCCAGATCATTAAGCATCATGACACCTACTCTTGAGCCTTGAGGCTCACACTATTAACCTTTTGCTAGGATTGAAAACTGATCATTTAATACCACTTTCTTCTTTCTCTGTCCAAGCTAGATTTGATCCATGTCACAAATCTGGACTATGACACATCCTGGTGAAGTCAATGGAGGTACCGTAAAGCTTAAAACCAGGTACGTGCTCAAGCTTGCTGTTGAACTATGGCAGATAGAAAAAAATCCTAACTTCTAAACAAAAGAACAGTCTCCAGTTATGGAAAGAGATACTTCTGAAGCAGAGCTTCAAAGCAGTCTGAAAAACTTCTTGGAGGTATTTTTTTTTTGCATGATACCACAGTCTGCAGAGAACTATGGCAGTAAACTGTTTACTATTTCTACATGCTAATATTCTGATAGTAAAGAAAGCAATTGCTTTTATAATAGAAGAATTTTCATAAGGCTCATTATTCTTATTACTTAAAGGAAAGAAAAAGAAGAAAATTTATTCAATTTTTCAGAGTTTATATAGCAATTTCAGTATTTCAGTGGTAAATGGCTATTGGATAACTTCAAACTCAACAGCTACTCTACCCCTCCTTACCAATCTTTTCTCAAATTACCCTGCCTTCACCCTTGTCCCTCATTTTTCCCATAACTCCAGAGCCAAAACAAGTTTTGTTGGGATCTTTTTGTTAGAGAACATTTTCATTCTGGAAAAGTAAATGCATCTGGGATGGCCTAACATTTCTGAACTGTAGAGTCATTCTTGTACCAAGAAAGGCTCCTTGGGACATTAACAGGACTGACTATTAGGTTGAGGAGCCTGATCATGCTGGCTTTAAACCTCTCTCTTCAAGTCCAATTACAGTAAATAGGGGGATGCAGGATCATCTTCTGTGTCTGCATTTTCAGTACCAGTACACAAACAGAGGCATTGCCTCTGTCTCCAGTTCATTTTTTTTAATTCAAAATTTGTGTTATTTTCTAATTTTATTTTCATTGTTTCCTGGGGAAGTGTATTTGCTTTTTATTTCCTGTTTCCCTCTACTCTCCCATATCTTAGCTCTTCCATTCCCTACAGTAAGACAACTCATTCAACACAGTACAACAGTGTCTTTATTTTAAAAAAAAAGATATAATTACAGTTGAGTTGCTATATTTTGTATTTGTCTTTCAACTGAATTGTATGCTCTGAGAACCCATAAGAATAGGCATTCTTTACTCACACCACTTGTCTCTTGGAAACTAGGAAAGTGTAACAGCTTCAGTAAACTTTAAAAATCTGATAGTTTGAAAGATAACCTCAGCTCTCCTGTAGTAGTCAGCTCAACTTGATGTTTGGTAAACCAGAAAATTTCCTTCTCTTACAGCTTATATTTTCACTATATTTATTAAGATCATATATTTTGAGACTGTGTTTAAGATCCTATGTTTTTGCCTAGAGAAGAGGTATCACTAAAGGACTTTATACAGGACCAATAAATGAAAGTGATTGCATATCAACAGCAGACACCAAACCCTCACAGGTTCTATGGCAGCTCTTGAGAAGGATATTATAAGTGTACCTTTTTACACCACTGAGTATTATCAGATGGTCTCCTGGATAAACCTCTGCTATATGGATTTTTCATCAATCCAAGAGAAAAAAAAATCCCAACAATTTCAAGCCCCGACAATTTCAACACTTTACACTTGGGGGCTGAAGCAAAAAAACTGCTGATCTTTATGATGACTATGCCCAGAAACTCTTGTCAAATACACAGGGATTCCTACAAGCAGATGTATGCAATTTAAGGAAGGCAGAGACCACTAGGACAAGCAGTCTGCCACAGATGTGATTTGACTCAGTTGCATTTCCATAACTCAGGTGGAATCTAACTTAGTCTGCTTACTAACTGTGCTTGAAGAAAGGCATAAGGTGAGATTGGATCTCTGTGGCCTGATTGTTTTATGAGCCCTTTGCCTGCTGTTTTGTTCCAATTGCTGAACAAATGAGCAAACAAACACTCAGACAACTTTGTTTTAATAGCTGTTGATCAGCACTGTGGCAGTGGGATTTGAGAATGTGAGTATCAGAGGCAGTCACAGGTGTAAGGATTTACAGGAATGAGGGGAAAAAAAGTAAAAAAAGTCCTGTATCTGTTTTGAGACATGGACATAGTGTTCAACGTTCACTCTCTAATTTAGAGATACTGTTAAAGCTGAAAGACTACTAAAGCCAGAGAGGCACCATGCCACTCACTGCATGCACCACTCCTTACAATCTTCTGCTCTCTTAAACTGCTGGGCATGGGATACTAGCTGAAGCACTTGGTATGACTAGATGTGGCAATACTTTATGCTCATCCTGAGTGAAAAATATTTAAATTCTATCTGAAAAAAAATTAAAGACACCTAACATTTCAGGAATGTAAACAGAGATATTTAAAAGACAAAGGTGGGTGCAGCTAGCTCTGTAACAGTGGTAAAAAAAGCAAAACACTGTTTTGGAATGTTCTGTTGAGGCATGCCAGTACATACATTTCTACTCTACAGCACACTGCCTCTGCTGTTTGAGTTGCAAAGCTGAAATTGCCTCATCAACTGTAGCCTTTCTCTTAATGAGGTGATATTCTATATTTCACATGTATTTTTTTTTTGAATGCTCTGCATTATATTTTAGTAAAGCCTCATCTCTTTGGCCCATTGTTTCTCAAAATAGAAGCAGAAAAAGTACTAACACCAGTTCAAGAAAAAGTCACACTATCGGAGAGTGGACATGAAAAACTGCCCATCTTCCTTCTCACCAGTAAGCTAGTCCTTCAAACGGGTCATGGAGAAGAATATCTAGCAACATCACAAAGCTAAGCACAGGGAGACTAAAAAATGTAGCTTTAGCACATCTCCAGCATATGCACTCAGAACGTGCATCCTACTCATAATTTATGATGTATATTTGACTTTTATCTTTTTCATCTAGAGGTGGTGCACTTTAAAGCTGATGGCGGAGAAAAAGCGTATTACTAAAACTCTTAAAAATGGAAATACAAGTAAATATGGATTCAACTCAAGTTTTCATCAAAGTCAATACCTCCTTTTAGATTACTCAAATAACTGTGAAGAAAGCTGCTTTCTATGTTCTCAGGAAGGAAGTGAGGCATCTCTTTTAACTTAGTTGGACTCAAAAGCACTTCCTCTATGTTCAAAGCTTTTTATTCAGGGAAAATCTGTAAAAGTTTGAGAACATGATGGTATGTGCTTCTTCAGAAGGAACAGAACTGACCAAAATGATGAATAAAGAACAAGCAAAGACAAAACAATTTCTTAGAACATGATAAAGGACTATAGCATAACTAAAAACTACAGCAGTTTTAAGGCAAGGAACTGTTTCTGCAAATGTTGATGCAGTTCACTGGAATGAAAAGCTTTTGTGAAGTTTTAATCTGAAAAAAATACAATTTTGATGCTATTCATTTGCATAGTTCACCATCACACTGCAGTACGCTGTGATAGTGCTTATGCACTGTTGTTTTCTATATGTAATGAATTCTATTGCACAAACCCCACCATGTCAAACAAATAAAGAATTTGTGGTAAATAAATAAAAAAATCCATTTGGGTGTGCAAATTTAGGCTAGCCTCCAAAGGTAATTTATATTGTGTTTGTGTGGCAAGGTTTTGGTAGTGGGGGCAGGGGGTGTGTGGTGGTGTGTGTGTGCTACAGGTGTGGCTTCTGGAAGAAGCTGTCAGAAACTTCCTCTACATCTAACAGAGCCAATACCAACTGGCTCCAAGACGGACCTGCCACTGGCCAAGGCCAAACCCGTCAGTGACAGTGGTAGCACCTCTTGATGGAAAGCATAGTTAGAAAGAGGAAAAAACTCACAGCCAGATAGAGGAGTGAGAATATGTGAGAGCAACTCTGGAGATAACAAGGTCAGTTAAGAAGGAAGGGGAGGAGGTGCTCCAGGTGCTGGAGGACAGATTGCCCTGCAGCCCATGGAGAAGATCATGGTGAGGCAGGCTGTTTCTCCACAGCCCATGGAGGTCCATGGCGGAGCAGATATCCACCTGCAGCCTGTGGACTATCTCACGTCAGAGCAGGTAGAAGCCTAAGGGAAGCTGTGGCCCCATGGGAAGCCCATGCTGGAGCAGGCTGTTGTTAAGACCACCAGCCACACTGAAAGAGTGGCTCTTGCTAAAGCAGATACGGGAGCAGGACTTTTGAGCCCATGGGAGACTCACTGTGGAGCAGTTTGTGAAAGACTGCAGCCTGTGGGAAGGACTAGTGCTGGAGAGGTTCATGGAGGGCTGTTTCCTGTGGGTGAACTGACCACAACCCCCACTTTCTGTCCCCAATATTTAGGCAGGAGGAGATAGAAAAATCAGGAGTGAAGTTGATAATTTCTTTGGATCTCTATATTCCACTATAACTCCTGCAAATTTCAGGTTTTGCTGCAAAGCCTCAGTTTCAGTAGGAGGGGATGATACTTCACTGGTCACATGCAGAGAAGTGTCTGCAGTCTAATATTTAGGACACTCACATAGGAGGTAAAAGATGTGAGGTTAAATCTGTTCATGCTGAGCAGAAAAATGACCTTGGGTCTTTTGTTTGCAGAGCAAATGCTCTGATCAGGGAACTATAATACCAAAGGTCAGCAGGAGAACCACAGTTTCTTCATTTTGAAGAAGGCAGAAGCTGCACCTGCATTTTTTTGTACAGCCTGTGCGTGGTACACAAGCACCGTGTATGTATAGCAAGATTAGGGGCTTCATGGGATATTGGCACATGTGACTCCCATATCCTGACATGACTTAACCAAGTGCAATTGCCTAGGGTGTTGTACACACGCACTGACACAGAAGTTGGGGTGTTTTCAGGAACTTTCTAGTCAAACAGGGGCATACCTCTGGCCCTGAGGTGCTTCCAGGACACAGATCAGCAGCTGTGCATTTTCTTGTCTTTTTCTCTACAGTTCAGAAGTCTGTTTCATTTTTTTCCTGACCTGTTGAATTCCTGCCCCTCACAGGTTGTAGTTCTCCTGTACTCTGAAATGGAGGATTGAGAGGAACTGGGGCCAAGTTCTTCCCATGCACAAAGAGGCTAGACTAGAGAGTTCATTATGTCTCTTTTTACTCCTCTTGCTCAACTTCCCACTTTCCCCTTTTGGCAGTTTAGGTAGTACTGATATGAACAGAAAATTATGGTCATTTACAGCAGTCCTAGAAAAAAAAAAAGGACAAAATAGCAGTAATCACTGTTTTTTTTATCCAGTTAAATGAACTGGTTTTTTACCACTTTGTTTTGTAGATTGCAAGTTTTCAGTAAGACAACTCTTAATATGATTATGATCTTTTCATCTGCAGAATAACCTCTGCAATCAAAAATCAATACTCATGCAATGGGCAAATCAGACTCTTCCTGCCCACAAGTGTCTGCAACATAATATTTTAAGCAGCTGTTGATTTACTTTGATTTGAAAAAAATGGTTTGTCTGCAGAACTGTGTATGTATTCAAGCACATGGTAGTTTAAGTGCAGAATGTCAGAGCTTAAAAACCATAATCTAAAATCAGGGATGAGAGAGATTTCTAGCTTCCAAATGACAAATGACTTTTCCACTTTTAGTCTCAGAAAAGAGTAGTTCTAGCTTGTCTCACAGTGTAGACATTTTAAGAGAGGCTGTTTTAAGGACTTTCGTGAAATTGTCTCTGTCTAAGGTAGTTGAATTCCTGATAAACATTGCACCTGGTTTTACAGACAAAGGGCTATTAAGAACAGTACTGCCACCACCATGAAATAAGTATATAAATAAATAGTTTCCTAACTCGTATTTCTGTAATACTACAGAATGAATAAGCACGCAAACATTATGTTTCCCATAAAATTTTTACTGACTGTCACTTGGGATAGCCAGAATAGGTCTTCCATTAATACCTGTAATGATAATCTCACATTTGTGTAGCACTCAGCACAAAATCATCACCTGGATTTGCCCTCTCTTCCTATCTTAAATCAGAAGCCAATCCAGTAATGTGAATAAATGGATGCATTCATGATTCACACCTGAAAAGGCAAGCCTGATGCAGACTTGGATCAACATTATATTATCATTAAATCTGTCATAAATAACTGCACATATGGAACCAATCTGCAGTAAAGAACAAGAGAAACAGAACTTTATTTATCTTTAAAACTCCAGGAGCTATTTATGCATGCCATAATTTGCAACTTCATTTACTAGCTTATATATATGTATACATACATATATATATATATGTACAAGAGGTAGTGGCTAACCTAGACACTTCAGATATGCATTTTGACTCTTTGGAGAAAAGATTTTCAGAGGTTTTACACAGTGATATTTGAATAGAATGTTTGCATAATATTTTCACCTCTGGGTCTGCATTCAAGCAAATGCATACAAATCCCATAATGATTACTTAAAAATTACAGGGGTTTACATACAATAATAGCTTGAAATGAACCTAGTGTTACTGATACTGGTTCTGTGATAATCAGGCAAGCTGTTCGTTTTGATGTTACTCAGAGTTATTGAGTTCATATGTCAGATTTCTCTACAGTAGCACTGCTGCTGGAGTTTCTCTAGGTGCCAGTGGTTATCAGTGCTGGAGTAACATTTGTTGTAAAGAGCTGCTTTTTTTTTTTTTTTTTTTTTTTTTTTTAATGGTCATTGTGTTCCTCTGCAAATAGTGGGAACCTGGGAGAGAAAATGTTCCAACAATGGTGTCCAGCTACCAGCACAGCTGGCATCAGCAGGACCAGGGGAAGGCAAAGACAGATGGAGGTTTAAAGGACAAGCCAGAGCCACTGCCAATCAATAGCAGAGTATCAGCAATTGTAGCAAAGTGTGTCTAACATCTAAGGCAGTGAAATGAAAAATAACAGATACACCTAAATGTAAATAAGAGCCTGGAATCTCAGTCTGGAAGGAAGTGGGTAGAGTAATATAGGGCAGTAGAAATCTGTGTCAGATCTCCTGCTATAAATTACAGGCATAACAATATAGCTGGAGGCTGAATTCAGACTGATGTGCTGCTGGGTACAGCACAAAATATTCAGAAAGAAAAATCAGCATCACTAATAGGAATGGTTGACTTGCATAATTTTGGTGTGTCTTTTATCATCCACAGGGGCTTTGGAAGAGACAAAGAAGCTGGGCGTTATCAGATTGTTTTCTTCCTGCATTTTGTTCACAGCTCACGATACTCTTGATCTCGCCAATTCCAGGCATTTCAGTGGGGGACTCAGTGTGACCAAGTCTCTCTGGTTTCTGTCAGTACCTTGTGAAAGGGCTCTGCACCTTGGCAGATCAAGCCCTGGGGCCCTATTTTTGTGAAGCTAACTTCAACTGGAAGCACTAGTTGCAGAAGTAAGCTCTGTCTGCTGCAGTTCAAAATGTCATCACACAGTCCCAGTTCTACTGTCACTTTATACCAGTCCTTAATTAAAAGTGCATTCACATTTTTCTATCCCTGCAAGAGTCGGTCTTTTACTACAGCCCTCTTAATGGAGATTAGTTGCCTGAAATAATGCATTTTACAGCCTGGAGGCAAATAGCTGCTGCTGGTTTTGTTTTCTTTACTGCTGGAATCTGTCTGTGATGCAAACCACTGTGCAAGAGAGGAGGTATGCCAGGCTCTTCAGATAGGAATTGTGTGGTAGGATCAGAAGTTCAGCCCTTCTCCAGGGGCAGCTCCTTCATAGCCTGTCACGCAGTGATGAAGAAGCTTTTGATCCTGCAGGCTGCTTGAATGCCAGACTCTGTGTTTTGCTTTCGATATACCAGAAGCAAGCATACATTATTATTTTAGATTAAAGGTAACAGCCAAACAAAGAAGAATGAAAGAGAGATCTCCTGGAGAGAGGATTGTTTTTTATGCCTGGAAATGACCTAGCACACTTCTTGGTGTTGTGTCTGAACAAAATGAAATATGCTTTTACAATATGCTGCAGTTGTGGTACAGTGAAGCAACTAAATAGGCAACAGTGTTAGCCATTAATAAATGCAAGTATTTAAAGCTTTGTTTGTCTACCGCTTTACATAACTCTATTTGATCTGTTGTGCTAAATAAAACTTTTCCTGGTCAGTTTAATACACCTAGATTAACATCACACTAAATACATATAGTAATCAGAATTCAGGAAATAATCAGTTTTCATTTAAATTCCCCATATGAAAGAAAACTTTCTCTGCAGATATTATTAGAAAGTCATAAGCCTTGATACAGCTCACGTTAACATAATTTCATAAGACATATATTCCAAATGGACTTGAGGAATGCATTGATATGTTCAGAAAGCTCTTTTTTTTTCTGAAAAGAATACACAATTACATTGAGGAAAAAAAATTAATGGGTACAATAGATGTGATTTCTCTTGCATAGGTTTTGTTTCTATACACAGGCACGAATTTTGCCTTAAGCTCAATTTATTAATTTTGCAGATTAAATGTTACAATATTGCATGTGATTCCTAAGGACTGCTACAAATTGCCACCAGCTGACAGAATGTGAAGAATTTGGAACAGTTCACTTAAATCCAAGGACAGATGGATTCTGAACTTTATTTACCATGAACTTTTCCACTGCATTCCTCTGTAACTACCCATGCCTTAGCATACTATTATTTACAAATGTTTTTGACCGTATGTTTAGTCTGGACAATTGAGAATTAGTCAGTTTTATTTTCACATGTGTATCCTTGCTCTTGCCCTTACCCATATTCCTCTAACTTTTAAATCTGGGTATGAAGGTATGCAGAGTTCTGTGGTAGAAGTCAGTATGAGACAGGTAAATGCTACCTGGCATTTAAAACACAATTGATGTAATTTTTTAACTGGAGCTTTTCATTATTCGGTAGTTAATCGAGTAGCAACTTACAACGTGCATTTTTTGCTCTAATTTGATGAAAACTTTCCAATGGAACTCCGTATTTTAAAGTAGGTATATTTGATTCTTTCCATTAATATGCTGAAAGCAAGGTACTTATTTTTATTTTTAAACTTTAATTTTCAAAAGGAAAGACAATAACTGCCTTCCTGACTTTGCCTGTGCATTCCATTTTGTTCAGAATACCTACAAGTTAGTTTAATATAATGCTTTATTTCCTTAATTCAGGAATATTTGCTCTTTTGCCTTTTTCTTGCTCTTTATTTTGAAAAATGATATCAATACAAAACACTATTCCTCTGCTCTGTAGGTTTTCCTTAAAAAAAAAAAAGGACTTATTTTAATTTGAGCTTTGCAAATGGTTAGTGATATCCAGCTAATGAGATCATCTGATCTCTGTTCCCATAAGTTCATGTCACTTTAGTGGGTTCTTCTTTGTATTTCTTACTAGTTTTTAACTTTGTGTAGAAAAGTAAATAATCTTCAAGGAAAATTTGATTTTTGTTCCATAAACCTTGTTAGAATAAACCTGTTACAGGTTTATTCTTTCTGTGTATTGACCGTGACGTTATTTTGACTGAATCCTATTTTTCAGTTTCATTAGAAGTTTATAAGGCCTCTGTATGGTCTCAGATGCTATACCAACACTGAACACTGGTATGCACGTCAGGATCTGCGGAATTGAACTATATTATTCAAAAATAATCAATGCAATCTTCGTAAACATTATTTTTATTGATTAGTGATTTCTTCCTGTTTCTAACTAGTTTCCTTGGAATTATTTCCAAGCTATACTGTTTCCCAAGTGAGTAGTCATGAACAGGTCTGATTATTTTTTTTAACACACTGAAAGTCTTTGCTGAATAATGTTGAAGAATTGATATTGAAGTATTAGGCCAACAAACAAATAGCAAAAAGGGACTTATTTGATCATTGTCAATGTAGTACTGTGAATAAAGTAAATATACTGAAATTTTACATAAAATCTAACAAAGCACACAGGTAGTTTTATTCATTTATGTGTTTTCAGTTCAGAGTAGTCATAAGCCCACTGGTGTGTTAGCAGCTTAGTCATTAAAATAAAGCTTTCCTGACATTCAAGTAGGCTATAAACTTTCTGTGAGCTATTTATGGTGGGTGATTTTTACTGAATAAGCACAAAAAAGCCTTAGTCCTTAAACAAGGGTCCCTATGCTCCATAATATTAAGTTGAATAAACAGGATATAGTTTCAAATTTAGCCTCTATCATTAGCTTGAAAAGTTTAGCACGAAAATCTAATTATCAAAAGTCTATGCTTTTATTATGAGCATCATACTACAAAAATACACAATCATAAAAATTTTGTGATAAAAGACATCAAAGAAAAAGAGTTTTATAGAAGACTGCATACCTACTGTATACTGTGTTTACTCAGGGATTTTATCCACCTGTAATGTGGAATTTTCTGATCTTGATGTACATGTAACTGTAAAAAATCTGTAAAGAATATTGAATAATTTGAAAAGGTTTTGTTGTTGCTGCTGTTGAGAGGTAATTCTGGCCTCACTAAGACTTCAACCTGCTCAGCAGAGCTGAAGAGGATTTTGAATGTGGCGCCCACGGAAGGCATACTTCATAGCAGTGACTAACAGAAGGGAACATGTGTTTGTGAGGGTAAAGCTCAAATATTTGCCACTGATTATATAAGGAAACAGTATAAATTAGTGATCAGGAAGCTACATCCACCAAGGATTCACCCTCCTTCCTTTTTTGAAGGTAGTCTTATAATGCTGCTCTGTTAAAAAAATGTAGGGATGAAGCAAGAAATATTTCTCTTTTTTTTTAAAGAAATATTATGTTTTAATTTATCTGTTGATTTAAATAGTTCCCCCCGTAGTGAGAGCAAGAGTCTGGGGCATCAGGTCCTTTTCAGCCTTTGCCAGTTGAAACCACTGCATGCAGGCTAAACGTTCTTTCCACTCTTCAGTTTGAAGTAAAGCCCTGCTGCAGCTAGCAGTGTGAGGTTTGCATGGCCAGAGAGGAGGAAACAAGACATTTGACTCTCACTGAAGATGGAATAAAGTTTTGCTTCATTTTGCACTATCTACCATTGTCCAATGACCAGCAGTCAATACAGACAAGGAGTGTTGATCCTGGCCAGGTATGGTAGTTCAGGTTTGTAGGATGTGGGAAAGATGGAAAAAGCAGGATTGGAGTTTCACTATTCTGTTGATGTTTTTTTTCTGTGTGTGTTCTGAGAATATGACTAGCTCAAGGTAAGAAATGGGATGTCTCTTTCTCACAACACAAAGTTTTGAACATTTTTTTCAGAGTGATTGCTGCCCATGCAATAAGCACAGAGGGGATTTTAGGGGACTTACAATGCTAGAAAATAGTACAATCCTATTGAGAGCAGCCCTATGGAAAAAGACTCAACATGACCCAGCAATGTGCACACACAGTCCAGATGGCCAACCAAGTCATGGGCTGCATCAAGAGCAGCATGGCCAGCAAGACAAAGGAAGTGATTCTCCCCATCTACTTTGCTCTTGTCAGATCCCACCTGGAGTACTGCATATTGTTCTGATGTCCCCAGCATAGGAAGGACATAGAAGTGTTGGACCAAGCCCAGAGGAACGCCATGCAGTTGATAACAGAACCAGAGCACATCCCTTACAAAGACTGACTAAGAAGATTTAGGTTGTTAAGCCTGGAGAACAGAAGGTTGCATGAAGACATCATAACAACCTTCCAGTATCTGAAGGGGCCTACAGGGAGAGGGACTCTTCGTTAGGAACTGTAGTGATAGGACAAGGATTAATGGGTACAAATTGAAAGATGGAAAACTTACATCGGACGTGAAAAATAAGTTCTTTACTATGGGGGTGGTAAGACACTGGAACAGATTGCCCAGGAAGATTGTGGATGCCCCAACCCTGTCAGTGTTCAGTACCAGTTTGGATAAGGCCTTGAGAAATGTGGCCTATTGAGAGGTGTCCCTGCACATGGAAAGGGGTTGTTGGGATTAGATGGCCTTTAAGATCCATTCCAACATCTTAACATTCTATGATTCTATGATTCTTCAAAAAAACCAGGCTGTATTTCTGCATGGAAATTAGGAGATCTCTTCTGGGCAGAATGACACGTCAAATAAACTGACATAGAAGTCTGTGGTGTGCGGAAGATTGTCAACCCCATGTTACTAACACTTTAGACTTTCAAGTACCTTTTTAACCCTTACGCTTTGAAAATAAGAGGGGAGAAAGAAAAAAATCACTGAAATTCCCAGTCTCTTTGGAATATTTTAAATATTTGCCAAATATCTCTTAGGTGTATTGTTTGAGTTGGGCTGAAATCCAGAAGTCTCACATTTCACCCTGCATGTCATACAAGGTCTTGTTAACTCAAAAGTAACAATATTTTTTATGATTCTGCCACATTATTTTCAACAGAAAATTTCACTTGGAGCTTAAAAGGCATTTTGTTTACAGTAGTATTCATAAGATTCATGTCAATATCAAACTGTGAAAATTCATTCCTCAGAAGCAGGAGTACTTTCCATGGCTGAACTAAAAGAGTGCTGCACTTTAGAAGTGTTATTAGTCCTATAATATGTATATTTCTAACTTAGACTGGAACAGAAAGAGTAATTCAATCATACAAGTCCTGTCTGCAGTGCATGAGAGTTATGGGACCCAATCCTAATCACTTTGTTACAGAATAGTACTCCATATTATATCTTTTATTGCCCAAGTTTCTATTGCAATCCTTTCTCTCTTCTCTAGCTATGATCTCTATAATAACAAATGGCTATATCCTGCTGTTGTCACTTAGACTCTGACAGTTGCTGGGGCAGAAATCTTTTGATGGTTACTAAACAGGACATGCTTGTGAGTATCTAGCTACAACTTGTTAGTATAGCACCTCAAAACTTTCCCCACCCTCTTTTCAGGCCCACAATTGTCACATACTAGAGTTCTTGTTTTTTAACTAATTTTCTTACCACCCCTTTCTCTCATATTTATATATGCCTGTTACACGTAAGCTGGGATTCATCTCACCTAATTTCAGATGTCTACATCTAGAGCAGCCAGGCTAAACTCTTCTACTTAATGAAAAGCTCTTTAAAACCAAATTGCAATAGTCTGTTATGAATAACACAGCTATGGTTGATCTGACTTTGAGTCAGGGAATGGAGTAGGTAACCTCTGTTATTTCTCTCTGCTCCTATCCATTGTGATTCAATACCAGTGCAAGATGAACAGACTTATCATGTTTTGAGTTTGTAGAGTGGCAGAATTTGGATAGTGCTGCAGAAAAAATTAACACAAGTTTTCAGGGGAGTCAAGATTTTTTTCTTGGATTAAAACACTTAAATATCAAGTAGCATAGGCATCTATCTCTCAGGATGCAGTTCAGTGACATTATTTTATATAGTGAACAATTATGGGAATTCACACTAATAGTAGTTGTAAGTGTATTAAGAAAAGATTGAACAAATCCCTAACTTGTTTAGATTCAGGCCTTGGGAAAATTCTAGACAAAAATTTATTGTAAGCACAAAGATAAACTGGTGTTGGACACATTTTTTTTCACCAGTCCCTGGACAGTTCTCTCTAAAATAGAATATTCTTTTGTGTAGAGTAACATACTATGTCATTAGAGCTGGCTTATGTACTCAAACAGAAACAGGTTTTCTACAAATAAGTCATTTGTAATTTATTGCTGCTGCCAAACCCCAAATTTAAAAAATGATACCAAGACACTTTAGCAGGAAAAATTACTTCATATTTTAAAAGTAAAAATATTGTGCTGTTCTTCTTCCCTCTCCCCTCTCCCCCCCCACCTTTTACAATTTTAATTTGATATAAACTTGCCTTTCTGCCATGTTATCTACAT
The DNA here is from genome assembly GCA_013399855.1 of Oxyruncus cristatus. NCBI lineage: Eukaryota > Metazoa > Chordata > Aves > Passeriformes > Cotingidae > Oxyruncus > Oxyruncus cristatus. The sequence goes on from VXAY01002923.1 coordinate 107,721, forward strand.
CTATGCTTCTGCTTTCAGGTGTAGTTTACTGAGCAGTGGAAAATTTAAATAATCTTCAAGTGGACAACAGAGGTCTTCTCCAAGTGATATTATATCTCATAATGGGTGTCATGGAACTCAACTGAAAGAGTAATTGTACATACTAGGAAATATTTCCTCAGGTCAGGAAATTATGTCACCTGCTTGGTGGCTCATTTATTTCTTGTATTTAATTAAAGGCTTGTGTTGTGGTTTTGTTTGGGTTTTTTGTGTTGTGTTGGCTTCACGCCAGCTCTCCGAGCCCACAGGGAAAATTGCCCGCTCCCTTCTTTCCCTGGGGCAAAGGAAACAAACTATAGAAACTGAAGAACCTGAAACCAATCAAATTATATCAAAATATATATTTTTGCATATATGTACAGTTATATACAGCTAGAACACTATGTACAATATTAGGAATCCCAAACACACACCCCCAGCCCCCGGAGGGAAAGGGAAAAGGGAAAAAGGGAAAAGGGGAAAATCAGATACACACAATCAAAAACTAAGAACTAGCAAAATAAAGAACTGGCAAATCTTAATCTCACCCCGTCCCTTAGAAAAACAGGATCACTGGACACAGCTGGCACCTCTCCAATATCCTGTGTGGCAGACCAGTAGTCTCTGCAGGCCTCAGCTGATAGATAAGCAAGACCAACGCAGAGACCCACTGCTCCCAAACCTCACCGGAAGAGAATAGAGGGAGAGCTTCCTTTCCCTTCTTATTTATACCCTTCCTTACTTAAAAATTGTGTGGAATATTGGGAACATGGCCTTGGTTCCTTGGTTACAACCTGCTTACCAAGGAAGGCCTAGAATCAAAACCACTACAGTTCTTTTTTTTTCTTTTTTTTTTTTT